>CM017566.1:20631904-21056829 GCA_007844125.1 Sinonovacula constricta | reverse complement strand
TTATGATCACAACTGTCAATCGATCTTGTAATCATGTCTGTGCTGTCTTTGACACGGATCCAATCAAATACCCCATTCATATATTCATGACAGCGATTTTTTCTTGCCAAGTAACTCACGTTATATGTATGTAGAGGTAACAACATATTTACTGTGGGTGTCGACGATGATCACAATTCGGTTCTAACAGGTTATGACCTAGTATGCTTTTAGAAATAAAATATTGTGACCGTTTATTTAAAATCAAGTGTATTCTCACGTTATTTAATTCGTAATTTCATTGCCGATCTAGGGCGTCTTCTGCTGACAGATCCAGCACTCGCTGTGAAGGTAGTATATGACACAACAACGCCCTACCAGTATCGCATACATGGACCGGGGCGTGGCCAGGGGCAAGACAAGCCATAATGACCCAATGGGAGAGAACGTACAAGCCATTACAGACACGACCCTTGGGGTCAAAAGATCGAAGGAGGCATGGCTTCCGGCTACATGTATCGTACTCTACATCGTGGTTGGGTAGCAGCTTTCCTGATCTACAAGTATTTCATTGCCGCATGGCAATAAAAGCTTGCAGCAGTCGATTATAAAGTAATTTTTGCAAAAACATAAACATTAACTGTTCCCTCGTAGTGCGAATCGAAATATATTCGTGACTTTGCAATGACTGCAATAATTACTATTATCTATATTATTCAGATGCAAGTAGACGTTTTGGTAGTAACTTCTCATAAATGCTGTGTACAAGCCGTTTTGTATGCAACCTATTAATTTCAATTACAGTCTAACCTAGGTTATTCAAACTCGAGTTGTCAGAAGCTGAGGCATTAGTCGACTTAATTGGTCGGTCCTTTTTTCCTTTATAATTTAATGCAAACCTCCGAATATTCATTTGCTTTAATCAAAATTTCGTCATTTTTCAAGTCAAGTTTTGTCCCCTACGTACAGTTTTAATGCTTTTTTCACACATCTTATCCAAAGCCCGATTGCCTCCACCATTGTGTATTTCCACCAGTCAAACTGGCAAGGATGTACTAGTAACATCGCTGTTTGGTTTCGTTAATTGATTGGTTAAAGTTGTTAATTGGATATGACATGTTGATTTGACGATGTTTAATATCAAACAAATACTAAATGAAAATCAGTTTATTACTCAAATAGATTTACAACCCATAAAACAGCGTATTCTTGATATTTATCAACAACAATGGTATACACAAATCAAAATTTCCTCGACTTAATACTTATTGCCAATTCAAAGATTATTCAATTTTGAAAAATATCTTAACATAATTACAGAACCCAAGTATAGGATAGCATTAACAAAACTAAGAACATCTTCACATAATTTAGCCATTGAAACAGGACGACAAATAAACTTGCCAAGAAATAACAGAAATTGCCAAAACTGTCACCTGAATCAAATAGAAAATGAATATCATTTTATCTTAATTTGTCCAAAATACTCAAATATAAGAAGTAAGTAAAAAGTATATCAAACCATACTATTTTACATGGCCCATACTGCAAAAATTTATGAATTTAATGTCAAACACATGTGTTAGTATTATTAATAATTTTAGCAAATATATATGTCATGCTGTTTTGTTAAGAGCAACTTTATAATGACAGTATTGTTATAAATATTACATTGATGTAATTTACCAGTCTTCCTCTGAAAACGATCCACGTCAGTTGTGCTAAGGAATACATGTATTATTGTTTTGCTATAAACATGTATATGTTTTACGCAATAAAATGTTGTATTGTTAATTAAGCAGAGTTACAGTCTGTTTTATGGTTTAGATGTATTCACTTTGTCTCACAGCGGTATTGCGAACTGTCATGGAGTGTAGGTATACATGCTGATCGATATCACCGCCACCTCAGTGATAAATGTTAAGCATAGCAGGAATAATCTTAGCTGAACATCGTGGAGAAGGGTCAGCTACAATTTAATATTAATTTAACATTCGATAACGTCTATTCGACAATGCCTGAAACATACAAGCATATTTTTTTGAATTTATTGATTTATTTTTAGAAACAAAACAAAAAAACATAACGCTTATTCTATTATTCATTTCTTTTCCAACAATATACTTATCGTTTGTTATACTGTTAAAGTATACGGTATATACATTTCTTCTTGCACATAATGCAGAGAATTACCTAATCAAAAACCGGACTACTAGTCAGACAATTTTGTAAGTGGAGGCAATTTCGATTATTCCAACCCCTGCATTGTTCGAAGTAAATCGTGCGTCTTGACTGTGTCTGAAATGTTAAATAAAGCATCAAAATATTGAATCAATTGTATTAAATAAGAATTTATTAACAAACCGCAAACCATCGTTGTTTAAAAAACTTAGTGACCTAGCTGGGAAGAGCAGACAGAGGTTATTGTTGTCTTCTCCCTACCTGCTGCTTAAATGTAAATTTCATTTATATTCGGGTCACTGGACTTTGAGCAGTAAATTTTCTTTGAATTAGCCAAAGTTTTATTGTCACTGGTCGGCAAGTGTATTCAAAAGAAGTATCAAATGGTCATGAGTTTAACAAAACAGCTGAAGAACGTGAATTCTAATTCAAGATGTGGCGGGACCTTACAGAGCATAAAAGGTCTAATACGAGTTAATATGATTTATGCATATACACACGCACGCACACACAGAGCTATATATATTAAAACTTATAAACGCTTTTTCCAACTTGGCCATCAATCATAGACTCATTTTGACTCATTACTCAATACACACTATGTATTGTATTTAAAGGTACTTTTTTCAACGCATTCTTCACGCATCATTGTTTCGCTTCGCCAGGTAATTTTGAACCCAACGACTCTTCGTTCCAGAAATAATACACCTACAAATTTGTTCGTATGTTTATAAATTTCTTGCACGACCAATATAAATGTTGATTGTACTATAATAACAACCTGTATGTTTTCTTTCAATTTGATCATCCCTATATTATTCCTTACTGAAACGCTATTGGCCATTTCCTTATTAATGGTCTAGACCAGACTACTTTGTTGACATGGTTATGAAGGTACGCATCATCGTTCATATGTATTCTACGGGGAATTGAAATTCAGTTACAAAATGCTTGTGTAACTGCCAAATTAATAAAATGCTGATTATTTGTTGTGTACATTTTTCTTTTGTTGTTGAACCATTCTGATAACTGTACATTTTATTCGTACTTATTTGGTGCTGAATCTCTTTCATCCCCTCTCCTCTCTCTCTCTCTCTCTCTCTCTCTCTCTCTCTCTCTCTTCTCCTCTCTCTATTCTCCTCTCCTCTCTCTCTCTCTCTTCTCTCCATAAAAATGCATTTCATAAGATGGACCGCTCTACTGAGTAATGTGAATTAATATTTTAAAGTAATTTTTACCTATACAATATATTTTATGCTCCTACATTTTCGATAAAATGCCCTTTTGGAGGACAAGCAGTTGTTATACCATGCATTTGGCGGTTGTCTTTACAGCGGCCAACCGGTCATGTTGGTGAATTAGATTAGGCAAATGTAAACAGGTTCAATTTTGAGGTCGTATTTATATTCTTGGACAAAGTAAGACTTGGTACATACAATCGAGTTAATTATGCAATGATTAGTATTTGTAATTATTACTAATTAAGTATTGTGAGTATTTATGCATTTTCTTGACTTAAAATAAAAAATAAAAGTTGTTACATTAAATACCTAGTTGCAATTCAAATGTCCACGTATTTGGTAATTTAAATGAAATATTGATAATTAACGATTTTCACGTTTCGTCAAGTTATGCCACAGTTGAACATTTGTAAATCTATTGCTTAGTTCTCGAATAGCAAATAATAAGGCAAACCTAATTCCATAACAAACATAACTTTTAAAAACCCTTTTTATTGATCGAACCGTTTTAAAAATAAGATTTAAGGAGTTTTAATATGTGTTTAGCATATAAGACTGATGCATCGCCAGGAGACCAACGAAAACAACACAGCACTGAATCATCGATTCAACTCAACTCATCGATTCTACAACTCATTTAAAAATATAATAATTATTTTTAAATTCGAGGTTTGTTTGTTCAGTTCATAACATTTTATTAGGTGACTTTTTTTAAATCAAACAAAGCAACAACATATTGTCAGATAACAGTGATGCGTCTATTTCACTTTAGGAAAACAACAACAGTGACTCTGCCTTCAAGCATGTTACAGGAACAGATCTGGTGAGCAAATTATTGAGCCGTCTACATTTGTAGAGATTCCAATCAAAGACCCCGATTGCTGTCAAAGAATTATTGTGTGTTGCCCCGTTTCGGATGGGGAAAAAAGGGGGGAATCTATGATAAGATTTTTTTTAAATTAAATAATTTAAAATTATGCAAAAGAAACGGCCTGTTTTAAGCTAAACAAAACATATATTCTTACACCGCTTTGTGGTCCTGTATAAGTATCTACAATGTATGCACACTTACACAGACATTGCTCTTGTTTGTCAACTGCTTATCTGTTTACACAGTTTTTATATTGTCATGGAGTTTCTGGGTAATATACACTAAACGTAATTTCAGCTATTTATACGGCCAAGTCTGTATGTATTTATTTCTTTCGACATAAAAATCTATGTCGAGAATAAAAAGAGACTATAAGCTCAATGAAACGGCATATAATTTAATGTTGTAATTAATAGGGCATTATAACTCCGTTTTTTCCAGTTTTTTTACAACCCTAACACCATGTCGGCAATTTATACGGCTCCTATCAGTAGGTTATACGACCTTATAACTTCGTGTAAGCGGTTTATGCGGCCTAATTACTCCATGTTGATATTTTATATGACCCTACAACCCCATGTTTGCAATATATACAGCATGTCGCCAATTTCTACGCCCTTATATCTCAATATCGATAAGTTAAATGATGTAACAACTTTGTCGGCCTAATATTTCCATGTTTTACAGATAAAAAATCTATGTCTAGAATAAATGGAATCTATTAACTCATATTATGAATGTTATTTAAACTTCTTGTCGATATTTCAGCCTGCATAATATTTCTATTCCGGTAATTTTTACAACGAAATGAGTCGATGTCGGCAATGTGTACGGCCTAACCGCTCCATATCCGTAACTTATTCGACGTAAATTCTAAGTCCGTATAACTCCATGTCATCAATGTATACAATGGCCATTGTGCTGCAGTCTGAGTGTGAAAATATATATATATATATATGATATATTCAATATGACGTCATCCAGTCCATAAATCTCACATAGACCGGCTACCCAGTCCATAATTCTTATACAGACTGTCTATGACTCATCCAGTCTGTATGACTGTTTAAACGCGACTTCCACGACGTGCGAATTTTACGACAACACAAACAGACGATATTGTCAAAATGGCTAAGTGATTCGCCGCTTTATCGGAGATTTAGTTCAACTCAGCGAATCTAAGGATTCAAAAACACCAAAACCGCGACAAAACTTTAGCTCTTTCGAACATATCTAGCAGAAAAAGGCCAAGATTTTTCCTTTGAAACCTACACGAACGAAATTCTTAAAGTCCGGGTCTTTTGTCTAGTAACATTTACTATTTAATTTGACCAACAAAAATGGAATATTAAAAGAAGAGAATATATTTATATATTTAACAAATAAAACATGGCCTTGAGGGCAATATGCAAGTTTACGGACTGGTTGGTCAGACCGAGGAAGGAATATGGCCCGAAGCGCAGGTGAGGGCCATGTTCTTTCCTCGGTCTGACCAACCAGTCCGTAAACTTGCATATTGCCCTCAAGGCCATATATTATTTGTTAAATATATTTTTGGTGTGTGTTTTATTTTGATATCCTACAATATTGACAGACAAAGCTTATTATCTACTGCTGACATAGTTTTAACTTATTTCATATCAGAGGATCCAGAGTTTGCATATTTTAGTACACTAATTAATAATAGTAATTATAATAATATTTAATTACATATAATATATATAATTACATATTGAGTAAATGAAACTCCTTATCTGAATTTTTTATGTATGTTTGATGCATTAATTTACGTTTTTTTATTGACAGAACGTTGTTTATAGTTGTATGTTGTTATGACAATATAAACATGCCAAAATTAAGATTAATATGACCTAGTAGACTAGTCACAACAATACACGTATGCTTATAGTATTGACAAATTGATAAACAAAAACATACAGTTTTAGTTAAATATTTGTATATGCAAATAAACTTCATCAGTTTTTCTTATTCAGTGTGCATTGCTAAAACATAAAGCAATTAGCTAAAGCAATACAACAAATACAGTCCAGTTTAACAAATGATATATGTTTAAGTTGCAGTAGGTGTATACATCAATTAAACTGAGTAAATTACGAGCCATTGGATGGTGACCAATACAAAACCAATGCCTACCCCAAACACTATTAAATACTTAATATAAGAAATAATTGGGTCCATGATTTAAAGCTTACACGTGTTTTTATTAATTTATAACCTGCTTATGCCCATGCTTTATACAGTATAATTTTTCTGCTTGCAGTATGAAAACTTTAAATATATATATATTTCCATTTTCCATTTCCATTTCGTTCATGCTAAGGTGTTTAAGCAAGAATACAACTATATAATATACAGCACATGTTTTAATGTAGCATGAAAAATGCATCTCTGAAAAATAAATACAAATACATATAAATTTAAATGTGGCTATGCAGTACACATGTCTTTTTAATAGAAAACAAAGGACAATTATTTATTAAAGTTGCTTCTTGTAATTGGCTCTTCTCATTAATATTAAATTATACGTATAACAATAGCACATTATTCATTCTCCCTGTACCAATTGATATAAATCGGCTACGTACTCAATAAATGTGCCTTTAAGTGGTTCTTTCAAAGTTTTAAACATGTGATTAAATCTTTGTAAAATAATTTAAAATAGTTGTTTTGATAACATTCAAAAACATAATTCTGCCACCCATTAGGTATTGAAAGTGAATTAGATTATTTTCTTATGTTGCTGTTTTATCACCCGTCAATTTTATTCTGTAGATTATATAGAGAAATATAAAAATATGTAGCACAATACTGTGATGTGTTAAAACGGTTCTATGAAAAATAAAAGTTGAAAAAACACAGCATACCACTGAGAAAGCAATACTGAGCCAGACTGAAAATTTATAATATTTAAATAATATTTAATTAAAAAAAGACTGCAAAAACTGATATTTCCTCTCTGCCTTCCTGACAGTTGTGATTTTGTTGGCTGGTCCATGTCGTTGCGTTTAAAGGTTAACTATATCTGAAGAAATGCTTCTTGGCATGGTAATTGAAAAGAAAAAGTATGCTTTACAGGTTTCGGCTTTATATTAAAAGTTGCATAACCCGCATAAACTCTTTTGTCCCATTCCTAGTCTGGTCAAACACATTTATTATCGGGCGAATAATATAAAATAAAACATACAAAATTAGAACAAAAAAATGTTACAATTTCGTTATGTCCAAGATTTAAGTGACAGTTGTCGCACAAAAAACTCCTTCTAGGCTAATAACTAGTTTAGACCATTTTTCCCCTCATGCAACCAAATAAATTATTGTAACCTAAAAATAGCTGAAGTTCCCTAGCTATGTGAAAAGTAAAGCACAACATTCCAACCCATCATTACAAACATGCATTTCCTACCTGAGTGATTGCATTACTAAATAATTAAGGTAGTTTCAAAATTTTGTCCTGTTCTTGGACAAAAGAGTTAGTTTATGCAATCATTCTCCAAAACAGGGGTGAGAAATTATTTCACATATTTGGTTTAGACAACGTCGAATACCACCTTTAATCTTTAAACATCTGACATTTATATTAAGTAAAAATCCTCAAAAGTCCATTGTGAAAAAGAGTATTCTGTGCCATTCAATAGCGAAAACATATCAAAAATCTTAATAAACTATTGACTAACTTTGAATACAAGTTTAATTGTATTATTTGACAGTATATACATATTTTAGTATAATCGCATTTTATTAACATTATCTGAACCTCTTGGTAGAAGGTTTACTCAAAACAAATGCCTCTTTCTGGGCCAAAATGTTCTTTCACAAGATCCTTTGCAAAAGGTCTGCACAGAAAGTAGATGAGTGAGGCAGAAGACTGTGAAGGCTATAATAAAAAAGAACAGATATTCATTAAACATTATTTTGTACAATTTCTCTTTTCGTAGTTTTTTTACATGCCAAGATTGAAAAGATAACGCTTATATTTTAATGCCAGATATTAATAAGACAAAAGCGGTAGAAACGCAGCACATAACATCAAAATATATGTACACTCAATGCTTCCTCCCACCAATAATAAGCTGGACGTTCCCAATATAACCATAATTGTGGTCGCTGCCATGTAACAAAAAACAAACACACAAAAACATAAAAAACACAAAAACAAACAAAAAACGACAAAAATCAAAACAACAACAACATATGCACATGGTTCAGTAAAATGCAGATAAGCTGTTTCAAAATAAATTATTTATTTAAAGTAAATTATTTAAAATATATATGTCGGAATTGCCTTGCATCAAGTCCTTCATTGGCCTGAATGGACAAGAATATCTCCCCTAGCCTGTTTCAGGTGTTCTAAACGCCTGGAGTTGCTCGAAACCCTCTAAGCATGTGATTAAGTGTAGAAAAAAATCATTTTGTTGGAACTGGATATAAATGGCATATAATGTCATATATAGCATCATGACAATCTGAAATTGGAATAATGTGGTGAGTAAGTCAATGATAGTATTGCTTTATTTGTGTCTAGCACATCAACCCCAGAAAATAAGAGCGCTCAAAGTTAAAACTTGATCCTATGATGTGACCTTAGACCGTGGTAAATACGTTTGTTAATTCAATTTCTTGACAACACTCAAAACTAAAAGATGAACGATACTGGTCTTATAAGGATTGTTACGTGTATTTCCTTTGATGGACATTGGACTTTGGTTCTTCAATTCCATATTCACATGAACATGATGCTACAACCATTTATTCGTCTCTGATCATGTTTGTTCATGATTCAGAAAGTATTTTATTTAGAGTCAACCTTTTTTGTGAAGTTTTTCAAATCGAAAAAATACCATATTCTTTTCTAAACACTTTGTGGACATTATTTTTCAATGACGTCACTACTTTCGTCATAACTTATAGAAAATATCAGCGCTTTGACATTTTGTATTCAAATAGATCGTTTTCCTTTTCATTGTTTGCATTTGAGAAACTCGTCAGAAAGTGCGAGGTGAGAGCTCTGTAAAACCGGTTTAAGCACCCCAGTCTGTCCATATTGCCGACTGACCGTTCCAAGGCGATAACTGTCGGGTTTGCTTATTTCGTTAAATGACTCATCACAAATTTGTTCTTACTTTTCGCTTGACCTGAATGTGAAAAACCTTTTTTCTGTGCCTTTTCGAAGTTTGGTATATGTTGCAATACTCATAGGACTTTGTCATATATTCTTATTCATGATCACAACAATATTATTTGTGCAGTAATCATAGTGCTGTTATACAATACAAATATCAGCGCTTGGACATTTTATATTCAAATAGATCGTTTTTCTTTTCATTGCTCGCATTTGAGAAACTAGTCAGGAAGTGCGAGATAAGAACTCTGTAAAATTGGTTTAAGCACCCCAGTCGGTCCATATTGCCGACTGACCGTTCTAAGGCGGTAACTGTCGGGTTTGCTCTTTTCGTTTAAATGACTCATCTTACTCTTCGCTTGGCCTGTATGTGAAATACCTTTGTTCTGTGCCTTTTCGGAGTTTGGTATATGTTGCAGTGCTCATTGGACTTGTCATATATTCTTATTGAGGATAAATTGGGTGGGTTTAATTAATTTGTCAGTTGTTTATAAAAATGGCATTAGGGGTTTGAATGTAAAAGAGGGTTAGGGGAATATCATATAACTGTAATGCACCTGTCAAAAGTCTATTTCGTAGACCGATTTCTTAAAGACATTATTTAGAATGACAGAGCGGGTGCGTTTGACGGTAAAGTCGTATAGCAGTTGAATGTGATTAATAAAAGTGTATGAATGTCTAGTTACAATCAGATGGGCCCATTTTTATTCAAACGTCATAATTAGGTTTTCGATAAAGCGGGAATTGCGAATGAATCCCAAGCATACAAAAAACAAAAGCAGACCATTGACTAAAATCTTTAAATCGAAGTATTCTTATACATGGTTCACAATTTTCATTTTAACCAGCCATTAATAACTATTTTGGGGTATACTCGCATTCTAAACGACTTGGTAACAGTTGGTTAAATTGCATTTTAAATGTTTTTGAAAACATGTAATTCTTTGTTTACTAGTAAGGAGTAATGAAAAAAGACATACAACCTGTAATGACTCGATGATATATGAACCTGATGTCTTTTATATATAGTATTGTCCTTTGGTTGAGAGGATCAATGACGTCATCAACATTTTAACGTTTATATAAAGTTCAACAATCTCTAAAGTGGCAAGCAATAACTCATATATATTATGTGCATATTTCAGTCATAAACAATACACTGATTAAATAGATAGTGATGACTTTATAGTAATTTTAGCAATTATTAAGTACGGGTCGCGTAGTTCAGTACGTCAATTGCCTACAAGAACGTTTAAGTGTCTCCTTAAAATGCTTGTTTTGTTGTCCATACGAACGTCGAATAATAATATCAATAATGGAGTTTCAGACCTATTTTTCTGCTGATAATTCGTTCATAGAAGTTTAATAAGAATAACATAAGAATAAATATATCATCTGAACAGTAATGTGATTCTACTGTACATTGATTCTTGATCGCTTTACTCATTTGGCGAATATGTTACTCCTCCAGTCTCTTGACAGAGTTTGGTTGTTCATAGGGATTAAAATATTCTTCCAAGTCCCTCAGCTAGCTTACTCGCACATTTGCTGGGGTAACATTTAGGCATATTGCCATTGTCAATCGTTTTTGCTGTATTACTGTTTTTAATGATTGTATCGTTCTAGTTAATCAAATCTGGAAGGTTGTTAAATATATGGTTGTTGTTGATCTGTTGTTATTTGGGATTTTGAAACTTGAATGAAACTGGTAGCATATTATTTTTCCTTTATTGAAAAAATCAGACTAGGCCGGTTAAGTTTCTTGTATTGTATGTTATTAAAAAGGATTTGTAGTTTTTTCTGGCGTGTTTTTAGTACGTTCTTCATTGATCGCATATTACGTGTACGTTCCTTTTAAAGACGCCCAACGTGTCTCCCAAACATTGTTTTTTTGTTGTCTTTTACGTCGTGTTTGCATTTTTTTCGAGTAATATGTTTTTGTTTCTATTGAGCCGATTGTAAGTTTCTGATGCATTGTGGAATCTAAATGACTGACACATTGTTGAGTCTGAAAGACGGATACACTGTGGAGTCTCAATGACTGATACATTGTGGAGTCTAAATTACATAGTTTTATATATTTGTAAACCTTCGTACTTGTAACGTGTAACTAGTAAAACTGCATTATCTTTTTCTTGGATTGCAGTTAAGTGCCTTGTGGTTTAATATTAGAATTTACTTCCACTATGTCATGGCCTTAGTACCGGGTACGTATGTGGTAGCTTTTCTGAGTTAATGGGTAGTTTGTCTTGAGGATATGGTCTAGCAGGTTCTCCTGTCATAAAGATGTATTTATGTAATTAAACTTAGTACTGACATCAATCTGTTGTTGAATGTTTATCTCTACTTTGATAAACAAACAGTATATACTGTGTAAATAATAATTTATATTACACGTTTTAAAAGTCGTTTTGGACGCGAGGATTTTCCTCGAAGGAAATATTTACCTCATTACACGGGATAAGTGCCTTCTTTTTATTACATTTTACTGTCGTTTTATTAAATCAAAACTTGGACAGTAAGGTCCGGTGTTTGAATTGTGCAGATCACTACGTAGGAGAACATGTCGCAAAAAAAAAATCACGGCACCAAAAGTTAAAAGTGTCGTGGTACTGAATTGAGACTTCTCTGTTGCACAATAACAAACTTTAGACAGTTTTACATATGTTAACTGATGGCGGTTACTCGCACGAATAAAAACAAAATTGAATGGAAAGTAAAACATGTTTCGGATTTATATTGTGGAATTCGTCGGGAAGATAATTCGCAAAATCATCAGAAAATAACCGTTAATAAAAGCATTAACAAATCCAAATTTCAAAATGCAGCACGTTATCGCGCTGAAAGCAAGAACATTTTCTGAAGAAACTATGATTGAAGTTAGAGTCTGTTTTATAAATGTCATCTCGTGATGTTAGTGTGTGTTCGCTAAAAATATGAAAAAGAACATTAAACGAACAACAGAAACTCGCGAAAAACATCGAGCGGAAAAATTGCGGGCCAGTAAATTGTCGATATCGCAGTGTTCAATGGAAACTTCGAGAGAAGAAAGAAGACCATGTAGATAAATGAAAGAACCTGATTGTATGTCTGTTACGATAAGGATTACGTATTGTTTTTTTGGAAAAAAAACATAAGTTCCGATTAACTGTATTTAAACAGTATGCTTAATGGAAATGTTACATCATTTAAACTCTATGATGATTTCACAGCTTGGCTGAAATAGAAAGCGACTGTCTTACTTAAGTGAACTAGGGAACTCTTACAATAACGTAGTGTTACCATGTCAAGGCGGAAATGGGTTAGAAACAAGAGGTTGTGCGCGGCAACATGATTGACCACAGAATTATGGAATCGGAAACCAAATTTAGAGAAGTAGGACATTTAATCATATTTATGTAAAAGTTATGTGCATTTTATACGGTTAACCGGAACGCAAACTGCTATTCGGCCACACGTGCGATATCCTGTTATTCGGTTAACCGGCTAACCGTTGACACCTCAATAATATATACTTAATTTATGGATACTATATTAACAAAAAAGAACTTAAGGCTTTATTTTTCACACTAATTTAAAGTTGTACTTTCTTCACAACAAAAATATAGAATTAGTACCATGTACTATTAGACATATATTTGTGCCAAACAATGCTTTTCTCATTCGGAATTAAGTGAGGATAATCAATCTGTGTTATTATATCATATTCTTATTTTCATAGAATGGGGATGATACATTACTAAAGTAATCAATTCAAACACACTCTCCGCTTTAAAAATCATCGCCAAATTTTAAGCTTCCCGCGATTCAATTTTTCGTAGACTTGCACAACTGCCAATTTACACAATGAACAATGTGTGTTGCGAATTTCAATTCATTACAGTTCTATCTTTGTTTCCTTGATGAATGTAATCATAGGCAATCTCAGCTATGTTAAGGCAAACAGTGTATAAACCAGAGTAATTTTTATAAATCTTTATTTTAATAACAACACAACCATTTACCAATGACTGGAGTGATCACAAAATAGCTTAAAATTATACATCATTTAAATACATTTACAAATTTTAACATTAATATATCCAGGACGACGGAACAAATATTTAACGAAACACTCTGCATATCGTATTATACATAAAGCATTCAAAACAGTATGTTTATAAAGCATATGGAACCAGTGTACGCTCACTCAAAAATAGTAAACAACAATTTGAGTACTTTTTTTCATACCATGCGGCTAGCTATACGCCATATAAGCATTAATACGCATCGAAACGCAATATTGGCAATATATACAATGTAATGATAAGTAGTTCTAATATTTCCTCGAACTTTTCTCAATAAGTTGAGCAAATTAATAACAGATAATCGTCGAATACATGATATACATGTAACACAGCAGATAATGGATCACAAATACAAACTATTATTGGATAATCTTGAACTTTGTGGCAAATTTATCAAAGATTTAAAAAAAATGCAATGTATTTTTATATTTTAAAGAAAAGAATTAAGACAATGTTGTCACTAAATAATAAATAGGCCTTAACAATAATGATATGCATGCACTGGAAAAAGGTATGCACTATAGAGACTATATAGGATATCTGGATCGGTGTGCAAAGTTTAGGTTTGCATGAGGGTGCAATAATAAAAAAGGAGAAATGTGAAAAGCTGCCATCATACGATAATGTAAAATGTAAACGAATCGCCAAACAACAATGTAGACAAAGATTCATGAGAAAAACTTTTTAATTCGGGTTTGATGTGTATTAAAACAAAACTTAATCATACGCTAAAGTATGACCTGATCAATCAATACAGTAACACAGGATACGCAACACATGCGAACGTCACAGTAATTGATTGTCGCGTCATGTGGCAAATAAAGGTTAAACCTGAAAACTTGCCCTGAACACTTTCCTGCACTTGCATGTGAATTGTGAATGGCTTCCCTGAGATGAAAGGCAACATGTACCGTCAATTCACGTTTAACGTGGAATATAGCCTCACATGTGTCCGTCACAGTCATTGCATGCCGCGTCATGTGACGAAAAGCGGGGTTTGACCAAGTTCCTAAAACCACAGTTGCAGTTGCTGCCCTTTGAAGTTTGGCCTGAGTATTCTCCCTGAACACACATTTCCTTCGCTAGCACTTGAATGGCTTTTGTCTGAGATTAAAGGCAATGTGTACCGTCAATTCACGTTTAACGTGGAATATAGCCTCACATGGGTCCGTCACAGTCATTGCATGCCGCGTCATGTGACGAAAAGCGAGGTTTGACCAAGTTCCTAAAAGCACAGTTGCAGTTGCTGCCCATTGATGTTTGTCCTGAGTATTCTCCCTGAACACAAATTTCCTTCGCTTGCACTGTTAAGTAGATAAACTTGACACTAACCATGAGCACTGATTTATCCGCGCTTGCATGTGTATGGTACAGAGAAAGAGGATCAAATATTATTGTTATGAAGATAAAAAAATCATTAGCATTGTCACTGGTTTGGGGTTAGTGAAAACTATATTTTGAACTGAATGTTTATATCATATACGTTTAGGAACATTTCAAAAAAATATATGTTCATTACAAAAAAAATAATATTGATCCAAATTAAAAAATATGACAAGAAATATGGCAATGAAAGGCTATATAAACAGACTCATATGAAGAAGAGCTTTACCTACTTGTGATTCATACTTTTTAGCTATTACATAATCATAAACCAAAAATCAATGAAATCACATAAGGTCTAGCCAGTGCGGTTAATCGACAGACAACGTTGTCAGCAATTGTTTACACAGCTGTGTATTGTTAAAGGTGGTATCGGACAGTTTGGGCCAAAATTTATTTTTTCAAATAACCAAATAAGTCATTGTTATCTGAAAAGTTCATATGAGGCGATTTCATCGCCTAAACATTGCCAATATTTTGAGTTAAGTCTGAAAATTCAACTCAGTTGAGTCAGGCTGCTGACATATCTATCTTCAAACTAAGAAAACCGCATTACCTCTTACTTTTGATATCAGTTTATGTAGTCATCCGGGTAATCCGCTCTGACGTCGATATTTAATTTTTATCAGAGACCACTATCGAGCCTTTTATAAGTTGGAAAGAATACACAGAGATCTTTTTTCTTGATTAGTTCTGTCAAACAATTTAATTTGTGTTTAAAATCGTATTTATTAAGACTTATGTATGTGTTTATACAAAAATTATGCTCACTCAGCGTTGTATGTTAATGCACAATATATACTAATTTTGACCTGATTATAATCGGTAGATCGACAAACAGGCTACCGGCCATGGTTGACACAACTGTGTCTGGTTTATAGAGACTTTGAACCATGTATACAGCGGCAGCACTTTGCGATCCAATAGCTCGTACTGAATGCTGTTTAGGCCATCCACCAGGAAGCGCTCCTTGCCGTTGTCAGCAAGTTCATTCCTATAGAGATTGGAAGAGAAGAACTTCTTTTGAGGTCAACTATAGTTTATCTATATCTATGCAAACATGCATTATATGAGTACATACGCAAACTGAATAAGTTAGAAGTAAGTCGTCAGTCCGTCGACAAATTCTGCCAAAACAATAGCAATCATCATCATTATCATAATCACCATCATCACCACCACCATAATTATCCTCCTCATCATCATCATTAGTATCATTAATCTTGTTATCAAAGTTGTCTGATCACAATTTGCTGTTTTGCAACGCATGTTCTTGCCAGCAAAACATAATAGCATCTGCGTTATTGACGTCATCGTCATCTTCACTGACAGTCTTTCATCATCGTCATCAGCATCATAATCATCATCATCAACAACAACATCATCATCAACAACAACATCATCGTCGTCGTCGTCGTCGTCATCATTACCATCACCATTATCATCATGCTCCTTCTCCCCATCATCATTCTGCGTCACCATCTTCTTTTTGTATTCAATGCATGTTCTTGTAAAAAATATATTTTTCTAGATTATTTCCAAGTATAACAGACCAGTGCTTACATATATAGCAAATATTGTGTTGTTGTTTATTGCTCTAGATAGTATCTGAATATCCTGGAATTGACTTATCTAGAAGGGTTAATGTAGGTTTAAAATTAGTTTTCTTGTTATCGTTTATTAACTATATGTTTAAACCTAATAATGTTACATTTTGAATACAGCTTATGTTTTGTCACCGTCTTATATCAACGTATAAATGTGCCTAGACATATTGCTAGGCTCGGCAGAAAATAGTACAGATCCTGGTTAGACCGAGAGCTGGCTAATCTGAAACAAAACTAATATCTAGTACACTGTTTTAAAATAATTATTAGCAGATGAGAGTTGGTACCTTTTACCTAAGTATTTAACAATATTCTATATAAACCTACTTCTGAGACCAGACGGATTGCAACGCATGGAACAGTTGCGTGTAGCGACCTCGGTTGGGGTTATTGCGTACAATATCCATGCCATTGGAAATGATTCTGAAATCAAACAAAAATACAATATTTAAAGGCATTGACAAGGTTTTCACCAATCTACATTAAAGGTGGCATCACAATATTACAAACTGAGTGAATTCTGGCAATGTGCCTGCATCATAGTTTGCTTTTTTTACAATAAACAAAAGATGATTGGCCCCACAAAAAATGTAACAGACCTACTAGTTAAATGCAATCTTAACTGTTCACTTCTGACAGTGTTCTGGCGTAATACTAATGAATTTATCTTTTTTTGAGATTTCTTTTCGTTTCTTGAAACTCTTAAGCACAATTGGGAAACACACACAGGTGCAAATATAATTCAAATTTCTTTCGGTTGCAAATCCTTCTTCTTTCATCAAATTGTCCTGTGCAACCGCTAAACTTGTCCTTTTAAGTTGGTATCCGACAGTTTGGGTGTTTTTTTCTCATGCAATCAGTAAAATGATTGTTAAATACAGCACAACACCTCACTTGTCTTTACAAAAAAATATTTCTAATTCGAGGCAGGATGCACAGTTAGCTACTTTTAAAAAAAAAAACACTACCTCAGCACTTACTAGTGTGATTATGTTAGTTAAAAATGTAACTTTGAAAAATAAGCTCTGACGTCGATATTTTTTAGCTGAAATCCTAATCTGCTTATTTATAGATATGGAAATAATAAACATTTAAAGCGATATATTTCCGGATTTGTACTTTCAAACAAATAATATTATAATATAAACAGCCCTCTAATAAACTAAAATATACTTTAATGCATGAACTATGCAGAAATTTCCCAGGACTGTGATAACAGGTTGCTTTATGTATTTAATATAAGGCAAACTGTCGTATACAAGCCAACCTTTATCGAGCCTTGTTCAAAGAATACAGAAGTGCACAAACAAGGTGACAGTTTTCGACTGGTAAATGCTGAGCTTCCCATTGCGTAGGTTCTAGTTCCTATCGTGGAATGCAAGCTTAGCTTTTATGCGCCCGCTATTTATCCTTTACTAGCGGCAGCTTAACATTGTCAAAATTTACCATAAAGTGTGTCGGTACGCTGCTAATTTTTTTTTAAAACAAACTGGCTTGCATATAATAATCGGGGAATTGGATAATAACCTCCTCGCAATGTCATCGTCCTCCCCGCCCCAACCAAAGAACACATTCGAGTAGCCGTTAATTCTCTCGTACTCAAACGATGGCATTGCCGAGACACCGCCAAAGAACGTTTTATATGGCAATCTGAAAAACAGAAATAGTTCCTTCGTATAGTAAATGCTTGTTTTTGGTGCAATATTTAGACTACGGATAGTACTTCAGTTCTGACGACTCCGACCCATTTGGAAAACGATGTTAAAACATGATGGTATATAGCAAGAGCTCAAATTAGCGATCTTTTCCTTGCCAAATTTACATTTTAGCTTCGGCTACAGTTTCACGAAATATAACAATTCTACGGCCTCTGCAGAATATAGGACAGCTGATTCTCGTGGGTTAAGTTACACAACTTTACGTTCAGTGACTAAGGTGTGGTATAGTAGACAATGAGCTGGACTAAGCATCATGAGTACATGAAGTTTGTAGGAAAAAAGGCACGTTGTGGTATATTAGAAACAGTACAAGAAGTATGCATGCATTGTTAGATTTAATGAAAATCACACTTCATTTATATATTGATAGTGATTTGCCTATATATCTAATACATGTAACAACATCTTACCCCTGTTCTGAGGAATGTGTGCATTATTTTTTTTTCATAAACTTATATTTACATGTAAGTGTTAATAAAGTCTGATTTTAACCTAACCGCAATTGTCAGACAGTCCAAATTGTAAAATATATCGTTTTAAATGCCTATTTTCCCAAAACTTCTTTATCTTTATTATTTAGTATTTATCTTTCGATATTTTAACTGTTGACATTTTCAGTGTATTGACCTACTTTCTGAAGCCTGGATGCATTTCACAACTGTTGTCAGCCACTAGTGGCTAGAAGTTGTTCTTCGGTTTGCCGTGGTGTGTATTTTATTACATGTATGTTAATCAGCGACTGCAAAAGAAGTTTGCTCCATAGACGTATAAATATATAGACCGGGGGCGCTATTTATGACCCGCGCGCTATTGGCCGCCATCTTGGAGAGCATATTCGTTTAGCGCGTCTATAGATACGCTATGATAATACAAGGAAAATCGTAGAATATTTTCCGATAACACTGCGCATTTTAGATATTTTTATTTCCTTCAGAGTATTAAACAACACAGTTTCTGCAGTAGCTTATATCTCTTGTGTCTTTATATGCCTAGTAATTCATATTATTAAAATTATATTTTACCTGATCTGATTTATAGACATGATGCTTTATATACTAGTAGTAGCAATCTAGACTGGATGTAACGATTGAGAAGTATATAGGGGATTTTTCCCTATTGTATAGCTCTTATATGATTTTTATACAGGATACATTACTTGTTTACAAATACAGACCAAGGATCATGAAGGAACTGATTAGAAATAAGCAGCTTGTACAAGCTCTCTCTCTCTCTCTCTCTCTCTCTCTCTCTCTCTCTCTCTCTCTCTCTCTCTCTCTCTCTCTCGAAATAGAGTTCTCTCTGATATAAACAAAAAAGGCTACTTACTGGTAAAAGGTAATCCCCTTAGATCTTGTTTCAAGATCTCTACGATTATTGCAGCTGATTGCAAAACACTGATGGCCATTATAAACCTTTTTTTAAGTTTTGTTGTCCCATTGCTCGCAATGGCAGACACCATTTTCAACAACTGGATATGCTCTCCAATATGGCGGCAAATGGTACGATGACGCGTCAGCACTCAGCCAATAGGATAGCCGGTCTATCTTTCTTATGTCTATGGTTTGCTCAATCAACGCTCTTTCGGACGTTCAGATTTCCTTGTAAAAAGTAAGAGCAAATGGCAATGTGCCTCAATTTCGTATGTCTAAATCGTTACATCATTGTTGTACACATTGTATATTATGTAGACAGTTTATCATCAAATGTATTGTTTTGTGAAATGACGATGTTTGGTGAAATAAAATATAAATATCTCTTTATTCTCGTATATTGACATTGTATTACCCCTATATAAAATGAAAAATATTACGAGTGTAAATCTTAAGCAACACAAAATGGGGGACAGGGAATTCAAGTAAGAACATATTTATCGAATTGTGTGTGTGTGTGTGTGTGTGTGTGTGTGTGTGTGTGTGTGTGTTTGTGTGTGTGTGTGTATGTGTGTGTGTGTTTGTGTGTGGGTGTGTGTGTGTGTGTGGGTGTGTGTGGGTGTGTGGGTGTGTGTGTGTGTGTGTGTATGTGCCGACCATTTCATTCAGGTCCGATGGGCGTCAAGACAACGAGTACCTACTGTACGTAAAATCAGCAAGCTTGGGGATCGAACCATCTTACCACGTGTCATAGGGCGGACTGGCCATTTATTGCGCTTTATTGACAATTGGTGTTTACATTCTTATTGAAAGATACCATATTCTTAAAGACTTTAAAAGCCATTTATCCTGGTGAACACCCGAGAGCTTCAAATATGTATAAACAGGTCTAAAGTTGGCATCTGCAAGACGTAGGTACTGGCAGGTTTCTGCAGCATTGTGACCATTCATTGAGGTTCTTATTATCTTATGCTCCACATTTTAAAATGAAAACACATTATTATTATTAGTAGTAGTAGTAGTAGTAGTAGTAGTAGTAGTAGTAGTAGTAGTAGTAGTAGTAGTAGTAGTAGTAGTGTTGTTGTTGTTATTGTTTTTGGTGGTGGTGGTGGTGGTGGTGGTGATGGTTGTGATAAATTAAAAGGGCATTCGTGGCATTCAAAAAGTTTCGATGGCTGGTAAATAAATCGATCGTGTTTTACATGCACAAATTCCGTTTATGTCCTTAATTTTATTATCAAAACAATATATCTGTCTATATCTATATCTATATATATCTATATCTATCTATCTATATAAGTTAGCCATTTTAACTGACGGATTTTAACATTATACATTTCTCTGGTATCTATTTAACAAATAATTAAAATGAAAAAATACTCAAATGGATACTACCGACCTGTATCCATGGTTGCTTTGGGCAGAGGAAAAATGTTTAGGACTGTTTTCACACAAATACTTGTTGCTGTCTGATTCTGGCAGGAGATCTACATCATGGAAGAAAATACAGTCGAAGTTGTCTATCTTCAGTGCTTCCTTGTAGCCGCTGTTTAACAGAGCTCCACGGTTGAAGTGAATACCTGACGCCTTCATATATAAAACAAAAGGAATAAATTGATTTTAAAGATAACAAGACCATTCATTGAATTGACGCCCCCCAACCCGCGGATAAAATGCATTTAAGGAGTTTTCTAGGTACTTCGGCAAGTGTTGTCAGTAAAAAATAAAGGTCTGGGCGTTGAAGAATTTAAAGATTCCTTGTAGATATATTGTAGATATTATGTATAGGAAATATGTATTATTAATCAATAGGGTCCCTAAAAATGTCCCTAAAATTTGACGAATGTGGGATGGGCTGTTTTCCAGATATCGAAAAGAAACAACAATACGCCAAAAGTAGCAGTGCCTGACTTTTGAGTCGCTGACCTTATACAGAACACGGTTTATGGATTGTGACCTCGTGCGTTTATAAGATATTAATCAAAAAATATAACAAGAAAAAGTTAATGCAATGCATCAAAGTCAAAGATGTAAAACTACATCAGTAAATCTACATCAGTAAGATAATAATATTCAGAATAGTAGCATTTTGTTCTTTTTTTTAATTAGTTGTTTACTTACTTAAATTGTCTACAAAAGTGTTGTTATTTGATTAAATTTGTAAGTAATGACATGCTATTAATTCCTGAAGCAACACAATGACAGGGGTGAATAACACCCGCTTAACCAATATTGTATGTAAGTCGTCGAATTAGGAACGTTAGAAACGTGGTACGACTTGGTCTTCCCCATTAGAGCTGGAAATCTTCAAAGAACGTCAATTACGCATGTATTTATATGGCCCATTTTTCTTCTCGTAATATGTATCCAAATTCGTTGATTACTAAAGTAGAACAATCAAGTTTAAATTCTACCAAACCTAGAATACCGAAGAAATATTACATACAAATCTATCAATGTGTTCGTGCATGAAGAGTGTGAAAATTAGTGCAGTCTGTCCAAATATATAAAGTCAACAAACTAGTAATATTAGTTGCAATCGCCCAGCTTTCATTGCGTCATATGCCCCGAAAAGCTTCTGGCTGGGTTTTGAAAACGATCAAAACCGCGAATACTCATCATTTAAAAAGAAAATAATACATTTTCCGCACACACAAATGTTTAACATGAAGATTGCAGTCAAATTAGTGCAGTTATGTAATATGAAAGTAAGAATTTGACAAACGATTTGGATAAATCTTACTAGTCAGTTTTTCATAGTTATTTTTTCAGAAGACACAAAAGAAAAAGAACTCGTAAAAATAAATGTTATAATGTATTTTTAATACTTAAATAGAATGGCAATTTCCGTTTAAAAAAATCCGATCGCTTGCTAAAGCTGTGATTAAAGATCATAGGCATTTCCAAAACCAACTGTAAAACTTCAACGGAATATACGTACGAGTTCTATGACAAATATTCTGTATTCCACTTGCTGTCGCTGAAGGAACGGATGCATATGCTGTAAGAAGCCCCGTAAATGTTTGTCTCGGTCTCTGTATGGTATAAGAATAGCCAGCTTCTGTTTAGGGACATGGTGTTTGGGTCTGTAGTGACCGCCGGGCAAGTTGGTGTGCACTCGGCTGTACAGGCCGGACCAGCTGGGCGCGGTTGTGTTCACAAAGATCGGCTGCTCTGGAAAAGAATTCTCGCATATAGAAAAATGGCATATCTTTGCATTGTCCTTTCGTTGTGTCATATAGACAAACGCCCGACTGTCTGCACTAGGTTTGGGGGTGGTAAGCGTAAATGTACACCGGAAGTAGTACTCCTGACATTAAGTGTGTGTTTTTTATATTTTAAGATAGATTCTCTTGTTTTGTGACTGTATAATTAAGATATTCTCGTGCTATTGTGTACATAATAAAGCTGAAACATTGTATAATTATGAAAATGTAAAATAACTGCACTCCTATGCTCAAAAATGGACTGATCCATTTTGACCGGAACTGATCGTTTCGTTGAAAAAGTGCGGGTATACTATCATTCTCTCACCAGAGGGCGTGCTACACAAGTTTCGCTTACACCTCTGTAAACGCCCGGTGTACAAGATTCTTGTACAAAATATAAATAATGAATAAAATGCTCGTGAGATTATTTTGATCTCTGTATATTTTACTAAAAATGAAAATGAGGTCCTGTTATTAGATAATGCACTGGTATTTCTCAAAATATATAGCTTTGGGGTTCCCAAAGAAACGGGTTGCTGTTAAATTGCTTCCAAAGTTGTCACATTTACTATAGAGTAAAGAACAAATTAATTAAGTCTCGTGAAACCTTGAGGATAACGGACGCGAGTTAACGAGCAATAGAATTTGCTGTTATTGGGCTGTTATTGGGTTAAATGTATCACTGTTAATTTGTAGCTCCAGTGCGATGTTGTATGACTGGCGTCAATGTTATTTCTAGCTCAATTATTTACCAAGACAAAAAATATAACGATGCTAATTAGAAACAAAGACGACGTGTCCACACATAGAAACATCTACAATAAGATCATGTAGCCTTCAAACAAAATATGAAATGTCAGTCACTACTTTGAATAAAAGCTCTCTACACTGTTACATTTTGCCAACATTTTCTGTTGGACATACTTCTGTAAACAGTTTCATTAAAATCTCAAAAAAAGGTTCTACATTTGTCTGCGTGGTTAATGCAGTATTCATATTTATAGTATCAGCCGGAATAATGTGATTTTACTAATACATTCATGATAAATAAGTTAGTTTTACCACAGTTGCTCATATCATTTCCTTTTGGGATAAATGCATTAAGATATGGAAGTATAAACAAATTGAGTGTTTTACATTAAGTAGAATTTGATGAGTTGTGTAATGATCATTAAAAAATTAACTCTCTAATAAAGACAGAAATGCCTGCGAATTGTATACGTCTCACCACAATATATATATTCATCCCGTTCTTTTTGGTATGTTTTAATATTTGCTTATCTTTTTACCACGGTGATGCTGTAGCACCATTAACTACTATGAGTTTCATATATTCCACATTTTCCACTGTTTTCTTTTATGTGACATACATGACAAAAGTCTTTTTATTCTTTTAGTGCTTTGATTTTATGAGCTGTATTTTACTGATGTGAATAAATGTAATGACCGTCCCAGGGATATCTTTTTTATCTGAAAAGTATAAACGACTTAATGGTATGTTGAAATCGATATCTTTACAGATAACACTACAGCGAACATTTGGCGGGGGTTTTTTTAGTATTAGAAGTAGATAATAAAAAAATAATGGGTTTTCTGAATAAAAAGATCACGTCGATAAAACTATGAATACTATATGTTTTATTTATTGGTTGATCTACCGATATATGTGGTCAATTTATACTATCAGGCCTCTCTATTGTTAATTAAAGATGTGTGTTTAAGCGAAGCTTGACTTTGCCATATTCTAATTCAACATTATAATAAAGAATTGATATTATCTAATGACATTATTATGAGAACTGCAACAGCGACGACGACGACAACAACAAAGCAAATGTTCAAAACAAAGTGCTGTTGTTGTTTGTTTTTTTTTGTGTACCAAATTTTTGTAAATAGCATAGTATCACCGATGGCAAATTTGACAAACAAGATCCTATTGAAATAGGTGATAATGAAATGGTGAGACTGCGATAGTATAATTGACTTCGTAGTATTGTGATTAGGTTAACAAAACGCCGATAATGCCTTTCAAGAAGATTGTACACTCTCGCTAGAAAAGCAGTGCTGTATGTAGCAAGTGTAAATCGCACATGCCTTTTAAAATCTGTCATCTCACACCCAAAATACGCCCGAATCTCAGTCAAACGATACTAGTACATGGTTGTTTTGATCATTATTTAAAAGAAACATATTATGTTTGTTTTATTTTAAGACCAGCCATGAGAAAAGTTAAAATAATAAAAATGATGTTCAAGACATATTGTTATTTTTCTTATAGATTTTCATTACAGCTTTTTAGGGTATTGTTATATATTTTAATGTTCCGTTAAATCATAATATATAGAGGGGGTTATGCGGACACGTATCCTTTTTTATTATCTCACTCAGCAGATAAAAAAAATCACTAAAATGGGTTGTCTGTTAATAGAAATAATAATAATAATAATAATAATAATAATAATAATAATAATAATAATAATAATAATAATAATAATAATAATAATAATAATAATAACAATTTAAAAATAAATTAATAATAATAATAATTATTTAAAAATAATTTAATAATAATAATAATAATAATAATAATAATAATAATAATAAAATTAATAATAATAATAATAATAATAATAATAATAATAATAATAATAATAATAATAATAATAATAAAATTAATAATAATAATAATAATAATAATAATAATAATAATAATAATAATAATAATGCGAGTACACATTACTATTCACAAAACATAATTGTAATTTGTCTGTAAATGAAAGAAAGAGTAAAAATTATAAAGAGGTTGAGGATTATCAATAGAACCTTTATATAATGAATGATGAAACTTGAAATGAATATCGAGTACAGTTTATATACATAATTCAGACGTACATAGTTCAGACATTTATGTTTATGAAATTCTCCAATGAATAAATAATACATAATCCCGTAGTGCATATAATCAGTTGTTATTGTTATAATTGTGGTGGTAATATTTAAATTCATATTCAATTCATATTAATTATTAGCGCCATGCCAGATTTAAAACGGTAGTGTATGTTTATCATTCCGTCATCGAATAAATGTATAGCATTTTTTTCAATTGTTTATATTAAAGATATTTTTTTTTCAAAAAAACGCAACTGCAAGCTACCCTCAAGGAATTGAACGTCTTCAGTAATATCTCCGCATTCGGGCGTTTCAGTAATATCTCCGTCTTTGAGCGTTTCAGTAATATCTCCGTCTTTGGGCGTTTCAGTAATATCTTCGTCGTTGGGCGTTTCAGTAATATCTCCGTCTTTGGGCGTTTCAGTAATATCTCCGTCTTTGTGCGTTTCAGTAATATCTTCGTCTTTGGGTGTTTCAGTAATATCTCCGTCTTTGGGCGTTTCAGTAATATCTCTGGCTTTGGGCGTTTCTGTAATACCTTTGCCTTTGGGCGTTCAGTAATATTTCCGTCTTTGGGCGTTTCAGTAATATTTCCGTCTTTGGGCGTTTCAGTAATGCCTTCGTCTTTGTGCGTTTCAGAAGTATTTCCGTCTTTGGGTGTTTCAGTAACATCTTCGTCTTTGGGCATTTCAATACTATCTCCGTCTTTGGGCGTGCATTTTGTAACGATTCATTTGTTTGTGATCTTAAATGTATCCAGCTGTAATCTACACAGTGAATGGTGTAACACAGATAATTTGAGGCTTGATTGTGAAGAGCTTCACAATAATACTCCGATTTGATAAAAAATATAAATCTTTTTGCAATTTGCTTTACTCTTTGTATTTATTAGAATAAGAGAAAAGTGATCGGTTTTTGTCCTACGACCTTTAATCTGCAAAACAATACAAGAAACATCGGTGCTAAGCATCAAAGGTCGCTCTCCAGCTTCTGTCCAACAGTGGTAGAGTTTTGCCTTATGACAAACCGAACAGTGGTAGAGTTTTGCCTTATTACAAACCGAACAGTGGTAGAGTTTTGCCTTATGACAAACCGTTTAACACATTGCAAAACATTGTATTATTTAAAAGTTTTAGAATCACGCATAACTTGCAGTCTTGCATTTGGACGTGTTAGACAGTAGTCTAACTAACATTGTCCCGTCATGAAAAGGTTTTAGTTCGTTTTTCACTGAAAGGCGAGGGTAAACAAAACCATTCAAATCGTTAAAGCCTCATTCATCAATGCATTTACGCCAGTCTGAATGACTAACGACGTTACATCCCATTCAGGAAAAGTACAGTATTTAGGCGGGAAAACCATCATAGTTCTACTTTTGTTTATTGCTCTGTTTTATATAGGTCCAGCCTGCTTCTAACCACAAATGATATACACATAAAACTAAACTAAACGCACGAAGCAATTGACAGAAAGTTGGTCACGTTAAAGGTGATATCCGACAGGTCAATAGATTTTTTCTCAAATAAGTAATTGTTACCTGAAAAGGTCCATCAAAATGCCCCATAAATGTGTAAACAGTGAAGCATAAATCCATACTTATCATTGAAAACAGGTATTTACAATCTGAGCCAAGCTGCACAGATATTTTTAAACTTAGAAAACCACGTGACAACTTACATTTGAGATTACGTTATATCGTCATGCGGGTATTTTGGCGCTTTGACGTCGATACGTATTTTTTTTTATTTGACGGAAAATATCGAACGGCTTTGATCTTTGTCATAAATTTAAACATATTATTTATTAAAGATATATAAATATAATCAGGAGCAATGTACACACAGTCGAATGGATCAGATATTACTTAACAAGGCAGCAAATGATAAATGCAAGTTCAGCTCTTTTTGTTTCTTCATATGTATATATATACATATATATATATTGTTTTGAATTTGCATGTGTAAGCATCAAAAGAGGACCAGTTCTGTTTATGGTAACTAAATGACAGACATTGAAAAAATGTAATAATGCTCATTAACGTTCGAATTGATTAATGCAATTATTTTATAATGTTTTTAGAACTGAACGGGAAGTACAGTTTTTGTCAGAAAATATATAAATGTTTTGATATCTCAGTCTATACAAGGTTATTTTGCTAAAAGGAGCAGAAAACTGTATAATTTAAAACGTGCCAACGACGTATATCATCTTTTGTAAAGATGTCTTTTGTTAATATCAATTAAAATTGTGAGATTTTACTCTTTGAGGTCTAAGAGAGACTGTTATCCTTTCTAATGCTGTCTATTGAAACTCCCCTAATGAATAGTTCTCACATGAAATTAGATGAGATGACCTCTTATTTTTATTCAAAACAATTCTTCGCAATCCAATTGAAACTGCATGTAGAAGCTTGTCTAGTATTTCACATTGTTATATTTCACAATGATTCACTTCTTCTCATTTCGCTATTGGAACTCCATGACCACTGTGAACAATTTGCCAATAACAAAAAATCGACGAATGAAAAAGTTGATAACAATCAACGGCCAGTCAACTACCCTGTAGGGACCTTTGAGCAAGTAAAACAGGCACGGTCTCTTTTTGTATTCGTAACAAGAGGTTCAATGGACCATAAAAATTTAAATGTGTTCTACATTCCAATAACCATTTCTAAGAACACGTACACAGGCTTTACAACCTGGATATGTATGCATTTATAAGGAATACTACACGACAAACCAAAACGTTTACAATTTTGTTCAATGAAAGATTTTATTTTCAATTTATTTCATTTTGAAAAGTAAATAGTTTATTGCTTTATATTATAAGGTTATCCAATAAAAAGAAAAAAAAACACTATTGACATCATAATTTTTTACTTTGAATAAAGAAATGTTAAAAATATTATGAACCGTGATAATTTAAGTTGTTATTATTGTTTAGTGTTGATAAGTCGCGCTTGGAAAATTATCGTTACTATTGTACCTTCCAGCTACCATAAAGAAAGACCCCGGACACATGTTTGAATATAATCGCCGGCCCTTCAGAATAGCTTGAAATCTTCCCATAAATTTCAGACCTTGACTGTTGTTATAACCCATAGAGGTTCGTTGGAGAAATGGCTTTTTTTCATTTTAGGTGATATCCCAGGTAATCCAAACTCTAGGTAGAGCCTCTTAGATGGAATTATTTGACTTTTTCTCCTGTTGTTTTGCAGATGATGCCATGACACAGTAAAAACTTCTTACTTTTGGATACATTAAAGCTTTAAATTCACTGAAATACTTTTTATTTACTGCTAAATGTATTGAAACACATTTCAATTAAACTGTGTAAAAAATCCTTTATATGAAGGTCTGTCAAGCATATGAAATGCGGGAAATGTCACTACTTGGCTTTAAGATATCAACACCCTTCCTGTAGGAGCATGCCCCTAGACCCTCTAACACTACTCGTACCATGGTTCTCGCTTAATATGACATCTCCCACATCTCATGAAAAATATGGTTATAGATTATCTTTGTAGCTCAGTTTGGGCTCATGGAAAAGGCAGAGTCATTGATTACTTGGGGTACATTGAGCGCTTATCGTTGTTGGTTAGTGGAAAGTAATTCTATAATATCTCTATGTATGAACGGGGTTGTTGGTTCGCTTCCAACCGCGGGCCCCCATTCTTTTCTTACTTTTTCTTCAAACATTGTTTTATGCCTTTTATTTCATTTAATACACGCTCTATATTTTTAACGAATTAAATGGCACATATTTCATTTTTTGGTAACTGTTTGTTGTGTTTACATGAAAGTGAAGCAAAAAACAACAACAATAGACATTGTTTGCACACATTTAATATTTAACGACTATTGAAGATTAAGTCTAAATGGATGTAACATTACATTATCGCTTTAAATTAAAATGCAGAAATCAGTTCGCCGTTTCATACAATTACAATGCAGGGTTCTATTTCTATTTAGTGGATGAACTAACCATAGACATATAAAGCAAAGAAATTGGAACTCATGAAATGTGACGATTTTTTCCGTATATGTTGTTGATACTTTTAGGACAAAACAAAAACCGGCATCTAGTTGGGTACTTCATATGATGGACATAGACAGGACAAAACAGCATGATCTAGTACCACGTGCAAGTAACAGAGACTTGTTTTAATTGTTTCCTTTGGCTGATTTATTAGTATGAGAGTCACTTATGACATTCCATTTAATGTATCCAAATAAGTAGCGCTCGTTGCCGAGTTCATAGATTCACAGACAGTTCAACTCTTGAGTTCGAGTCCCGGTCGAAGCAAAAACATTAATGTCTGAGGGTATTCATGTTAGCTTTCAGTCTGCCAGTGGAAAAACGCTTGTATCATCCTCCACCAGTAATACTGTAAATATGGCACTAGTTGCATTGGTGCGCGGTATCTACACACACACACACACACACACACACACACACACACACACACACACACACACACACACACACACACACACACACACACACACACACACACACACACACACACACACACACACACACACACACATACACACACACACACACACACACACATACACACATACACACACATACACACACATACACACACACATACACACACAAACACACAAACAAACAAACAAACACACACAATCACACACACACAAACAAACAACAGAAACAACAAAAACATATTTGACGCCATGGTCTAATGGTCTAAACGTTAGAATCGATGACTTGCTATTCCTCTAACTCCCTAATCCGTCATTGCGTGGGTTTGAGTCTCGGTCGGGATAAAAACTTTCATGTGATCAGGTTTCCAGATGATCTGCTGTGCGCTACTGGTTCTACGCAGAATTTTTTCATGATGTTTCTCTACCAGTAATAGATGGACGTCGCTTTATTGACAATACTTGTGTAACTGTATTGTATTTAACAAAACAAACAAAATGAAAAGGAATGGGCATACATTTAGAGTTAAAGCTAATAATCATAATTACATATGCATGTAAATATGTAAAACGAGAGTTTATTTCTTATTTCAGGCTACGCACGTTGTCTTGTGGATTATAGTCTTGCCCACCTCAAAGTACCAAGATAATGACTGCGAGATAAAGAGCTAGCTGACATTGTGGAGCGATTATCAATGGTAAACTCTACCGTTTTCTATATCAGGTGGTCTGGAGAGATTGGAAGAGTTTCCTTGGGCAACACTTCAAGGCCTTGCCATGAATACGGTATGGCGATGTTATATGCCGTAAATAATTTAAAAAAACAATGTCAGCATTATATTATATATAGATTATATTTAAAACAATCGGGTTTATATAAAAGAGCTTCTCGTAGCCGTTAGGTTAGATTCACAGACCCGCAATGCCTCAACCGTGAGAATGCCTGCGATGCGCCAGTAGTTTCACTTCACAAACATTTATCTACGGTTTTCGTCCACCAAAATTGTTGGATGGCAAAACACGCAAAACAAAATCATTTATATATTCAGATTTGTATTTGTGGCGACACTTAGACATTAACATAATATTGATTAAAATTACATTTTCAGACAATTTCAACACTCCAATTTCACGTCTGAAAAAGCTGGCATTATCATCTTGCGGACCAGTCCAAATGATGACCAGAAAGAGTTAATGCTATTCAAGGATCCTCAGCAAAAGTTTAGAAATACAGAAATGCCGTTCAGTGTTTCAACCTGGCGGGTTGACACGTCAGCGCAAACAATACCTCGAGCGCACTATCCGGCCGTTTGTATCAGCCAAAATTCAGTTGATATTTTTAAATGTTATCTAGTTATAACCTGTAACTATACCCACTTTAGCAATACACACATATATGTTTGCAGTAAAATAACAAACTAAATCAAACCATATTAGTTTATATCTTAATTAAGCTGAGTGAGTAAGTTACTCATCCCAATATTATGACGTCAATAATTTGACGTCATATTTAAGAAAACGACCTTCAGTATGGGTCATTAAAATTCTTACTATTTCATTATTACAAAGCAAATTCAAAAAAAATCTTTGGTTATTTGTAATCAGAAATGATAGAAGAATCATGTTTCATTAAAAACAAAAACAAAATGAAAATTTTGACCACAAGCCCGGTTTTCTCGCGTCGTGTGTCATATATATATATATATAATTGCTACATTTTTAAAGTTTGCTAGTATTTTTCTTACATTTTGACTTAGCACAGTTTCAGGCTTTCGGTAGTCCTCTGTGATAAAACATTACAAATTGAAATATCTCCTTGACAACTGGTGCTCGTCAAATACCATAAGGTGCAAAGAGGGGGTAAATAAATATAACTCTCAGGTTCAGATCATCCAATCAAAATACAACCCAGCTTTTGAACAAGTCATCTGTATTGTTTCCTGAACGTCTGATATTGAAAATCTTAACTTAGACTTGTTGGAAACGCGAAATCCCAAATATTTTGTATGGCCCTTTTCTATCCAAAGGTATACAGCAAGTGTATGTGTTGTTGATTTTTTCCGAAATATTTTTTTACAAATACAATTCCAGTAAGCACAGGATACACACAGTTGAGGAATCTACTTTCCATGTTGTAATAATAGATAACAATTACATGTTCAATAATTTTAAAAGAAAGTTTAAGCCTACTAGTGATTACCTTAAATATCGTGTATGTGTATTCATTATGAAATCTTTTGTCCTCGAAGTTTTCGCAAATGACAGTTTATTGAAAATTGCCTGGCTGTCATGATTTTTTGACATATCAAAATCCTATGAACAATTTTGAAACAGGATCTCAAATGAACATGTATATCAAAAATCAGGGCTCTAGCTCTTGTAGTTTCTGACCAGACTATTTTCAAAGATTTACTCTCGTCCCTCGTGGCCATGCTTTTAAGAAACAAATTTGTTTTAACAATGTTGATATAGGGCTACTCATGGAACAGGCTTACCAACTAAATATCAATGCTTTAGCATCCTACTTGCTGAAGGTTCTGAGGAAGTTTGGTTTAATTCGGGCCCGTGGTTTCAGAGGAGATGTCGTTGAAAGAATGATGGCGGAGGATTTATAGCGTAAGATTTAGCTTCTTTATTTCCATATATCAGTAGTATGCATGTATTTCACGATCTAGAGTTGTTTATTTATGGTTTATGGTAATATATTGGGCCTAAAGGCATGCTAAGAAAAAATAACATAATTTGTTAGAAATTGTTAGCGGATATAAATAATTTAATTAGACCCCCGTTATGAACGGTGACAATACTGCCTTTTGGCTCAACTATGCAGACAATTGAATTTATCAATATATATCTTTTCTTAACCAAGAGTATGTGTATTTATTTTTTTCAAATTTATTTCGTACATGCTGGAACTAAAAGCAAATTGAATGTGTCCTCCAATTACGCTGTAATTTGTACACCGTTTTAAGTGTAGCTATAACGTTATCCATCGTGTAAGAATGGTATTATATCTAATAAATGCAATGCTGAAATAATAAAGTATTATTTCAGTTTAAAAAGAAGAAGGGAAAATGAACACTTAATATGTGCAGAACCTATATCTTTGGTTTAAATTTGAGCATGTACTTTATTGGCATAAGATATTTAACATTGAGCTCTTACGCTGAGAGCCGTTAGTTAAGTCAACGGCGCGCTCGCGCAGTTTTTATAATTACGATGATGATGATGATGATGATTTTTGTCAAAGAAAGATATAATGCGGGTCACTTAATTACATTTATCATTGTTAACAACTATACTTTAAAGTAGATACCATTCTTTTCGGAGAAGTGTTTGTTTACAGATCGATATTCAAACGCCTGATCCATAAAGGTTGGACTATCCTATTATATGCTATTCAGTATTATCCAGGCATAAACCGACCTTCATTGTTATTGGTGCCTTTGACTGTCTTGCTTATATCCAAAGAGAAACAAATCTAGACAATTACAATTTGTGTATGTATTTTTCTCGTTTTCTCTTAAATTTCTTCTCAAGAGGTTTCTATCTATTAAAAATAAAACTTACACTCTGTAAATCTAGTTTTATTTTGTATTGACAGTTTCATTATATATTCAAATCCTGCAAATCATGTCACCGGTTGAAAAGATGAGCAATTCCAAAACGAGGCTTTCCTTTACTTTGAAAATTGTAAATGCCAAAAGGAATGACAGTATTAATAAACAAACACTTCATGCCATGTTCAATTCAGTAACCTTTCTTCAAAACACTTACAGTTCTTAGTTTAGTTGTCGGAACTAGAATTTGCACATATATCCGGTGTTCTGCTGAGTAGATGATGCAAATGAGTTCTACTGTTAGCATTGTGCAAACGCTTTCTTAGGTTTTCTGTTTGGGATCCGTCCAAATAACTTAAATTCTGTTAAGAAATATAAAATATAACGACTTGCTCATATTAATTATGGATGCATTACGATTTCCTCTGGGTAAACCATATCAGTATATATGTTTTGTAGTCATACTTTTTTGTAATTAGCTTTATTTTTACAACACAACGACAAATATAGGTATATGCATATATTAATATTAATGCATATTATTTTCAGTATTGCATTATGATAAAAAGTAAAACTCGTATCTGTCGGAGACAATAAATCTTGTATTCGGATTTATTATATATGTCTTAATTTAAGGATAAAGTCATCAATGTGTCTATAAATAAATGGCGAATAATAGAAAGACAAGAGTCATTTATAGCTTACTATTCATAAACCTCTACAAAAATGGTAAACTATTGGTATACTATTTAATCATATCAAAGTTTTGAATGTCACCTTTAAAGGCTGATAACAGGCTTTAAATCACATTGGCCATCTCAAGTTTGAACACCTAAGGTATCATTTGACCATGTGGACATTTTCGCCACGTGTTTAAGTACCTGTAAATCATATCAAAATGTTTCTTGGTTGTCCAAATGTGAATGTAAATATCTGTATTGTCGTTCACACTGCAGCAATGCGTCCTTTATAGAATGCGTGAGAATTTAGTAAAGAGCTGTTGTAGTTATAACGTATTTCGTTACTTATCGGCGGAACCGGAAGTCTATTTCGTAGAAATGATCGAGGTGTTCCGAGTATTTATTAGGTGTTGCAGATTTGTGCAAGAAGTCATTGATGGGCGACGCAAATACTAGAACAGGTAAACAGGTTAAAGCAATATTGGAGCAAGTAAGAAGTCTTATTTGAAAAGTAATGGTTTTTATTTGATAGTTTTCAGTGAATATAAATCACCATAGAAACTATGCATAATGTATAATCCTGAGACCATAAATGGTTTAAACCAAGAACAAGATATAAAAAACCGACACCAGTTAATATGATTTTTATATGTTCTATACTTAGAAGAAACAAAAATGGTAAAATGATGGAAATTATAAAACTAAAGTGTATCAGCAAAATATATGCATGTGTGCAGCAGCCTTACATTACACAAATCATTATTGTTCAGGTAGTATTTTTCAGACACGTAGTATTTGTTTCTTTCTCAGTATCTTATTGTTTATAATCAGTTGTATTGCTTGTAAGCATGTTTGTGTCTGGTTTATGTATACAGAGAAAGTTTGGTGTTTTCTAATATTAATCCACTTCACGCATTTTAAAGTGTAATAGATGAGGACAAAAAATGAGAGAAACAGTCAACAGAACGACATGGCATGTCATTGATACCGATGGAAATAATGTTTTTACAAAGCAAAGCTTTTTGCGTAATTATGTGATAATGTGGTTAATAATTGAATAAACTGATGTTAAAAATATAACTTTATAACAGTTGCTGTCGAGTAAAAAATAGTATGCCATTCATTATAAAACCGAAATACTACAAAATATCAAATGATTTATTATGACAAGTAAGTTTTCAATCTTATCAAAGAGGAAACCTGCTATTTACTGCAGCTGGGGGTAGGGAAGTGGTCACGAAAATAGTAATTAGTCTGAACATATTCTGTCTTTGCAAAATGGTCGTGAACATCAAGATCTGGGCAAGCATTAAAATCTCATGTCGGGTCTTAGGTTTGAACCCAGAAACCTCCGGTCTCGAGTCCACAACTTTAACCTTTTGACCATGAATACGTTAAGCGTATTATAAATGCTTTATTCCTGTGTTAGACGTTGATTAATGATCATCCCAATCGAATAAGATCTGTTTGAAAACTCCACGAGTCTAGTCCCAATACCAACATCATTTTAAACATTATCATTATCCTCATCCTCACCATCATCATGTGCAATACCATTATAACCACAACCTCTTTCACTGCCATCACAGTCCTTATTGTCCTCAGCCTCATCAGTATCTACTTTGTATCTGAACAATATATTAACCTCTTTCCCAAGAACATTTCAGGCATTTTAAAGCTATTTTACCTATGGAATGTTTTGTTGTTAAAAGATAATCTTTCTTTGTTAACATGCAGTCCGACATCGAAAGACGCTAGTTTCCTGTCATCTTTGTGCTAGTGCAAATTATAGGCACACAAAAATAAATATAAAAAATACATAAAAATAAATAAGAACGCCGTTTAGAGAATTTGAACGCGTATGTTATGAGGGTTAAGGAAGTCTGCAGAACAGACTTTCCCCATGTGCAAATTTCAGTGAGCTTTCCATATATGGGCGTCGCGCTCCAGAGCGTCGCCAAGTAATTCAACGTATTAAACGTATATAACTACCGATGTTGGCAACTTCTAACTACATAACATAAGGTAAAGCGAGAGTATACAAATCCGAAGACGACGAATGCCCGTTCTTTTTCTGATACTGCTTAAAGACAAAGAAAAAGACCCACCTAAATATGGAAAACAATAAGACTGCTGTGTGGTGTGTGTTTTTTACAAAATAAACAATACACGAAACTATCGCTTAACTGTTAGTCGGAACAAAATGTGGAATCATATTTCAAAAGATATTCTAAAGGGCTTAATAGTTGTACCAAATTTTTATGAAACATATCCAGTTTTTGTCCCAAAAAATAAAAGCAATTACTCTGTCAGATTAGATTAAGAACAAGTAAGAGCAGATACTACGGCCCTTGTTTAAATAGTAAATAAATGTATGATTAATAGAATATGTTGCATTGCTTTGCCAAATACTTTTGTGACCTGTATTAATGTCAGAAGAATGTAATTTAATGTATCCCGTGTATAAATAAAACGTATCGTTAAAGGTTTTGAGAATAATAATAGATAAATGTTTATATCTTTGATAACTAAGTGTATATTAATTCATATTGTATACTTGTGGTCTTGTCCGTGCGATGAAAGATACTGTGCTGATCTAAAGGATTGGCATTCTACGTTGAAGAATACGATCTTTGTTGAACTCTCTCATACTCTCGAGCAGCATCAACTTCTTCTAGTTAAACAAAACTGTTGCAGCCGACACACCGACAGTAACCAATGTAATAACATTTTGTTTCAAAGCGTCTGACTTTATATTCCGGAATTGGTTACAGCGCATCCCCTTCCCCAAGACTTTTATTTCATGGTTACTAAAATGTTCGTTAGGTTGTCTTAAAGCAGAATCTCCAATGTGTTAAAAATAAACTCATTTGGGCCATATGCAAACTAAACTTTCCATGGCAACCGAAATGAAATTTTGTTAGGTGGATATGTTTAGAAAAAATGTTTATACCTTTTCCAAATATGGTGTATAAATATAATCATAGAAGTGTAAAACTGGAACTCAGTTAAACGTTATTAAATGGCCATTATGGTCATGTGTAAACTATGCAAATTAGCACCTTAGTGAATATTTATAAATTTTAATGAGACTCAACAAATAGACTTTATTTTTGAAACGTTGATCAGACTATTTTTATTTTTTTAATTTTGAATGACTTTTTACATTACTTTTGTCTGATTTCCCTCATTAAATTATTGTACACGAATATGTTAAAAGTCTGCTTATATTTATTCAGAACATGGGAAACACGGTTTTCGGCTCGTCCTATGGTGAAGGCTATCATTACCCTAATATTGGAACTTGGTAAGTATGCAAATTAGTGCTATTGAATATTCAAAACCCTTAGTCATGAGATTAGAATGTGTACTTTAACATTAAAGCATGTATACTGGATAGATTATCAGTCATTATTTAATTATTTTTTTATCTCTCCTCTTTTCATATTTTACATAGGATTCATTTTTGCCAGAGGCCGACATCATGTCACATTTAGTAACAATTTATGCTGTTTAGCGAAGTTTTCTGTTATAAGAACGAACGATTGTTTTTTCTTTGTACTGTTCAAATCAGTTATGGTATCATTTCTCTCTTAACCATTTGATAACATAAGTTTAGTTAATGAACATTATAAAATGTATGACTTTGTGAAATCTAGATCTAGAATCACCAAACAATCCAGCTTTTATCGACTGTTTACCGTCAATATGTTGTTCTTACCACCTTTAAATATAGATCACAATAAGCATCTAGACATTGTGTTAATAACATGCTTAAATATGAATACATATAAAATACAATCATTATAACGTAGACAATTTTTCGCCTTTCAGTTAATAATTTCAGTTGTTGAACACATTATGGAACCCCAGGTATACCAGTACTTCTTAAATCAATTACAACGCTTTCATTCTTCTTTTTTTAACAAGGAGTATTTTCACCTTAAGTGTAAACTTTAATTTTGTGAAGCATATATCAGATAATAGCTAGTTAAGTTGTGTCCATACATGTATAACTTGACCTAATTTGGTTAGAATTTTAAGAGTTACTTTAAAGTATTGTACCCCCCATATTTTACTTTGTAGAGCATGTATTTGAGAAAAATAAATCCACCTAATTTAATTAGGAAATCTATTTTAAGTTTCCATGATATAACTCCCAATATATCACGGTTTTGAGTTCGGATGCGTATTAACTTTATGTCGTTTACTTTATCACAGCAGAGGGCTTCTTTGTTTACAGTAGTAAAATATTGATAGTGCTAGAATATAATTCTAATTCAAACAGCAGTCGTACAATTATTGTTTAAGATTGCAAATATGCCTTAAAGTAAAAAGTGACGAAAAATCACTTGTGATATAAACGTTTAATTAACTTTAAAATGCCCTAAAGTAGTTTTACTCTGAAATATCACAGGTAGAAAATTCTTTGATCATAACCTTACAAGGAAATCTAATCAAAATCAATCTGCGTATCCAAATCTACTATTTTAACTTCAACTTGTATCTGTTACTCCCAATAAATCAGATTTCTTTTAAAAGGATGCTTACTTTAAGCTTGAATGATGCAAACTATTGCAAAAGACCATTTATTTTAGATCTGAAAAGACATTCAAACAATTTAAAATATAAGACATGATTGTTTTCCATTAAGGAGACATTTTAAAGCTATCTATAACTTATATGGTTAATGCAATAAAATAATGTGAAATAAAATAAATAATAATATTAGTAAATCAATGGTTTAATAATAAGTAATATATTGAATAAAAACTGTAGCGATAAAACATCTAACACTTTGTTTACATCGAGTTTTTATTTTAAACATTTGTTTATTGAAGTCACTATTTTTAGGAAAAAACTTGTAAAAGGATATAAGAAATAATATTCATGAGAAATAAAAATGTATAATTAATTAATTATTATGAGGAATAAATGGTACTAGTAAAAGAAAGACTTATTTCATTTTATAGGACTGTGACCTAGCGATAAAGATATGGAAATTAAAAAACAACAACTTTTTACCTCTTAATTAAGATTTATGAATATTTATTTGAGCTAACTTGCATACTTATATACTTATATAGACGTTATGTTAAAGAACAGTGTTATTTTACTCCTACATGATGTTCCGCGATGTTAGATTGAGAGATTTGCAGTCACGTACTTCAACATATCCTATAATTGATTTCACTAATCTGATTGATTATCTAAGAAATAAATATGTATAAAAATGCGCTAGCACTACCACCTTAAACTTAACGTTCAAGTGATACATAAACTTAATACATTACTCTAAATCTAAAAGCCTCGGATAATTCGCGATGGTCGTCCCGACGATGGAAACAACCGAGAAGCTCAGATTGATATAGCAACATGTATAATTGTTATTATTTCTGGTGCCAATTCTATATTTTCTCAATGATTATATTTTAAATAATACTGATAAGGAAAAATGTTGTTTAAAATTTGTTGATCTGTTTAAAATAATGTCCAGGACATAATGGCTGAATCACGGGGTATGAGAACTTAAGAGAACATTGTCAATGATAGACCATTCCGAAAACATGATTAATCTGCCCCTACATTTTGCTCTTCAATTGAGATTTAACTTCCGGAAAACGCGCACCTGTTACTTCCTGGTAGTAAACTCGCCCAAATCTGAAGGTACACATTACTTGGTTTATTGAAGCGAAGTATAAAAAGGCTGATGTCATGAACAAAATGTCGAAAAAGAAAGGCAATAGACACGCACGTTACTGTTGTATTTGTAATTACTATTTCTAACTTTCAATACTCGGATTTGTCACTTCAAATGGCAATTTGTAAATTGCAACACAGCGCGTGTTAAATACCGCTATCTAATTACGTCCTAACTTTTATATATCACATGAAAATGTTCACATTTCAACATAACATTTGAACAATTTCACATTTCCCGCATATACAATTTACATGTTACAAATCGCGGGGCGAAAATCACTGTTGCATTTAACATTTCTTAAATCTAATTTTCAAGTAACTAATCTAGAGGCTACTGTAAAATGTACACCGCATAGCTTCAGTTCAACATTAGGACGCAAGGGGGCGCTTCTAACTCGGGAATGTCCATCTATAAATAGAATGTATCGCTCGAACTTGTCCGCGTTCGTGTGTACTTTCAAGTTGTGAGTTTCTTACCGAAAGAATCAGACACATGTATTAATAATCTGTGCTATACAATTTTAGGGATATTATTCCTGACTTAAATGGTGATCATGATATTACTACGTATATATAGGCCTATGTTTGTGATTATAGAAGATTAAGTGATAATTCAGTGTTAGTGGCACATTAAGAAAAATGCGCGACACATGCATTTGTAATCATTCGTGACTTGTACTGTAGACATGCACATATAAAAGTTGGTCCAAATTAACACGTCTCTACCTTTTCCTCAAACTGTATGAATCGGTTCAAATGTTGTTCGTATATTTTTATCTGTAAGGTCTGACAGCCCGTACAACCCCCCCCCCCCCCTTTTAACCTCTATGGCCCCACCCTCTTTCATTTGACTGCATATATTCTTATTTAACCGAAGTGATCCGAGCTGTCAAAATTCCTTTGACGGTACACAGTTTTGAGTTTGAACCCAAGACCTCCTCCCTAATCAGGTTCTCTACCACCTGGCCTACCTGGACAGAAAGCTTTTAACCTTCCTTATTTTTTAGCCAGGTATCAACTGGACAGAACCAGCAGTACCTAGCACGTTTCTGCTGCACATGGTGTTCTGATGAATTAATTCTGACGTCACTGAAAAGGCTGGAAAAATCCCATTACCGAGGGCGGGGGTCGAATCCAAGACCTCATGCTCTTTAGGTAGGAGCTGTAGCAACCGAACTACATGGGCACTGGCTCTGGGGAAAGCATTCTCACTACATCACGTACTCCTAATGCAAACAAATCCGAAAGTGAATGAGAGTGCGTACGATATTAAATTGGACTGAATGTATTAAGAAAACAAAGACTTATATGTTAAATATACTTTAGTACTTTAAGTATATACATTAATAACTACTTTTAGCAAAAGATAACGTGTTCAATTTGATGCCAAATAACGTTGGCAGTGTTTTCTATTGTATCTCCCTTGAAGAATCATTTATGATTCCGTTCTATTTTTAACTTATGATATTCCGTTCTATTTTTAGCTTAGTGCTATATTTATGTGGTAGCGCCACCTAGCGTCTGAATGATGCCAATTCTTAACTTGTACATTAGTGATTTGTGACTTGAGAATTGTGACTTTGAGATTTTTAACTTGTAAATTGTTAGCGAACATAACATTTGTGACTTGAGAATTGTGATTTTGATATTTGTTACTTGTAAATTGTTAGCGAACATAACATTTGTGACTTGAGAATTGTGACTTGTAGTCAAATTGCACACGAGAAATGTGAATTAGATACATGTTAAAACGAACGTGTTTTTGCAGACAAATAGCAATTTTAAGCATACACAGTGTAGCAATTTGCAAATTAGAAATTGAATATTGGCGGATATCCCCTTGCATAGACTTCTGTGGTAAAATAATTAATGGGGTGAGTTTTTCCTTACCTCGATTTCCTTCTTATGCCGGCAAAAACATTTCTGTCTCTTTGGAAAGGCATACCAAGGTATTATGATCTAGATTTTTTTTCTCACATTTGTAAAGGGAATGGATGGCATTTCTTTGCATCTTACGTACACAAAGTTGTCCTCAATGCTGGCGTTTTCTATGCTGTTGACATGATGATTTACAGATGTTTCGCTACCTCGTTTAACAGCACGTATGTATAGGCATTTTATGTGTCGATATATTCTTGTTAACTTTACGTATGCATAAGATTCTCTAAAATTGCACTAAGAAAATTTCCATCATAAATTGAAATCACTGTTAAGCTTTGAAAAATCAAATATAAAATGGGCTAAAAGGGTTGACAAAAAAAGGCCGCATTTTCTTTGATCTTTCTGAAGTTTGCCGCCATCAAGAAATATGCCCAATTAACACACCCTTTGATTTCACGAGAACCTTATCATCTTGTCCTGTGCATGTTGTGTTTTTCTTTAATTGTTGTTTGATATTTATTAAGCTGAGAGAGTATGATCCTGGCAATCACGGTAAATAACATAACATAACATAAATTTATTGGCATAATGTAAAAACACATACATAGAGCCATCATATAACAAAATAAAATGGTACAGTGATCAGCATGGAAAAATAAATGAGTTTCTCTGACAGCTTAATACTATAATTAATATGATTAACAGAAGAACCTAGGTGGACTATTATTGCCTCATTTTAAATGCATAATATAAATATTTTCCTATGCTTAATATAACATTTTTATTTGTTGAAGACATAAGCAATATTAATTTATTTTTGTAGGAAAACAACAATAATATCTTTTAAAAACCTTCCTTCTTAATTCTTGGTATTTAGGACATACTAGTAAAAAGTGGTAGTCTTCCTCAACAGCTTTCATATTACACATAATACATATTATTGTGTCTTTTTCTTGGCCAGAGTATCTACCTGTTTCAATATTTAAGTTATTAGAATACAGCCTAAATCTTGAAAGTATAATTTGATACCTGGTGTTTATATGCTTCTGTAAATATACCTCCATTTCGAAAGAAATTTTAAAAAGTTTGTAGAGTCGTGTAGAGTTATTTATACTGAAGTGCCATAATTGAGCAAAAATGTCCTTTATTCTTTGCTTAATGCTGAGCAAAATAGAATTATCAACATATTGTCCTTGCCATATATAAACAAGACATATTATTGCAAAGAATCGTTTTTATTTGAAATGCCCAATTAAGATTTCTATATGAATTATTGTCGTTTGCATCTTGCACTAGCAAGTTGTATACAGTGGAAATAAGCGGATTTGTACACTCTAATATTTTCCTCCAATAATTCATAATTAACCATGGCCTTCTTATTCTAATCGGATACCTTCCGAGCTCTCCATATAACCCATATGTATTTGTAGATCGTTTTACATGTAGCACCCTACGTAAAAACTTACAGTGAACCAATTCGATGCTGTTTGCATCGTGATACCCCCATATTGCGGCATTATATGAAAGAATCGATCCAACTAATGAATCAAAGAGTATACATTGTTTCACAGCATTTAGTGATAATTGGTTTATCACAATGAATATCTTATGAAGGGCCCGTGTTGACTGTTGCGCAATTTTAGTTTGTGTGTTGTGCCAAGATCCATTTTTGTACAAATGCATACCCAGGTATTTAAATGTACTTACTTCCTCAATCTTTGTTCCATTAATTAATATTTCACATTGCGTATTTCTACCCCTCTCAAAAACCATTACTTTTGTTTTATGAACATTGATCCTCAGACCCCACTCTTTGCAATATTGTTCAAAATCACGCATGAGCGATTGTAGTGCCTTAGACAAGACCGCATCATCTGCAAATAAAATCAGAAATAGTTTTATCCCATTAACTGTAAATAAGCCATCTATATTTGAATAAAGATCATTTAAAATGTCGTTACTGAATAAGAGATAGAGCAGACTAGAGCAAGAGTCTCCTTGTTTTAGGCCGATATTTGAGTTAAAAAAGTCAGACATTTCATAATTTCGTCGTACGCATTGTTTATAATTTGAATACATAGCTTTAAGTGCCTTAATAAATTTAGAACTTACATGCATTTCACTCAATTTGAGCCAAAGAAAACCCCGATTTACACGGTCGTAACATTTTTCTAGATCAACAAATATTGAGTAAATTTTTTGGCCTGAGCTAAATGTTTTAGCAATGACAGAATGTAATAAGAATACGTAATCTGTTGTAGATCTACCTGTTTGAAAATCAAATTGGTTATGTATAATGTTTTTTCCCCTCAATTAGTCTATTTAGTTAGTCTCTCATTTAAAATATGAGGATATATTTTTGCAGCTACCTTAATTAAAGTAACTCCTCTATAATTTCTAGGATCACTACTGTCTCCACCCTTGAGTATAGGACAACTAATCCCTTTACTATAATAAATAGGGATATAAACCTTTGTGTAACAGGACGTTAAAATAATTAAGTAATTTTTTTTTATAAATTTCAGCTGCAAGCCCATCATTTCCGCAACTTTTATTGTTTTTTTTAAAGAAGAAACTGCTGCTGTAAGTTCCTCTATAGTTATATCCTTATCTAATATTTCGTCTTCTATCAACAGATTATGACTTTCAGTTTCATTTAAATTCAGACTTTCAATAGCCTCACCTGATAATAATGATTCAAAATGTCTATATAAATGATCTATTGACGGTAGCTCTCCACTTTCTGTTTGTCTCGCATATTGTGTCTTTATTGTGTTCCAAAATTGCCTAGAATCCCGTACTGCCATCTCGGATAATTTTCTTTTTTGAAATTGTTTATATCGTGTTTTCTCATTTCTTTTTACTCTATTGTAATATGATCTTGTATCTAATAAATTACCTTTGTTTTCGTCATTCTTATTTCTTCGGAATTCATTTCTGGCTCGTCGATATTCTTGTTTAGCTAAATAACATTCTCATCAAATCATTCTTGTTTTGTCCTTATAGTGCCTGTTGACCGTTTTATCGTTTTGCCAAATATTTCACTTGCGGCTCTATGAAGTTTATTTGTAAATTGCGATATTATGTCGTTAATACCATCAACGCATTGCGTTCGGTCGATTCATTTATTTATTTTCTGTGTGTCTGCATTTTATCTAGTTTTAAAGTCTTCGACTTTGTTTATATTATATTTATTAAATGTGGCTCTTGTTTTTTCGTCCCTAGCAGTATCCTGGTTTAGATATTTTTTCGTAATTTCAGCTCTAATCCGTAATGATCTGAAAATTCAATGAGTTCCTTGACATCAAATTCTTTTACATGCTTAAAATCATTTTTTGATAACAACAAATAGTTAATAAGGCTTGCGCCATTCCTTGAGTAGTATGTGATCTTGCCCTCTGTATCATTTTTAACCTCCCATTTCCCACAGACCCGTCTCGATACACAAACTTATAAGTCGACGCCCGTGTGTATCGGTCACGTGATCCTGATTGGCGCGATCTACCACGTTATCTACAGGTGCGGATCTATGAGCGGTGCCCTCAGTACAACAGTCATCAAAATAATCATTTAAATCATAAGTCCTAGCATTCATATCACCCAAAATAAAAAGCTTACCTAATGGTTTATATTTTTCTATACATAATTCCAATTGCTCAAAAGGTTCGACCTCGCCCCGATTCAAAAAATGCGATCCACTAGAAGGAATATAAACATTCAGCATGAATATATTTTCATTAAAGTGAAAAAGCTCTTTTGATAATCTTATCATCATTAAACCAGACTGATTTTTTTCTATAACTGTAATATTAGACTTAAAATGGTTCATTTAATAGAGTGAAAGTCAACCACTATAACGCCCTCTTCTCGTGTTCGTGGTAAAAACGTATCATAAACTGTGAAAGGACATGCATGGCTTACATCATAGACAAATAGGATTATCGAGTTGTTTGGAGTCACAGTTTGGATTATTTAAGAGTGAATTACAAATTATATTTAAAGAAAATAAGATAAAAAAATATTTCGAAGCTCCAAAATCATGGCCGAGGATACAAAAGAAAACATAACAAAATTCTTTTCTCTCTGAAAACACGACTTACGTAGGCATTTTACGGTCACCAATTGTCCTTGCTCGGTACTGGAGTCGGGGCTTAACAATTAGGTCAGCGTTTTCGAATTTAAAAAATTTAAAATGTATCAGAGAAATTCATTTCATAAAAGCACCGTGTACAAGGGAAGCGAGCTTAAATCATGAATTGGAATATAAACCAGTTAGAGACAACGGAACAATTGACTGGTGCTCTCGTTAGTTGATTTAATTTTTGGACTCATCAATTAATTTACTTTCAGAAATAAACCTCGTATACTTACTCTCATAGCATGTATACTGATTTTACATATATTGCGAAAATTTGATGGTGGTATCCGACAGGTTAGACAAAATAATTTTCTCTCAAATAACAAAATAAGTTATTTTTACCTTAAAAGGTCTTGCAAAATCCTTTTAGTTTACTGTTATTCTGGAAAAATAACAAACTTAAAAGACCTTTATGTTGAAATCTACATGTTTGGAAAATATTTTCTGCTTATGTTGAATTGTATGATGCTGTAACGCTAAATTAAATATGGTGAGGTATATCTAGATCTTAGTGAAAATAATATACCAAAATAATACATGTATCTACATTTTCTTTTAGGAGTAAACATTGTCTAGCTAATAAACTTAGTTTCGATAGAGCAATTTCCACAAAAACATGTTCTTTGTATTAGTGCTATTTTCAAAATAAAGAAACAGTTAAACTATGTGTTTTGTTGTGACTAAAACCGTTTAGTTGTAGTCACGTGACAAAACATGACGCGTGCTTTTATGACGTTATACTTGCGTTCTCGACTATGCCTGTTTAGGCTTAAGGCATTTATTGACTTGTGTCTATATGTAACAACCCCATGATACATAACATTGTGAACAATCGAAAGTTCTAAAAGGCTGCAACGACATAGCTCCATTGGCTGAGGTCATCAAAGATTAAGCCGTAAACAGGGTAACCTTCATAACGCCAAGAAGATTGTCATGGAACAACGCTTAGTTATAAGGTAAGTTCGTCTACAATTGTATTAAAGCACGATTTAGGAAAATCTCTCGCACGTTTTTTTACACTTTGATGGAGAAAAATATCACTCTTAATTTAACTGGTTTATTATCAACATTTTGCTGCGATAAAACATACTTAAAAAATTGTGGAGAAAAATATCACTCCCAATTTAACTGGTTTATTATCATCATTTTGCTGCGATAAAACATAGTTAAAAAATTGTGGAGAAAAATAGCACTCCCAATTTAACTGGTTTATTATCAACATTTTGCTTTGATAAAACATAGTTAAAAATTGTGGAGAAAAATATCACTCCCAATTTAACTGGTTTATTATCAACATTTTGCTGCGATAAAACATAGTTAAACAATTGTGGAGAAAAATATCACTCCCAATTTAACTGGTTTATTATCAACATTTTGCTACGATAAAACGTAGTTAAACAATTGTGGAGAAAAATATCACTCCCAATTTAACTGGTTTATTATCAACATTTTGCTGCGATAAAACATAGTTAAAAAATTGTGGAGAAAAATATCACTCCCAATTTAACTGGTTTATTATCAACATTTTGCTGCGATAAAACATAGTTAAAAAATTGTGGAGAAAAATATCACTCCCAATTTAACTGGTTTATTATCAACATTTTGCTGCGATAAAACATAGTTAAAAAAGTGTGGAGAAAAATATCACTCCCAATTTAACTGGTTTATTATCAACATTTTGCTGCGATAAAACATAGTTAAAAAAGTGTGGAGAAAAATATCACTCCCAATTTAACTGGTTTATTATCAACATTTTGCTGCGATAAAACATAGTTAAAAAATTGTGGAGAAAAATATCACTCCCAATTTAACTGGTTTATTATCAACATTTTGCTGCGATAAAACATAGTTAAAAAATTGTGGAGAAAAATATCACTCCCAATTTAACTGGTTTATTATCAACATTTTGCTGCGATAAAACATAGTTAAAAAATTGTGGACAAAAATATCACTCTCAATTTAACTGGTTTATTATCAACATTTTGCTGCGATAAAACATAGTTAAACAATTGTGGAGAAAAATATCACTCCCAATTTAACTGGTTTATTATCAACATTTTGCTGCGATAAAACATAGTTAAAAAATTGTGGAGAAAAATATCACTCTCAATTTAACTGGTTTATTATCAACATTTTGCTGCGATAAAACATAGTTAAAAAATTGTGGAGAAAAATATCACTCCCAATTTAACTGGTTTATTATCAACATTTTGCTGCGATAAAACATAGTTAAAAAATTGTGGAGAAAAATATCACTCCCAATTTAACTGGTTTATTATCAACATTTTGCTGCGATAAAACATGATTTATCAATTGTAACCATGCAAACGACAAACTGTCACTAATTATTAAGTTAAAATGATAAACAAAGTAGATTGATTTCTTTCCGAAAGAGCCATTTCGAAACATGTATATAAACACTTATACAAATCCACCATGGACGAAAATTAAAGGTGATATCCGACAGTTTGGACAATGTATCCCCCTCAAATAATAAAAAAAACGTTACTGTTGCTTTGAAATGGTCCTGCAAAATGCTGTCCATTGAAGCCCTAAATCTGTAAGAACAGTGAAACTTAAATCCCAATTCGTCATTGCAAATAGTTATTTTCTATCTATGCCACGCTAAAGAGAGCGGTATTTTAAAACTAAAAAATCATGTGACAACTTAACTTTAAGATCGCGCCATATATCCATCCGGGTATTCAGCGCTGACGTCGGTATCTATTTACTATCTATTTACTATCATAGATTTGGAAATAATGTACATATATAGTGTGTGTTTTTTTCGCAATTTTACAGTCTTACAATTTAGGTGGTGTTCTTTATTTAGAATTAAGTATGAGTTTATGCAGAAATAATGATTAATCGTTCGGCCTCTTTGATTAAAATAATACGCACCAGAACTCGAAACCGTGATGATATATTGGGCGTTACATCAACGAAAACTTTATCTATATCCCAAAATCATGTGCATCAAATAAAGTCTAAGGTGATCCAAGGCCTAAATAACATTGTTCACATACTTGATAAAAGTACGAATTCTTTTAAAAATCATAATCTGTCCACATTTATGTCCAAAATGGCGAACTTATCCTTATAAATCCAAACATTCACTAGTTGTCATCCAAAGTACGAAACTGATGTTATTTTAAAACACTCGTACGAGACTCGAATGCACGCATGATCGATCTAAGAACTTTAAAATCCATAGAAGTTATATTGTTAACGAAATATATGAAGACATCTGAGTAAATATAAGTATTATACCTTCAATTATCTGACACCTTAACAAATTCATCTTATGTGTACATGTATAAGGTCAGCATGCGGTTCTTGTATACAATAACGCTTTTCGTATGGCTATTTTCCAACTATATGTCAGCATATAATATCAAACATGTACGCGGAAATGTTATTTTTAAAAAAATATACCAGTTAGCAGACAGTAATGACTGTTCTGGCAACAGGTATATTTTCTATGATGATACAGAAAAATCCAACTACAATCAACATTGCTCACCAGATGTGTAAAGGTGAAAGGCGAAGCTAAATAAAACCACCCGGCGACAATCGACATGGACCATTGATGAAGTGTAAATGATAAAATTCGACACTTTACACATAAAGTGGCCAGTGTGACTAGGTCAACATCCTTTACTAAGAACGCAGTGCTTTGTGACAATTACAAGGTCCAATAGAGCACTTATTTTTTCTGATCGACATTAGAAATATATATATATCAACCTTATAAATTTGCAGCTGGTAACTTATATAATAGGTATAATCATTTATTTCTACAGCCGCACCGGACTAGATGACAACATGACCAAATTGAGATTTATACTGACGTTTAATCAGGAACTTTGCTGCAGAGTTCTTCAAGATAGATTTAGCAGAGTAACTATCCCGCTAATTCTATGAATATGATGCCGTATGTCATTATAACTGTGTTAAACAGTTACATTTCTCAAATTTCATGATGCTCATTGTACAATTATACATATGTTGTGTTATATGATGCATAAATTAGCACCGTAACAATAATTTCAGTTTTAATTCAATGTTTGTTTCAATTCATTGATCGAGTTTAAGGTGTTATTTGGTTTCTGTTAGTTTGTTTTAATTTGAATTGTTGTATTATGATAAAGACAGTCAAGTCGTTGGATTAAACCTGCAAGGAGATGACTGGGTTTGTTTTGTTTTTGTTAAATGACTAATCACAAATTGGTTTTTAATTTTATATTTGGCTTGCATGTGGGTGTCTTTGTCTTGTGCCTTTTCAAATTTTGGTATACGTTGCAACGTTCATAGGAATCGTATATTGTTATTAATAAATAAATGATTGTCTGATTGTCTCAATATTTATTTCAAAATGGTATCAAATCAATTACAATTTATTTTAAAAGAAAGATACATAAATGATACAACATAAAGGAAGTTTCGAACTACAGGTAACAAACGTATCTATATAACTGAAGTAATGAAAATCAACATTGGTGTTATTGTCAAAGGAAGTTACATAGTTAAAATGTCACATATTACAATAATTGTATAATCTACGGACTTGTACGTAGTATTCTTAAAATATAAATGAGTATTATTAAAATACCTCGTTACGTAACAATTATCGTCATCCTCCTTCTCATCATCATCATCATCATCATCATCATCATCATCATCATCATCATCATCATCAATAACAACAACAACAACATCATCATCCTCAAGATGGGCTGCCAGAAGTGTTTTTTTTCACTATCAAATCTTAAGCAAGAATCTGCTTACCTGGGCCAAATGGACTTTCTATGTTCCAGAAATTAATCGAGACAATTATCCAAGTAACCAAACTTAGAAAAACTACCCGTCGCTGTACTGCCATATTGAAATCTATCCGAACGACCCGTTGAAGTCTGCCACAGAAGGCTAGTATAATCAAGCGGACTACCCACATGTGCAGATGGACCAATCAAAATACTGCACTGGCTTCAATTCAACTCCCTTACCTGACATGTTGTGGTACGTTTACCTTTAATACAGTACAGCTCAGGAGAAACGTCCTAAAAACGCGAAGTATGGAGGAATCTAATCCAATTTTTTGGCGAATTGGAGGCTAAAAATGGATTCTCTTCGAGTGAAAATGGAGTGAGTGAAGTCACATCGCGAATGGAGTAAAAGATTTCAAGGTTTAAGCACCCCAGTCGGTCCTTTTGCCGACTGACGGTTCCAATGCGATAACTGCTGAATTTTCCTATTGTGTGTTATGTCTCGTCTCTGTGTTTTGTCCCGTTTACATTGACCCTGTTTGCTTTTGTCTAGATGTAGCTTAGATTTAAATATCTGTGGTAATGCTTATAGGACCTTTTCCTATTTACCTATTAAAATTAAATTCGTAAGTAAAGAATATTCTTCTGTATTTTCATTATAAGACGTAACAGAATATTTGCATTAATCGCCCTCGTAATAATTGATCCTTACACTAATTGATAATGCATCCAATTTGCAAGCTACTGTTACATTTGTAGTTTACGCGTCCTTTATAAGAACTGCTAATTATAAATGTCCAATAAAATGAAATCCTTATTCGAAATATACATAATGGTCATTATCACAGGGTGCATAGTGCCAAACATAAATTATTATGTTTTATCTAATTATGGAAAAAATATATTATTATATATAATTATTTCAGTCACTTTAGGTCTTGAAAAAAAAACTATGAAAACTGATGATCAAATATAAAATTACATATTTGCTAAAAAGGCCATCTGGCGATGCTCCTTTCGCGACACATTGCATTTTATGACACTGCAATATTGGTTCGGAGTAGGGGGGGGGGGGCGAGGTTTGGGGGGGGGGGGCGGAGGAAATACTATGTATATAGATATAGATTTATATACACGCACAGTTAGGGACCCTAACTTCGACTTAAGCAGTCAACAAACAAAATTTACTTTAAAAAAGTATAAGTATTTTAAAGCTTACATATACATGTAACATGTAACATAACTCTGCTGCCGTTATGGAGATTTGCCGGCATTTTGCAGATACTGTGCAGCAACATTTCTATCATTATAGCACAGGGGCACTTCTGAGGTGCCCAAAGACTGAACCCGGCCGGTTCGTTATACTGACACCGACGAGTCAGGCGTAATGCTGTCCCCTTAGCCCCGAGCGTTAGGAGGGAAGCCACTACTACCAACTTTAAAGTCTTTGGTTTGACCCGGCCGGGGTTCGAACCCGCGACCTTCAGATCCGCAAGCCGACGCTCTACCACCTGAGCTATTACGGCCGGTGTGCTGCCGTTATATTTTTTTCAGACAATAAAATTCCATCCTGCGAAGATTTCCGTCCGGACAGGAAAATAAAGGGATATTTCTGTTAATGGTGTATGACAAAATGTACCCTCGAAATCACTTCCGGATATTTTTCTCTAGTAGAAATATTCATGGCAGGGATAAACAGAATAATAATGATAATGATGATGATGATGATGATGATGAAGTGCCAGAAGGAGCTCATTACGCAATTCCGTCGGTATTGGTCGAACAGAGATGACTTGAAACCTCGAAGAATCTGCACATTCGAGTAACTGTCCACAATCTCCAAACTTAACCAGATAACACGTTGGAAGAGAGGGTGTCATTATAACCGTAAGGGTGAAATCGACTCGAGAAATAGAGCATGAGTAATAGGGATCAGGCATGGACCTCGAGTTACACAAACTCGAGTATTTAAGAGATCGCTAACAAAATTATATAGAATAATAAGGGCAGAATCAAGGGACCATGCTTTGAGCTCGAGTTTTCGCCAACATTTAAAAAATACGAGAAATCGGAACACCACTGTACTTAATTAATAACATACGTATCCACTTATTTCTAATGTTCATTGTTCACACGTGGATCTTTAGTAATACGGGCTAATTATAAATAAATTATACATTAAATACCATAACTTAAGGTAACATTAATGCAAATTAATATCGGTAACACGATCGCTGCTACATTTTTAAGGTAAGAGAGGCCTAATTAGCCAATGCTGTCTGAAACGGCGATGTTTGGCGACATCGTGTTCGTAAATGCCCTCGGCAGTATCCGACACGTTCTCCGGAACTAATCGGATTTGATCGTAGCAAACATTTTTAATCATTACTTTTTATGTATCTTGCAAATATTGATAATATTTTTTTCAAACAAGTAATAATTTCAACAAAAGATATATTATATTTCTTTAAATAACAAAATATTTACCAAAAAATTGGGATCCCAAAGCGTGACGTTATGTTTTCGGAAAATACCAAAATGGCGGACAGAGACAGCAGAGCAATCGTACCTACTCGGCAATCTCCGGCAAGCTGCGGATATATTCGGATTATGTGGAGGACGGAATTACCCAAAGAGTTCCGAGTGACAGCAGAGGTCGATATGTGAAACGGAAAACATTAAAATCAACAATTTAAGTTCTATTGTAAACAGATACACATTCAGAAGTCAGTTTTAATCAGATCTGTAAAAGATCTTTGTGAAACATAAAGGTATTGTGCAAAATTGTGACAGAAAATCTTTTTTACAGGTTTGTTGTTGTTGTTGTTTTGTTAAGAAAAACATGGAATATGACAATTTTAAAGCTAATATTTCAAAAACTAAACGGTGAAAGTCTGTAATTATTTGTTATGTGATTGGTATATGTATATAGCAAATTTTGGTATGCATTTTATAAATATACTGTCATAATTAAAATATTTAGAAACTCTGAAAGTTTGTGTATGTTTCTGTGTCAAGGAAATTTTCCGAGGGGGTATAGATGCCTTTTTCAGTGTAAAATCATCAAATGTTTGTACTTGAACAATATAAATGAGTTCTTTTTAATGTTTAGGGTTATGCTTATAAAGTTACACCACTGATGCTAAAATATATTATAGTTTTGAACCCCCAAATTAGACTTTTTAGCAATAACCACTTGTAAAAAATGGTCCTGGGACAAGGCGAGGGGGTCACCCTATTCAAATGTGTTTTTTTCCAGAACATGACGGTGAAATTCTTTCATATTTCATTTTTATATCTGATATATGATATTGATCACTATGGACATGCTTAGTTTAGGATTCTTAATAGCTTCTTTTAGGCCCCTCTTACCTTAACATATTGAATATTGTGTTATGACGATGTGCATTATGTAAGTTTCCCCGGGTTCGATCCCTGGCCTCGACAAACCAAAGTGGTATGGAAGTAGTATAGCTTCCTAGGTAACGCTCAGGCAAATATCAGTGTAGTTCCACGACTGGTTGGCTCGATGTCCGGATAATGTGACTGGGTATGGTATCATGCCAGCGCACATACATACATTCACTACATTTAATTATTTCCAGTGAAAGCAACACTATATCTGCTTCCGACTCCAGATAACTGAAATACTGTTGGTGGGACGATCAACCCAATAAACAAATATATTCTTTTTGCCAATATAACGAGCTGCTAGTATCACATAACTTTCCTCCATGGCCTCGGATACAGACAGTGTTTATAGCAGAGCTTAAAATGTCTTTTAAGAGACGTGATTACTTAAGGTTTATTTAAACATTGTGTATTTTTGAATACAGGTTTATTTACACTTACAGCTACCGTAGTATATGTATACTTAAAAAATGCCAAAATTTTTCTGAGTTTTTTAAACTTCTATCCTCCGCTATTGCATATAAATTAACATTATACAATAAACAACCATTCACATGTGTCATACTGGTAAAATTGTTAATTCAAGCGTACCTGTGCGAGAAGTGTCGCGTCTAGTAAAAAATAAAACTGGCAAGATATCTCGTGAAGACAAAATGGAGATCACGCGTAACTTTAAGAAAATATCAACAAAGGGCTAGATGTGTGGTAGAAGCTATAGACCGTGAAGATTATTTTCCATTTGTAGATAGGTAACAAAAGATAAAAATAAAATGTTAACTTATAAAATGTTTTATGAATGTACATTGAAGATCTTTAATATGTTTATATATCTAGATAATAACATTGTTTTCAATGATCATATTTGTCACATTTTGTATATACCTTTGTTTAACTTGTCATGAATATATACATCACTGTAAAATAAAAACAATGAGTATGCATGGATCATATTGTCGCAGAAATCACCTTTGCTAAAAACAGGTATTCAGAATAAGTTTTGATATTTTTAACCTTATGTCAGATTATGGTAACTTTGTGTAGGCCGATTTATAGTTGTGTATGCAGAATGTAAGAATTATCAAAACAAATAAGGGAAAAATACATGACCTTGACATGGAATTCCATTGGCCTGCGTGAATTGTTGCGAGTCTGTTGAACTATGTGTCAGGTGTATGCCCCATCGTTGACCACAGTGTATAGGGGAGAGGGCGTACAATTGATGACAAAGAAGGAGTTCAAAGAGTAGTCAAGTGTGTTATTATATTTGTGAATGGTCTGGTCCCCTTTATGACCAAAGGGTCCTTGCAGGGGCATAGAACGCTTTTGAAATTTTGAACCCTGGGAAAGGAGAGTGACTCAGGTGTTAGCCAAAATCCAAAATATACAAAAAGGCAATTAAATAATAACACCTAGAAGCATCACATTTTCATTTGTCTGTCCATGTTTAAAAGAAAGGTACGATTTGATGGATAATGTTTGAAGGAATATAATTTTAAAAATCCAATTCGGACAGTAGCAATCAAAATCTCTCTAGTTCAGTCCAACGCCTTGCCAGTTTTACTCTCCAGGTATAGAAAGTCGTCCTGACTAAGTGTACTTGGTTTCACGCCATGCGGATTATATCTTTGGGAGAGGTATGTGTCACTTACGCCTTCAAACGATCATTATTTAAGCAACCAAATAAAAAAAGATGATTCTGACTTTTTTCAAAAACTAGAACAGAGTTTTTATACGAGTCATGTTCGGTATTAATGTCGTGTGCTTCAGAAACCCCATCTCCAACTAACACAAAAATAAAACGTAAAAGAGTCAGAGGTAGAACTATAAAAATCAATAAAAGTAGCGATCTAACTAAAAACGTGTAGTTAGTTTAATATGACTCGGCTTCCCGCAGAGAGAAATTTAAACATCAGCCATGAAGTGGAAGAATAGTGACCGAAAGAACTTCATACAGCTATGCAACTTAAGTGGCTTTTTAAACTAGTTCCGTCGTCTTCATATAGGTTCAAACGTTGAGATACCAGTTTTAACCAACCTTTCTCTCCAACCATTGATTGAAAATTCAAAACTTTGTTTGCATCCCCTTTATCCGACGTTTTGCTGGGTTTTTTTTTTCTCAAAATACTGTTATGTTAACAACTCATCGCCTTGATGGCTGATAGTAAGTTCATTCGCATTGTTTTTTACCGATACATGCAATCTTCGCATTTTACGTACACTTTTTTATTCAGTTTGCTCATAGTAATTCGTTGAACAGAAGTTAAAAACGGTTGATTGCCAACTGCACAAAATTAATCAAAAGTTTTTTGACGATGTTTGTTCTCGATTTACATGTATTTTAAAGAAGTCCTGTCAGATGCTGCCTTAATGTTTTTGATAGTCATACTTATATTATGCTTAAACAACCCCCCCCCCCTTAAAAAAATCACGTTACACATTATTTCATCGTTAATCAAACGATCAGAGGGCCCGTTGGTTAAGCCGAGCATTGACATATATAATACTGGTTCAACACTGCTTCCAAAAACAAAAATACCAGAAAGAAATCTATATTGGAAGGGATTTGGGATTTGCCGGCATTTTAGCCGATACTGTTCAGCGACATTTCTATCATTATAGCACATGGGTACTTGTGAGGTGCCCAGAGAGGGACTGAACCCGGCCGGTCCAATTTACTGACACCGACGAGTCGGGCGCAATGCTGTCCCCTTAGCTCCGAACGTTAGGAGGGGGGCCACTACTACAAACTTTAAAGTCTTTGGTTTGACGCGACCGGGGTTTAAACCCACGACCTCCCGGTCCGCAGGGCGACGCTCTACCACCTGAGCTATTGCGGCTAGAAGGGTCTGACACAACTATTTTAACGAAAATTTTGTTCTACACTTCCACAGTAAAGTTGTTTAACAGGTCTTGGTTATCGATCATAAAATTTCTGCTTATGACAATAATATTTAAGTTTGAAGTGGTGCAGTTAGGAAAGATACGGTTATTCTAACGGAAGAAATTTGTAGGGCAGTTTATCTGCTCCAGGTATTTGAAATATGACTACTTCTCCGAAGCAATGATACCACATCGTTTGCAGCACTTTTATTTATTTGTTTGTCCCAGTAGCCAAACATCTCGTAGAACAGTGCTTCAAGATATTATTCTACTGCAAATTATTGTTTTGTTCAGCCTCCTTGCACTGTATATTAGCACTACGCTAAGTCTTATTCGGTAGTATGCACCATGGACAAAAGATGCGCGCAAAGATACATGAAAATAAAGATTAAGTACTTCTTCTATGAGCGTAGGCAATATATAAATATATTATCAAATATACAATATAATTTTGATGCCCTTTTTGTTAACATTTTTAAATATCAAATTGAGGGATTTTAGTTCAAAGAAAAAAAAAGATAAAAATGATAAACTTAAAATTTTTGACACATAATGAAGCTTTTTAATTAGCAATGTTTGTTGAACATTTCCAAGCGAATCCAAAAAGAAGAAGACCGCCCCTTAGTTAGAAAAGTGACATAGAAATCGTGCTAGAACATAACTTAAAACAGGTGTGGAATGATTATACGTATACACCATAGTCTTGGCATTTAAAAACTACCGATTACGTCTCTTTTTTGCATACATTTATTAATTCGTAAATAAACGTTGCCTTGATTGACAGCGTCGTAATGAAAAGGAAGTTAATTTAATATTTTATAAAACGCCATACCTTTATGTTCCAAATTAATCTTCTTGAAAAAAAAACCTCATTAAATTGGGTTGTTAATTAAGATTTGTTGGCAAAACCTCGTGTAAACAATAAACACATCGAACCTCAAGATAATATTGTAAATTTTATCTCGAAATACATGTATTTCAAAAATTAAAATGGTTGGATACTCGCACGAGAAGAAATCAAACACTCCATGAACATAAATATACTGATTGTTGCTAAAGGGTGGGATGGACACTTTTTACTTTCAAAATAAATAATACGTGCCATTAGAGCTCATTCTTGTGGTCGTAATATTTATCAGTACCTTCATCCACAAAGTTGCTAAAATGCCTAAGTTACTAAAATCCCAAGTAGAAGACATCTGAAAAGGCCTTTTATGTCTTTTGTTTTCCTGGTGAGAACATTCATAAATTATTCCGATATGTTTTGAGATCGATGACTTCTACCTGTTTCGACTATCGTCATATGGCGTCTAAATGTTTCAGACTGCACTATGCGTAATGTGTTCTCTTATGTGTATGGCATATAACTTGCGAAGTTAAATTAGCATAATATATGCTAGGCCTTTTAATAAGAGATTCCTTTATTGAAAATCAGACCTTTTTACTGGAATACTGGCAAATATAGTTTTCAATACATCATCCTTTTCGTGCAAATGTTCTGCTAGTTATAATGCTCTCCTATTTTCAGACCACCAACGTCAATGATTTTTTTTTCATACATCTTATCGATTAATTTTCAAAAGAATGCTAGTATTAGCGTCATTTCCATTAACCTCCATGAAGAACCACCAATTAGAATAACAACCTGTTCTTAGGGATGAAATTACCTGACCGACAAATATAATGTACTGACTTAGGACTACGCATTCAAGCGAGGAGATACATGAATAGGTGTCATTTGATCCATCTGGTACTCTTCGCTTTAGATAGTTAACACAACCCAATTTTCAACCTCTGTACTACAGGTTGTGATCGTCAGGGTCATGGTGTTTGTGTTATAGAGTCATCAATATTTGGTTTTGTTTACCCTCGCCCTAACTATTGTTATAGGGCGAGCAAAATAGAGTCATCGGGTCGCCCTCTGTATTTATGCGTAGTTTTGAAAATGTCTATGGGATGTTGTCAGAGCTTTTTTTTTAAATATTTTTAAAATTGCGTGGCTGCACTAATTCGAGAATTTGACAGACTGCACAAATTACCAAGCACATTTGCCGGAACACTTTGATAGACATATGTGTAACATTTTCTCTATATTCAAGATTTGTTTAGATTTAAACTTCATAGTTTTACTATCGTATTAAAGAATGTTACTTTTGGAGACATATTGTGAAGAAAGAAAAAAAGATCATATAAATTTCAATGTTTTTGTTGTGTGTTGTAAAGATATCTCGCGCTAAGGCGGATGTTAGTGACTTCGTACCATTTCAAAGTCGTACACCGATTGATTGATATTTATCTTTTTTTTATTTTATTTTTATTTATTTATTTATTTTATTTTTATTTATTTTTATTTATTTTATTTTTATTTATTTATATTTATTTTATTTCGTTGTGTACGTGTTGTTCATATATGTTGAGTTGCCCTAGAAATACAAAAGTGTCGTTCACACAATTTACAAATTTACACAGTTCAAGGCGTCTCGAAAGGAAAGTGGTATCCCATTGAGCCAGGCCCCCCACCTGCTGTGACCAGATCTGCTGGTCATCACTGCAGGGAGTCTTTTGCCAATATAGTACTAATCTGTCTCAGTAAAACCTCTGATGGGTTAATGCAAAACTAAATTACCTGCTAGTATGGAAGTGAGACAGTAGACTAGTTTTACACAAAGCCGTAAAGATCAATGTTAGTGATAATGTGGGTTGTTAACTGTATGATCCCTAACATATTCTTTATTGCATTAATTACTAGGTGTCAATTTTTAACTGCATGATTATGTATTTATTTCATAGTTAAATATTTGATTTTGAAAATAAATGAAAGAGATACAAGTTTTAGAATTCAAAATGACTTAAAATAAGTCTGAAGGACATTATTCTGACAATGGATGAATTTTTAAATTGCTTTTGTTAGAAAAGTTTCGTTACATTTTATTTAACAGAATAATTTCTGGTATTAAGGACTGCGTAATTGGTATATTCACAACTATTTCCTTTACAAACTATATATATATGTATCTCAAAGAATGATCTTCATCTCTCTTCTACATGCATGCTCTTTTCTTATCCTGTCACAGAAGAATCTGGCGTAAACAGACTAAAGAGCAAAATGTGAAGACTCAGATTAGCTAGCGCCAGCAAACTAACCACGATCTGGATTTTTTTATTGCTACATCTCTCTCAAGATGATATGTTATCTATGTATGGCATACATGGACAAAATATTTCTTCAGAAATGCCAAATTGCACAATTTTTGTAGCCCGTGTAAAGATTATAACTGTTATCTTAGGTTCCCAGACTGTTATGTACTTATCTGCCGAGCAGTGGCCACTCGGACCACTGATTCCAGCCAGACCCCTAAGGCCATCTGGTTTGTAATGAGCTTCACCGGCACTCCTCGGCGGTGATGCAGGCGGCATTTTTCTACATGGGTCTTGTAACATTGCCCCCAGCCTTTCAGACGTGGGCAGACGTTTCATGTTAGCAAGAAGCAGTAGATAAACGTTATGTCATGTCTCAGCGGCACTAGCGGAACTTGTCGGGTGCAAGCCAAGAATTGGTAAGTTGTATATCTTCAAAAAGACTGGAGTGAGTAAAGTAGAGACTCACAGTTACTAACATACAAACACATGTTCACAGACGAAGATAATCAATCAAATAAAATCAAATATAAATACACTGTGATACAATGTCGGTATTGAATCAGATTTGTGATATAACTTTAATGTAACGTCATGAAAGATATAACAATTTTAACCCGTTTAGTCACATGATTGTGGCAAGCACGTTTTGAAAACTTGTTATTTACACTTAACTTAAAAATCTGTTCGAAGATAAGACCTGGGTTTTTTTAAAGTATGTCGCATACCAACGCCATATTAGAAGAAAAAAAAACATCCGATAAACATAATCGTGCACTATACTAAATAACCCCTGACATTTCTAATAAAACAACCTTTGGCGTGATAAGACGTTTAATCTCGTCAAAACAGTAGAACATTAGCGAGCATCCGAGAAATATTACTATACCAAATAATGTTGGTCCAGTTTGTTCATTAAGTGACGCAATAATAATATTCATTAACATGTATTAGGGAACATCTTGTGTTTGAAGAAAAAAAATAAAGGGATTTTGCTTGAAATATTTATTTATATTGCACAACCTCGTTTATTATGAAATGGGATAAGATGCTGCGATTCATATCGAGCGATTTCCTCATTTAAGCACTACATTTACGTCGTTTTTTTTTCTTGACAAATAAATGCAAACTGTACGATTTTATAATAAAAGGGGTATGTCAATTTTTGCAAAAATAGCATGATCATCTCTTATTGAAGATGGTATAAAAAAAATTACCACAGCCCTCTCGCGGGGCGAAAATCACGATAACATTTTAAATTTCTAGAATCTAACTTATAAGTAACTAATCTAGAGGCGCAAATCTCTAAAGTAAAATGTACACCGCATAACACCAGTTTAACATTGGGACGCAAGGGGGCGCTTCTAACACGGGAATGTCTATCTATAAATAGAATGTATCGCTTGAACTTGTCCGCGTTCGTGTGTACTTTCAAGTTGTGCGTTTCTTACCGACAGAATCAGACACATGTATTATTTTTTGTGCTATCCAATTTTAGGGATATTATTTTGTACTTAACTAATGATCATGATATGACTACGTATATATAGGCCTATGTTTGTGATTATAGAAAATCAAGTGATAAGTCAGTGTTAGTGGCACATTAAGAAAAATGCGTGATACATGCATTTATAATCATTTGTGTCATGTACTGTAGACATGCAACAATAAAAGTTGGTCCATATTTACACGCCTCTACCTTTTCCTCAAACTGTATGAATCGGTTCAAATGTTGTTCGTATATTTTTATCTCTCAGGTCTGACAGCCCCTACACCCCCGCCCCCAATCCCCTTCAACCCCTATGGCTCCACCCTCTTTAATTTAACTGCATATATCCTGATTTAACCGAAGTGATCCGAGCTGGCAAAATTCTTTTAACGGTACAGGTATTGAGTTCGAGCCCAAGACCTCCTAAGTAATCAGGTGCTCTACTACCTGGCCTACCAGGGCAGAGAGCTTTTAACCTTCCTTATTTTTAGCCAGGTATCAACTGGACAGAACCACCAGTACCTAGCACGTTCCTGCTCCACATGGTGTCCTGATTAATTATTTCTGGTGCCACTAAAAAAAGGCTGTAAAAATCCCATTACCGAGGACGGGGGTCGAATCCAGGACCTCCTGCTCTTGAGGCAGGTGCTCTAGCAACTGAGCTACATGGGCACTTACCTCTGGCGAAAGCATTCTTACTACATCATGTACTCCTGTTGATGTAGTTAAATTCTAATGCATTGTAAACAACTCTGGATGTGAATGAGAGAGTATGTTTTTCTGGAAACGTCTGATATGTATAAAAAATTGGATTGAATGTAGTTTTAAGAAAACAAAGACTTATATGGTAAAATAACTTACAGAATTTTAATATATACATTAATAAATACTTTTGGCAAAAGGTAACGCGTTCAATTTGACGCCAAATAACGTTGGCTGTTTTCTATTTTATCCCACCATCCCTGTTAATATCGGTTGATATAACCCTTGTGATTAAGATGAGCTATATCAACCGATTTTCGCGCACCTGCTCTAAGTCGGACTACTTTTTGACGAAACGATCTGGAATGTTTACATGAAACGAAACTCATTTAACGCGTAATTATTCTTGTGATCACCCTCAAAATGTACAGTATATTAAGACTGGTTAAATAGAGCAAACAAGGGTATTATAAAAGTTGAGTTGAGCGAGGTCTCGATCTCTTGTCCTGCAGGATTGGAAATTTAAGTAACGGCATCTTAACCGAATGAGCTAACCGGACAGCTGTTCGCGATCTTCCGAAGTTCTATTTAACAATGATATTAGAAAAAATTGTAAACAAAAATATAGAAAAGTTTTGTAGTCTGCAACAATAAAAACAACTGTCAAAATGTAAGATTATGCGAGTCGCTGTTGTTATTTGGTGTGAATTGAAAGAATTTTATGAAGAATCGTGTGAAAACCTAAGCAGTGTTGTAGATATAAGCTACGAGGATTTCGAGGCCAAATTTGACTTTAGTCCTAACATTTTTGAGAAGGAAATTAATCTTGAATTTGTGAATGTATCAGAAAGCAGCAATCAGCTGCCTAATCTGAGGACAGACCCTGATGATCAAATGTCGTTACATGATGAACATTCAAATGGTTTAGATAAAGCTCGATCTTTGGTTGAACCAAATAAAGCTGACTGCACAGATCTGTACAAATGTCCTAATAAATCACAGTTTCTAGACGTAAACATGGACACCAACACACCACCTCCAATCCCAACATTTCTCTAACTTTCGCAAGTCACCCTGTCAAAATCACAACTATCTTCGCAATTTTATGGCGCTTGTTTCATTGCTCACAATTTAAATGTCATCCAAAATTAAAATCCATAAGCAAACTGTTTTTTAACAACCACAAACACACACAAACCTCGAAAGTAATTTGCGTTTCTTAATGCCACGTGCGTAGCAACTTTAATGTTGCACGGCCTTGACATTACACACTACATGTATACCTTTATACGAGGGTGTGATTTTTGTTGTTGTTATTTTCCAATCATTATTTTTAATTATCGCAATCAGTAAAATTACAACCTTATGTCTAGTGCAAATAAAATAAAAATAAATAACTTGTTTATTGTCTTTTTAATAGTAGAATAGACCAAATTCTTACAGCCGAATTACTCTATGCACGCGCATAAATTTCGTGTATTGCATTAGAAAGTCAGATCATGTAGGGGAGGAGCAGTAGTAGTAAACTTAAATGTTTCCTTTTTTAATCCATTTGAAAAAAAAACTGCTGATGGTGGGATAAAAGAAATACCAGGTTCGTGTTGATATAGATAAATGTTGTCATGCTCGACCCGAAAAAAAGAAAGCACTCGGCTGCCGAGTTTCTGATTTTCTTAGCCTCGCATGATAACATTTATCTATATCAACACTGACCTGATATTCTCAATGTATCTCTCTTGAAGAATCATTTATGTTCCGTTCTGTTTTTAACTTATGATATTCTGTTCTATTTTTAGCTTAGTGACGTCTATATTTATGTGTTACCGCCACCTAGCGTCTGAATGATGCCAATTCTTGACTTGTACATTTGTGTTTTGTGACTTGAGAATTGTGACTTTGAGATTTGTAACTTGTAAATTGTAAGCGAACATAACATTTGTGACTTGATATTTGTGACTTGAGATTTGCAATTTCCAAATTGTATACGAGAAATGTGAATTAGATTCATGTAAAAACGAACGTGTTTGTGCAAACAGATAGCAAATTTAAGCATATGCAAAGTTGCAATTTGCAAATTAGAAATTGAATATAGGCGGATATCCCCTTCAATAGACGTAAGTAAGCAAGAGAGCACCATATTCGGTTAACTGAAACGTTGGTTATGTAGCTTAACAGTGTAATAGAACACATAAATAAACACCAACTAAAATGTGTTCATGGGAAATGGATTTCGGTACAAAAATATAAATAGAAAAAAACACAACTCTGCCAATTGTTAGTTAATAGCGACCAGAATTTTTGATTGATTGATTGATTTATTCAAAGAATTTTAGGCCTCCGGCCCATAATACAAATATACAAAATTTTCAGTATTAACAATTCATGCGTTGTGTTCATAGCTATACAAATTAAAACACATTCATACTGTTCCAATATACAATAAACAACAGATAATAAGTACATGTAGACAAACTATAATTAACATGTCATTCTCAAATTGTTTTATAATGAAGTAATTTCTAACAATGCTTTATAAATACCTCAAATAATAGTTGACAATTCTTAATTTATTACAAGATATAGAAAAATTAGCTTGTTTTTATTGTTTATTGTGGACTTTTGAAAAACAAAAACAAAGAAAAAATTTAATTGTTATACACCTTTGCTAGTGGCAAGTAACAAATGAAATAAGAACTTAGATATTTTTCTTATAATATCGCATTTATCAGTGCTTAGTAGAAAATAAAATGCTTCAGTATTTCTTTCACCCGCATACCAAGGCAGGAGATACTCATCACGTATATTATTATACTTTGGACAGACGAAAAATACATGGTACTCGCATTCAATAACATTAATATTATTTTGTAACAAAACTCACATAATGATTATTTAACGGTATACCCATATGTCTACCTAACTCGATTTTTAACTTATAGTTTGAACATCTAAACTTTGATAAAGCTATTTTGTATTTTAAAGGCATGTCCAAATTCAGATATCGTTCGGTGTTCAATAATGTCTTAAAATACTGATAATGATAACATCTACTTGAACTACTTACAGAAAAATGCCAATTTTGTGAATATATGTCCCTAATTCTTTGTTGAAATTGTGCAATAAACATATTTTATCTCCAATATCTTGTACAATCCAAACATAGCCAAACCCTACTGAAAATAACAATTGTTTTATCTTTGTAGCCCAGCAAGTGCGCTCCACATCATCTAGTTTTTTCAACATGTTATAGCAATGTTTAGGGTATCTGTTGACATTCATATGCAACGACTTACACCAGTACCTTACACAATTTGTCAGTGATGCATAGCGGTAAGCGTCCACACTCTCCTAATGTCATGCTTGTATTTGTATTTGTTGTTTTATTGACTCGCAAGTACCTTCTACAAAAGTTGTTATGAACCTTTTCGATATCAGTGTAGTTAGTATACCCCCATACTTGTGAACCATAGCACAAAATCGGTTTAGTCATAGTGTCAAACAATTTAAAGAAGTCTTTTGTAGGGAAATATCCGAATGGTTTTTGACAAGAATAAAGTGAGAAGACAGCTTTTTGTGCTTGAGCAGCTAATTTTTCGTGAGCGGCATTATATGACAAACTTGGGGTGAACAGTAGTCCCATGTATTTATAAACTGAAGTTGTATTAACTCGCTGACCTTTGAAATACCATTTTTCATATTTTCTTAATATCCCGCCATTTCTAAATACAATAACTTCTGTCTTGTCTAAATTTACTTCCATGCCTGTCTCAGAGCAAAACTGCTCAACAACATTAAGTTGTTTTTGTAAATCAATTGCTGTTTCAGCAAAAACGGCTATATCATCTGCAAACATGAGGCAATTGATATTTTGCATATTATTATCAATGAAAATTCCACTCATACTCTGGCGCTTAAACATATCTGCCAATGTATTGATGAATAATAGAAAAATTGTCGAGCTTGCTTTATCACCTTGTCTTGTTCCAATGTCACAAGAAAACATATCAGTTAAAAATAGTGAATCTGTATTACAAGAATCGTCTGTTCTACATTTATTATGTATTTTTACACATGACTGTAAATTTGTATACATGGATTTCATAACTTGTAAGATATTTCCACACAATCCCTTTTTCATTAAAACTTGGAATAATTTATTATGATCAATTTTATCAAAAGCTTTTTTGAAGTCAACATACAGACAATACAGTCGGCCGCCTTTCTTAGAAAGGTACTTTTGGACAATAGCCTGTAAACAAAATATGTTATCGATTGCAGAATAACCCTTTCTAAAACCAGACTGAGATTCATCTATCATGTTATACATCTCTGCCCAATTATAAAGTCTTGTTTTAATAATATCAGAAAATATTTTATACATACTTGTAGTAAGAGATATCCCCCGATAATTACTAGGTATGTTAGTGGACCCAGACTTATGGACAGGGCAAATGATGCTATTACGCCATGCTTGTGGTAGACATCCAGTAGACAAAATACAATTAAACATGAACAGCAAAATGGGTGTCACTTCCTTGATAGACACTTTACAGAACTCAGATGGAATGCCATCGATACTTCTACTTTTCCCATTAGGCAGGTTATTAATAGCAGACCATACTTCTTGATATGTAAATGGTTTATTAAGTTCACTACATAAGCTCTCATTGTTACTATTATTAACACTGATCGCGGAGCTTATATTGTATCTGCTTTTTCGTCAAATAGTAGATCTCTGAAATATTTGAACCACTCATCACTAGATATGAGATTTTTTGTAGATGCCACAGGTTTTGTTGAATTAATAAGTTTCCACATTTCAGCAGGACTGCTTTGCAATAATTTGTTTCTGTTACACGTTTGATAATGACGTTTCTTCAAATCGCATGCCTTTCTGAAGGAGGTTTTGTTTTCTTTGTAAATCTTTATATTTTCTATTGAACTTGTCAATCTTAAATTTTTTAATGCGTAATATGTAGCAGACTTCAGTTGATTACATTCATTATCCCACCATGGCGGTTGTAAAACATCTGATCGGTTCTTCTTACGTATCATGCATGACCCAGCACTGTGATACATACTAATAAGTGCGTGAACGGCATCGTTTATGTCACTATTAATTAGTAAAAGTAATTTTTCACCTTCGCTTTCCAGCAATACTTGTAGGTTACCGAGAAACTGGTATCTTAAACTATCACGCCAACGATAACTTACAATATTGTTCAGATTACTATTAACTGTTCTATAACTTTGGTCGTTATCTCTTGCTGTTTGGTTATCGTCAATTTGCAAACTACATTTGATTGGAAAATGGACAGAACGATCATCATTTATTACACAAAAGTCTTTAACATTTCTGAATAAGTGGGACGAAACTAAAATATAATCAACAACACTCAATCCCTCATTTGCAAAACAAGTAAACTCGCCATCGACATCGCCAGGGAATCTACCATTGAGTATATGTACGTCATATATGCAACACAAATGTATTAGAGATTTTCCGAAGTTATTTGATCTGTTTACGTCTTTGGTTTTTCTGTCTAAACCAAAACTACTATTTTCATAATGAATATCGGCGTTGGACTGAATTTTGATTGTATATACTTACACGCCAAATTTAAGTTAAACCAGTTGAGTTAGAACCGAACATATTGCACAAGAATAAGACTACAACAGATCACAACTGAGCACATGCATGTACGAAAGGATATTAGAGAAATCCAAAGTAGACCTTAATTTGATAACCAAATACTTATTAACCAAGTATGATTAGAATTCCTCGAGGTACGGATGAACTGGAGCCACTTAATGCACATTTAAACATGTACAATGTACATTTCATAGCGTCAGATGTCGAGATCCATAAAATACTCTCAAACAATAATTGTAACTAAATATGTATACATATATTTGGCTTGGTTTATGAGGAATAACAGACAGATAGTATGTTGGCCATAATTCACAAGCTTGTCTATATATTTAGCCTGGCTATAAGCTGTACATTTACAGACAGATTCTGTCAGCCGGTGTTTACCCAACGCTGTCTGGTTTATGGAGACATTGAACCATACATGAAGCGGCAACACTTTTTGACCCAGAAGTTTGTAGTGAATGCTGTTCCACAAAGGCCGTCCACAAAGAACCGCGTCTCGGCAATTATATCAAGATCGTTCCAATACACATAGGAAACACAAATTAGACAGAGTCTAACTAAATAGCTCTGTGTTAACATAATATTCTTTTGGGACCTGTCATAGATACTTTAATTCATTGCCATAGACATTGTTATGTATTTCCCTGAATAGTTTACGTACGGTATAATTAGATTGTTTTCTTGCCGTTAATAGTTTATGCCCCAGATAGTTATCTATGCTCTAGATATGTAATTTATTTCCGAGAGAGTATTTCTTTAAGTACACGTTCTGTATAGGAAATAAAAAATCGAGAATTCAGTTCAGTCTGAATAATGTTTAATTTATATAAGCGAACTGTTTCATGAATGTATCATTCTTAATTTTCATAACACATTCTTGTCATCGTATTACATCGACATTTCTAGCCGAAACAGAAGATAGTACAGATACCCTGTACAGATCCTAGAGAGAGATGACACACACACACACATATATATATATATATATATATATATATATATATATATATATATATATATATATATATATATATATATATATATATATATATATATATATATATATATATATATATATATATCCAAACATATTTTGAATGAACCGAACGTGGACGGCGCTATTGCGAATTACGTTTATTATCATAAAATTATTTGATTCTTAAATCAATAAAAAATAAGATCTAAAATGCACAAACAAAATATTGACATCAGCTGAACTTTTGCATTACGGTTAAAATTATATTAAACACTTAGACAAGTGTGTAAATCCGCATCATATTTGGCAACTTTGGCCATCAAACAATATTTAATTGTCACCAGTTTCCACAGACCCATCGACAAAATGTTCAACATCTACATCAGAATTTCTTTAACGGTAAAGATCGATTGGTCGCTCAAACATATAAGCACATACATGCTCGAGAATTTAGACAAAAAGGTTAAAGTTCTAGACTCGAGAAAGAGTTAGCCACTATTGAACTAGGCTGGGTACTCCGCACGAAAGTATGGATAAGGTACATGTATTCATGCGCGCTAAGGGAGTTTAATTTGATAAATTTCGTACTTCATGCAGCGATGTATTTTATAACAAAATCTATATGCAGTTTAGTTATATATTATCATTGTTCTGCTTCGGGATTTTGACTCTTGACAACGCCTTCGTTTTACATTAATCGCTAACACGGTGAAAATAAACAGACTGGAGAAAGTTAGAAATCTATCACCGCAAAAATACTATCAAATACTATCGTTCTCAATAAAGCAACGTATCGGATACCAACTTTAAGATTGCCTAGAGTGTCGAATGCTTCGGATAACGTTTTGATTGATATCAATATTTCTGATGTTTAAAAAGCGTTTATAACAAAATTCATAGTAAAATGGTGCGTGTTCTTTAAGGTTTTAAAAGTGAACTGGTTTAACATTAATAATAACATTTTGATTTTTGTTTGAGACTTATGTCAGTTTAAAGTTAATTTTGGTTGACATGACTTCCAATTAGACGGCCCTTGCATCAACAGAAGTGGGCCCTTTCAGAAAGGACACTGATATTCACATACAAAGTAGGGCGAGAGGTTTTCTATCTCCGGCTTAAAAGTATCCGCTCCTTACTGCTTAGGTTTGAGTGTCATGCGCGAATTTACAAGCTTAGCAGCCGTGATCTGCCAAACGGAGCGGAACATCATCAAAATGGCCATGTAGTGTGTTGTTGCGATGCAGATTAAAAAAAAAACTCTACACAAACTGGTTTGTACTGATCATTGAGAGAACTTGGTACGTAACCTCTCGCACTGTCGGCGTCCACCCGACGAAGTATACATTCGAGCAGCCGTTAATTCTCTCGTACGCTAACACTGGCATGGCCGACACATCACCAAAAACCGTCTTATATGGTAGTCTGAAAATCACAAATAAAAAAATGTCTTTCGCGCTATAAATGCTGGTTTTAGTCCGAGTTAATAGGAAAAATTCCAATTGTTCGGCAAAAACCAATAGAAACTGAAAATACGCAGCTATGTATGCTGACAAGGAAAATGAAATGTAATATAAATGCCGAAAATTTGTTTTAAACTAAATGTCTTATTAGTCATTTCTTTGAGTTGAAATGATGTTCTTTCAATACCAACGTTATTTGGCGTCAAATTGAACGCGTTACCTTTTGCCAAAAGTATTTATTAATGTATATATTAAAATTCTGTTATTTTACACTATAAGTCTTTGTTTTTTAAAAACTACGTTCAATCCAATTTTTTATACATATCAGACGTTTCCAGAAAAACATACTCTCTCATTCACATTCGGACTTTTTTACAATGTATTGGAATTGAACTATATCAACAGGAGTACATGATGTAGTGAGAATGCTTTCGCCAGAGGTAAGTGCCCATGTAGCTCAGTTGCTGGAGCACCTGCCTCAAGAGCAGGAGCAGGAGGTCCTGGATTCGACCCCCGTCCTCGGTAATGGGATTTTTACAGCCTTTTTTTTGGCACCAGAATTAAATAATTAATCAGAACACCATGTGGAGCAGGAACGTGCTAGGTACTGGTGGTTCTGTCCAGTTGATACCTGGCTAAAAATAAGGAAGGTTAAAAGCTCTCTGCCCTGGTAGGCCAGGTGGTAGAGCACCTGATTACTTAGGAGGTCTTGGGCTCGAACTCAATACTGTGTACCGTTAAAGGAATTTTGCCAGCTCGGATCACTTCGGTTAAATCAGGATATGTGCAGTTAAATGAAAGAGGGTGGAGCCATAGGGGTTGAAGGGGATTGGGGGCGGGGGTGTAGGGGCTGTCAGACCTGAGAGATAAAAATATACGAACAACATTTGAACCGATTCATACAGTTTGAGGAAAAGCTAGAGGCGTGTAAATATGGACCATCTTTAATTGGTGCATGTCTACAGTACATGTCACGAATGATTATAAATGCATGCATCACACATTTTTCTTAATGTGCCACTAACAATGAATTATCACTTGATTTTCTATAATCACAAACATAGGCCTATATATATGTAGTCATATCATGACCATTAGTTAAGTACAAAATAATATCCCTAAAATTGGATAGCACAAATAAATTATACATGTGTCCGATTCTGTTGGTGAAAAACTCACAACTTGAAAGTACACACGAACGCGGACAAGTTGAAGCGATATATTCTATTTATAGATGGACATTCCCGTGTTAGAAGCGCCCCCTTGCGTCCTAATGTTGAACTGGTGTTATGCGGTTTACATTTAACATTAGAGATTTGCGCCTCTGGATTAGTAACTTGTAAATTAGATTCTAGAAATGTTAAATGTAATCGTGATTTTCGCCTGCAATTTGTAACTTTAAATTGTATATGCGGGAAATGTGAAATTGTTCCAATGCAATGTTGAAATTTGGACATAGATAGCGGTATTTAGCATGCGCTGTGTTGCAATTTACAAATTGACATTTTGAAGTGACAAATTCGAGTATTGAAAGTAAGAAATAGTAATTAGAATATTGTCAGATATCCCCTCCCATAGATACCGCTGCAGTTCACATTTCTCTAAGTGTTTAACAGTTTTACATTGGGAAATGGCTTGAGTTAGTCACCATTTGTAGTAAGCACCGATGGCCTTTTAGCTCATTTTTAAAAAGATTTTTAATTGTAAGTAAATTAATGATGAAAGAAAACTTTGAACGAAATTGATCATTTTTCACCATACAAAGTTGGGCCTTGAAAAAAACTGTGACAAAAAACCAAGACAAACACTTAAAATGTAATTGGATGTTACGCCAGTTTTCATCCAATGATCTTGACGGAACATAAAGCCATATATACCTGTTGAAAGTCAATTAAACTGAATGAAGATGAAACAAAAATTAATTAATGGGACACATGTACATGTATCTATTTTACAATTCAATGGTCCTTTTTATTCCTTTCAGTAATTTTCATGCATAATGTTCTTTTTTAAAATTTATGCAAATATCATAACCTAATACACAAATACAAAATACATAGAGACTAAAATGGGATTACTTCCGTCTTTCGGTTAAATATACATTGCTCTCGCACTTTCCCGCTAACGATTTGCCGGATGTCTCCGGTGTCGCATGCAAAAAAGTCCAGAGTAGTGAAAAAGCACGGAGGATTGACCCTGCTTGACCTGGACTACTCGCGGTCAGTCTTCATGACTGTGGAAAAGGTACATGTCCTGCGTCTAAGTTATGAATCCGAATACATACTTTTCTATTGATCACATTTTTATTCACGTCAAACAACTATGTCTTTACTGAAAAGCGTATAATGTAATTCCCATCTCTTTGTGCATATCTCTATGTCCGTACGTTCTTTGTTCTCTCAAATCCAAGTTAACAATGTAAGGAAACTAGACGCTAATAATTGTCCTGTTTTGAATGAAGGTTTTACTTGGACTTCTAATATAACCATACTTTTTGTGCCAAAACTCAAACAAATGTTTAGTTGATAGTAATTTGAAAATACTGAATATATATATTTTTTTAGCCAAACATCCATTAGCCATCTTTGGGGAATATGTTGGGAATGCGGATCGACAGATCACTTTACGGGGGACTGCCCAAAAGCGCGTTTAAACTAGATAGGCCCCCTCATCAGGGACCGAAGAGGGGCGTTTTACAAAATGGCTATTATAATGAACTTTAACGAAGACCCTACTTCCTGTTTAATTAAAATATCACACACACAAAAAGTTATTGCGTTAGTAGACACAGGGGCAGGCGTCTCACTATTAAGCAAACGCATATATGACCGGATAAAGCAAAAACCAAAACTTAGGGAATCCCAAGTAACTTTACAATCAGTTAGCGGAAGCACATTGAATGTACAAGGCGTAGCGTTATTTAAGTTTACAATAGGTAAAAGTAGACTTAGAAATGAGTTTGTAGTAGTTAAGAAGTAGTTAAAGGCATCTCAAGAGCCTTATATAAGTGACCCCCCCCCCCCCATTTATTGCCCCACCCAGCATGTGAGGGCATCTGTTTTCTGACAAGCCAGGCTGCCACAGTCTGTAACGATGTGTCTGTCACACAGGTATTGTTCAAGATCCAAGTGTATGTATGCTATATCTGGGGGTTGAACATAGTCATTCACAAGTTTGTAAAGGAAACAGTTGTGAATATACCAATTACGCAATCCAATATATATATATATATATATATATATATATATATATATATATATATATATATATATATATATATATATATATATATATATATATATATATATATATATATATATATATCTTTATTTGTTTTCTTTCTTACTTTGTTGGTTGATTTTGTTATTTCTTATACATTTTGTTATTTCTTTCATTCTTTTAGTTCTCATATATATTTAAAGTTATATTTTATTTTGATTTGTAAAATGTAACGAAACGTTTCTAACAAAAGCAATTTAAAAAGTCGTTCATTGTCAGAATAATGTCCTTCAGAGTCATTTTGAATACTAAAACTTGTATCTCTCATGTATTTTCAAAATTAAATATATAGCTATGAAATAAATACATAATCTTGCAGTTACAAAATTGACACCTAGTAATTAATGCAATAAAGAATTTGTAAGGGATCATATAGTAAACAACCCACATTATCACTAACAATAATGTTTGTGGCTTTGTGTAAAACTAGCCTACTGTCTCACATCCATACTAGCAGGTAATTTAGTTTTGCATTAACCCATCAGAGGTATTACTGTGACAGATTAGTACTATGTTGGCTAAAGACTCCCTGCAGTGATGACCAGCAATTAGCAGGTCTGGTCATAGCATGTGGGGGCCTGGCTCAGTGGGATACCACATTCCTTTCGAGATGCCTTTAAGAACATTAATAGGAACTGTATTTTAGGGCGAGACTTTCTTAGAAAATTTGACGCTAGGATTTACTATGATTTGAAACGCATTCGAATTAGACAGGAATACATTCCTTTACAGATTGACATACACATCGCATCTTTAGTACGCCCGTGCAATAACATAGTAATAAAACCATACACCGCCGTCACAACAACAGGCAAGGTAAAAACACACGACTTCCTACCACCAGTTAAGACAATAAGGAGACTGCATTAATGATGAGCCAGGACTCACACTCACTGACAGTTTAATTACCATTAAACAGGACCGCATTGTCCCCATAGTGTTGGTCAACGACACGGGAAAAACAATTAAGATAAAAAGGAATGCTGTCATTGCGCAAGTGACTCACATAAACGAAATTAACTTGGTTACCTCCCGTGAAGGAATAAATAAACATCTTAACACAGGCCCGGACTAAGAAAAGGACTACGGATTTAATTATGATGGAAAATCCGAACACTTACTTGGACCATTGTTGTTAAAATACAAAGACTTATTTGGTAGAGACTGAACGGAAGTAACATAGACAAGCACACTTACTTTCTCAGATACTGGCGACCACCCACCAATTAAGCAACGACCATATCCCACACCCATGAAACATAGACCTATTATAGATAAGGCTATTAACGAAATGCTTCAAGCAAAGATAATTGAACCCTCTTCTTCACCTTGGAACTTCCCGGTTGTATTACTTAAGAAACCAGATAACACTTTTAGGTTTTGCATTGATTTTAGAAAATTGAATAAAATCATTAAGGTTTGTTGGCCCCTTCCCCGAATCGCTGAGATTCTTCCACTACTAGGTACTTCAAAATTCTTCCCTACCCTTGGTATGGCCAGCGGATATTTTGCTGTACCCGTTTAAACTGATAGTAGTTTTTCATGTCTAGGAATCGGTGGATATCGGTTCCGTGTCATGCCCTTCGGCGTTAAATCTGGTGGTTCCTGCTACCAGAGACTGATGAGCATTGTTTTAAAAGGCCTAGAGAACATATGTATAGCCTATCTTGATGACGTCATTATATTAGGAAACACACTAACAGAACACTTAGCCAACATAGAGGCCGTATTGCAGCGTTAAAGGGAGCACAACATAAATGCAAATTCCTACTCAAGGAAACTAGATGTTTAGGATTCATTATTAGCGAGAAAGTTTATAGATAAGGTAGCAGCCATTAAAAAGGTACCACCGCCCAAAACGGTTAAAGAAATACGATCATTCATTGGAATGGCAGGTTTCTACCGCCGCATGATACCTAACTTTTCCAGTATAGCGGAACCCCTTAAACAACTAACCAAGAAATACGCTAGATTTAACTGGACACCCGAGTGTCAAGATTTATTTGAGAAATTGAAAGAAGGACTCACTGCACTTCGCATGTTAGGATACCCAGATCGAAATAGAGGTTATCGGTTGTATACAGATGCATCTGCCTCTTCCATCGGCGCTGTTCTATGCCAAGAATGTGACCCTGAAAACAGCATTGTCCCAGGGATACCATATGAACGACCCATCTATTTTCTATCACATAAGCTTAGTCCGACTATGCAAAAATGTCTGTTATTGAGCGCGAGGCATTCGCACTAAAATTCGCATTAGACAAATTTCAAATTTACGTGCAAGAATCACATGTCACCTGCTTTGTTGATCACCAACCACTCAGATATTTACTTACAGCTAATTTAACCAATAAAAAGTTGCTATGTTATGCTTTAGCCATCTCCGGGTACAATGTAACCATAGATTAATAAGTGGGAAAAAGAACAGGGTAGCCGATATGCTAACTCGATGTAGGCATGACGCTAGCGACGAACCAGTACACGAAAATACGGTACCAGGGTAAACACGCTTACAAAGTCATACCGCCCGAACATGAGTTTAAAGGTCGCGAGGTTAACGTAGTAAATCTGAACAGGATAAGGCCCGATAAAGATGCTTACAACCCAATTGTCGCGCCGGAAATCGCAAGCACGCCGGAATATTTCGACGCAAATATCGACGTAAAGGCGGAGCAATTAACTGATGAAAAAATGTAGTAATCTAATAACACAATTACAAAACAATGAAGAAACTAGTCAATTGCAAAAATATATTCTTGTTAATGACAAGTTATATTATTTAAGCGACAAGGACGAAGACCCGATCCTCCGACTTGACATACCTGACCATTTGAGCGACCGACTGATGACTGAGTACCATGACAATCTATCACATGTAGGAGTAGACAAATGCTATGATACGCTAAGACGCAAGTACTTCTTCCCAAACATGTATAGACGCATCTACAAACACATAAATCTGTAGACACTTCGGGACCGTATAGACAAAGTATCTCAGGAAATCGATATCTTATCACATTCGTGGACGAAAGTACAAAATTGTGGGAAACTTTTCCGGTCAAAAATAAAACTGCCGAAATTGTAGCAAACCTATTCTTAGATGAGATTTTCAGTACCACACCAGATACGGTCCGACAACGGAACGGAATTTAGCAATTCCATCATAAATCATATCTGTAAGGAATTTAATATTATACGTATAACTACAAGTCCATATAATCCGCGCTCTAACAGGCAGGTAGAAAGGATAAACCGCACACTCAATAATATGATTGCAAAACGCATTAGTGATGGGGACCATAACTGGGATTTACGAATAAATGCATGTCTGACCGCAATACGTAGTACGCCATAGGAGTCTACAGGCTACAGCCCATTTTATTTAATGTACGGATGTGACCAGGTGTTACCTTTAGATTCATTACTCACCCCGCGACCAAATACATGGGGGAAGATCTACCTAAGATAAATATAGAAAACTAACACCGCGCAATGATGCATGCTCAGCGTAACGTGCGTAAAGCGAAAGACGCGCGAAATAGGTACGCGAATCAAGACGCACGCGAACCAAACTTAGAGGTAGGACAAGCAGTAATGTTGAAGAATAACGCGCGTACAGATAAACTAGACAGCTATTATAAAGCATATTTTAGGATAACCGAACAGAAATCACCAGTAACGTTTAAGATAAAGAATGTAGTTGATGGCAGCACACAAACTGTGCATGCCCGTAATATCAAGGCGATAAATATTGAGCATTGGGAACTGCCCAAGGACAGGCTTCCACCCAACGATAGGCGGAGGAAGGCCACATACGTAGTGCCGCCCGAAGATAGTAACTTGCCGGGTAGCGATGGTACAGATGCGCTCACTGCATGCTAACAATCAGGATGATTCATCCGGTAGTGATAACGATATACCGTTAGCAGAACCAAGGAGACAGTTTCATAATAGACATATTAACGAACGCAGTGACACCTCGGACAGTGACGATGACATCCCATTAGCCGAGCTAAAGCGAAAGTACCGACGACAACGCGATCGACTCGAACCGTCAACCAACGACGACCGTGATAACAATCCACGATGCATGGATATCGGATTCGTTAGGCACGATGGGCAAGATGTAAAGAGGCTTCCATATCTTGAGACATCAGTCTAACAAAAAAATCAATCATAAAAATTATTACATATTAATGCTCGTTAAAAGTCCTCTGAACGAATGATATGAAACATACACCGTTTACAAGACATTCAACATTCCGGTAATTCAACAACAAATTATCGCTAACTCTAAGTTATCCACAACCGCAGCCGCGAAATATGGTTTAGAATCAGTAGGAATAGCCTTAAATAAAGAAAATTCTAAATAAGTATTATTAGACGACAAGGAAATTCAGTCTTGCTCGCAAACTTCATTCTGCCATACATCGAAACCGATATTCTCCACTGAATTGACCGACTCATGTATAGTACAATTAATTGTCGATAATAAAGTTAAGATACCGTGTAGCTGCCGTAAAATCGTCACAACAAACCTTAAGCTGCCTTTTGCAGTACACATTTCAGCTTGTATTTGGGCCGTAACCGCCGCACAACCTCTACGACTGTCAATCAAATGTAAAGAAGTAATCGGACTGGAAACAAAATCTACCATTACTAAAATACCTTTTGACATAGTTAACAAAGAGCATGTAGTGCTGAAAACGAATACATTTCTCTGCCGGCATCATACGGACAGAACATGAAAAGCGATCTGATTTACGGATGATTTACTCACAGAAGTCAGGATTTCCATAAATATGACAAGCTCAACGATGTGGGAAGATTTTTCCACTAAGATTAAAAGAAAACCCTTATCCCGCGGAAACTAACGGAATTACAGTATATATCCATGAACTCATTAATATAGGAAATGATGCACGAAAATCACACTAAAATGCATTCAAATCAATGGTCATTTTATATTGCGATAGCTGGGCTAGCCATCGGAATGAGGGTCGGTATAGAAATCTATATTTACTGCTGTTGCTTAAAGAGGCAAGGGTTCGAGAAGACACCTGATTTACCAGTGGTTGGCTTGAATGCCACGGCGCCCAGTTTGGGTTCACCCAGCAGTAACGTGGGGTCACAAAAGGAGGACATTGAGTATATCGCGTTTTATCTGAAACTCACAAAACCAGTTGAATAGGTTGATCGGATTAACGCCTCACTACATGTTTAAAGAAGCAATATTATGTGTATTGATAAGTATAATGAGAAGAATATCTTCCCGAATACGTAATTCACCTTTCCGCGAGTCTAAAAATAGAGTTTAAGCTCCGCCCCCTTGCCCACAAACAACTATAACCTTAGTAAGTACATTTTCTAAAATATTTTCGCTTATGCTTGATAATAGACTTCGTACCTGGCTTGAAAGTAATAAGATTTTAAGCGATTTTCAGTTCGGTTTCAAAAAACAAAGAAGTAACGTTTATTGTGTGTTTGTTTTAACTAGGGATGTTAACGAATATTCGAATATTCGAATATCAAGTCGCTATTCGAATAGAGATTTTGGGATTCGAATATTTTATAATTTTTATTCCGCTTTTGTTAATTTCGAAGGAACATTGAAAAGACATTTCTTTAGTTGATCGTAGTTTCTTTTAACTTTTAAACATGTTAATTAATAGAGTACTTAATCAAGAATAACGAAACGTATATTGTGCTTTTGTAGATTTTATAAAGGCATTTGATCTAGTGTACACGAACAGCATGCTTTTTTAAATTGTTGCAAAATAATGTGTCCTCTAAATATACGAGGATGATTACGGCAATATATAAAGACGTTAAGACATGTATTAAAACAAAGATCAATTTACATAACATGCAATCTAATGATACAATTAACTTAGACAATATATATAATAGCTGTTTAAGTGGACTAAGTAATTATTCTGAGTTCTTTGATACATATACCGGGGTGAAAAAGGTGAAACATTATCGCCTTTATTGTTTATATTGTTTATAAATGACATGCATGAAAAACTGTATTCTGAAAATATAGACAGCATCGTGATAGATGAAATCAAACTTTTTCTGCTATTATTTGCTGACGACACTGTTTTGTTTTCATATAGTGCTTCTGGTTTACAAACCTTACAGAATAGACTTCATGATTATTGTTCTGAGTGGGGAATATCAGTAAATTGTAATAAAGCAAAAGTGATGGTGTTTAAGAAAAATAACAAGCGGGCAGAGATTTTGGACATAAAATATGGTGATACATCAGTTGAGATTGTGAACAGCTTTAATTATTTAGGAGTAACATTAACTTCGAATGAGTTTTTTTATAAGACGCAAAAGAAGTCATCTGAGCAGGCAGCGAAAGCTGTTTTTTTCTTTAAATAGATTATTTGATGAAATGTCATTTAAGATATCTGATAAGATCAAATTATTTGACTCAATGATATTGCCAATATTGATGAACGGAAGTGAAGTGTGGGGATTCCATACTCGTCCTAATATTGAGAAAGTCCATCTTAAATTTTTAAAACAAATCCTAGGGGTTGGTCCAAAAACCACAAATGTGACGGTCTATGGTGAAACTGGACGATTTCCCTTGTATGTCATAAGAAATATAAGAATGATAAACTATTGGTATAAATTAAAGTCTAATCCTGAGTCTCTACCTGGTAGAATATACACAGCAGCATCCGATTCCGTGGTATCATGTCATGATCGGAATTGGAAAGCTTACATGAAAAATCTTCTCCAAGACTTGGGCTTTGCATATATATTATATAAAGAAACAGTATCTAAATGTGATATAAACATGATTTTACAACGAATAAAAGATAACTATATACAGAAATGGTATTTGAATGTTAGCTCGTCGTCTAAACTCGAGTCTTTTGATTGTTTAAAACTTCATTTTATTTCAAAAAATTTCTTGATATTGTTATAAATGACTCAATAAGAATACACCTTACCAGATTCCGTTGTTCAGCACACAAACTAAGTATTGAAGAAGGGAAGTACACACATGTTTCAACAGGCTTTGTACTAACTGCAGTATGAATGTAACTGAGAATTAATACCATTTTCTTTTAGTTTGTCCTTTTTACTCTGAAGTGAAAAAAACAATATTTACCCAGAGTCTATCTAAGATGGCCCACAATAAATAAGTTTGTTCAAGTAATGAGCACTCATAACACTAACATTATCATAAGATTGTCAAAATATATAAACAAGGCTATGGTTACTAGAAATGATTTTACGTTTAACACACTATTTTTGTAGTACCTGACTGTATTTTATGTGTTTATTATCATAATATTTTCATGGAACAATTAATTCAAAACAAGATATAAAAAAATAATATGTATTTTTTAAAGTTTTTGTAAATTGTTATAGAAACGTACCTCTTAATTTTTTTGTAAACATCTCTTATAAAAGGCATATACACATACACAATTGTACTTACCTTATTACAAAATAGTGAAATAATGGTATATTACAGTTTTAGTAAATTGTTATATAAACGTAACTATCTAACTTTTCTTAAATTTCTCTCATAAAAATAGTATATAAACATACCCTGCTGTACATACCCTATTGTACCTGCTTGTAGCAAATGGTGCATAACTGCTAAATGATATATTTACTTATAATACACTCATGAAACATTTGAATTGCTTGTAGAAATGATACAGGTATAACATAAATGAAGGTATTCATATTCTCTTTAACCATGCTTTTCTATAAAAACTTGTTCATTTTGTACTGTATTATATACTGCCATCTTCTCCAACTTTTGTATATCGTTTTGTACTTGGCAATAGCCAAAATGGTTATGTCAATAAAAGTTTGAATTGAATTGAAATTGGTAATCGCGGAAGGACTCCTTCTATAATTAGAATAATTAGTGTTTTAAGTGTAACTAGTCGTTACTCATCACCTCACGACGAGCCAACAAGACGACCGATCAACGAGGACAACGACCGATCTTCATCGAGCAGACGACGCGGATGCAGATCAACACCTCCACCGACCATGACGTATGTGCACCTGTATTGACATTATAACGAACAAGTGACGTGTGCTTGTATACTACGTTAGGGACTTACAACACTGCCATTGCTTTTATTGCCTTATTATTGTATTAATATCATGAGTTTATGCGATGTATGTATGCCAGTATCTAATCGTTACTGCGGGGAGACGGCGTGCTAATACTAATAAGTCGATCGTTATAGATGATAGTTTACGGCTAGGGGACGACGTAGGGATGACAAGTTAGTGTCCGGACGCGTCGACACTTTGCATACTACGACTGTCCAGACATAGTTTACAAGACTTACAGATGGGCGACATTAATGAACTGTCTTACACTTATACTTGATGTACTTTCTGAAAATTAAAGTTTATTTAATTTTCTTTTAAGAAAGGGACGTATGTAACACTACGGCTGTCATGAGGTCAGTACTCACGGGGTCAAGTACTTAAAAACCACGACGATAGATCACGAAATACAAGATAAAGGTGAACCTCACGTAGGGGACATATGTATAGAAATATGTATAGGAAGTCACACGGTAATCAAAATAGATAGACATGGTCCAAGTTCAAAGAGAAACAAATTAGTGCTGCTTGTTTGTTGTCAACATTGACCGATGGTGCTTACACTACAATTTTCACTACCCACAATCCAAAATTCCACCTCTGTGAATATATACTGAAACCAAACAGACGGTAAACGCCGCCCACATTCGCCGATTCAACTGGCTAGGAATCCGCGCACGTTTTGTGTTTGGGGAAATTGTTGAACGCAGAGAAATACTAGATAAGTTATTTTTGTATTATTGTACTTACGAATTTTTACCAATCTGTTACATACATTGTAATATTTTGTATAATAATAACGTAATAACTTTGTACTGGTTCTATTTAGAGTTTAAGATTAGCTAACTAATGCTGATTATTAACTCAAAGATTTATTTGTTAATTACCACAGAATCGTGTGATTTAATGAAAGGTTATTTGCTACCAACTTACAATAGACAATCATAATTAATTGCTGGGCTGTAACTAATAGTAGGATTACATCTTACTTATGTATCGATTGTAATCCTATGTTTAAGTTTATATAGATAACCTTGTTTGCAAATTATCTTAATTAGAGGAGAATTGCCACACGAATCGATATTGTTAAACATCACTAGTCGAGTGATACGGCAATTAAAGGTACGATCTGTATATTGTATTATGTTTGTTAATGATCTGAGGATAGAAACTTAATATATATATTTGAGCTGATAATTGAATTTGAATATTGAAATGTAATTATCACATATGTAATGTTACTGACTAGAATATACTTTTGTAATCAAATGTTGCTTTAGGTCTTTTATTTATACCTTCATGATTAGTAAATATTAATAAGATTCAACAAATCGCTAAAGTTACGACCCTGGGAAAATCAAATCGCGGAAAATAAATAAAACACAACGCATTAAGAAGTAAATGAAAATGTACAAAAATCTAACCACTATACGATTATGCGCAAAGGCCACCATTGTAGCCGATTGGATAAGTAATCTTAAATTAAGCGGTACTTATAAATAAAATAAGTAAACTAATCAAACCCTAAAAGGGGGTTGTAGGGCTACACTATCACATAAACTATCAAACGTTGACATTCCGAAAATGTTGTTTTAAAGTCAGATACATGTATATGACCCATACTAAAACTTACCGAAAAGGTTTACATGTATACCCATTCGAGTACATACATAACGATTGCGTGCACCAGAAAAAAAATCAATTTGATTCATGTACATTCGCTGTACTTAAATCTGTTTTGAATATTCGGTAAAGAAAACATGTTCTGTGATAACAAGTTGGACACTTGGTGAGGTTTAGGTACAGACGAATTACAGATCAGCAAATCTATCCTAATGCGCATTTCAGTAAATGCCTACACTAATGGTGTGAATGAAGAATGTACATGTACTGACTTGTTCAAGTAAAATATATCCATGAATGTCAGAGAGAAAACCTTATTCAGAATACGCGCATGGCACATTGTCAATGTTTTCAATAGCGACCAAGTGTTCATACAGCTTTTAAAACTTCATGCAGTGAAATACTTTAGATTTAAATAGAAATTATTCAATGTTAATTAATTCAAATAATGTACAGGGTTTGTGTTGCAGGGGGAAAAGATGTATCTGTCAGATCTGTTAAATGGCAGAACTACTAAATATTAACGCTTCAAAACACGCATTTTACAAACAAGGACGAAACCTAGATTAAAATACAATGTAGATATGCATGTCGTCAATATCGATTCAATATCGATCAGCGTAAATACATGATGTATTATGACGCATGTGCTGATTGATTATTATACTGAACAAAAATTGCTAAACAGATCAAAACGTTTAGACGCATTTTATTTTCCAACCTTAAGACAACATAATGTTTGATGGACAGCATGCCCGTGTTTGATCTATTGGTTAGATGTTAGATTTTATTCATTTTAGTTTAACAAAAATATCCTTTAAAAGAAACCTTTAAAATCGCTTCTTTGACCTACTTCTGAAAACGAGTGTAATTCTAATGAAAGAAGCCTCTTATGTTGATGTATTGACTTGTAAAGAAAATATCTTCTCGTCTATTTGCAATCCTGTTGGGACAGGCCGAACCTTTTATATACCCCCAGGGGCTAGTGGTATAGTATTCACCAATGTGTGTTTTACTCTTTGTAGGACAATGCCAAGCAAGGGCGCTTTAGTACACACGGGCAAACATTTCTAACACACATCGAGATCCCATGCGGGTTTTTTTTTTCTTTTTTATTCAAGCAACTGACAATATGGCTATCGTATACAGTATTGATCTGATGAACGTGGCACATGTTGCAGGAGATTGAAAAAGATATCATTACGCCAAGTTAAGTATATTCACATGTTTTAAATACCCAATCCAAAGTTGAAGGTAGTTTCAAAAATGTACTTTTAAGTAATGGATATATCAGTTTCGCAAATAAAAAAAAATCACTTGTTGAAAACATTCTAAGCAAGTGGAGTAGGACACAGAAACTTCCACTCGGCTTAGCAGAAGTATAAGTGATTATAAAAATAATTTTACTGACGAATATTAATTTATTGACTGCCAGTTGGATGTAGTCAAGCAATAGTTCGCAATCTCACTTTATCCTTTCCTACCCTAACATTTAACTATGCAACATGTACTTACGACTGTTGTCCAAACGTAGATAGACATGTCTATAGTTTAAGTAGGTATAGTTTAATAACCATGTTGTTGAAATGCGTCTTGCGCTTGCTCGCTCGCTATCAGATTTACAAATAAATTTGACAGCGTATTTTAATTTGGTTTGCTATGGATATGACACAATTGATTTAACACTTGTTATAGATAGTTTCCACATCAGTGAAGAGCCCTTATCTTGGCAGCCATCTTCGATGGCAACTTCAAGGGATTTTCAGATGAATTTTATAGAAGCTTAAAATTGACACTTAACTTTATGTTTGAATCATATCAAAAGGGAGATAACACAACTCAACTCCACTCAACAGTAAATATACATGTAGGACTTATTTCCCCTCATAAACGAAAACAAGAGTGATTGTGTTCAGCGTCCACCCCGGGTAACGAGCATGGTTGTCAGATATCCAAGGCGCCACAGAAAGCTTAGGGAGATGATTATCTCGGGAACTAAACACTCCCTACAACTGTTGATTCATCAAATAAATACATGATATAACGAACCGTAACTCTGATGTGAACTAGACTATGTGCTAGAAATCGCCAAACTGCTGCAAATACCTATTAATGCCTCTACCTGTTTATATCTGCAAGTTACGGTCTGTTGTTGTAAGTTACACTTTAAACGTCGAATACTCGGTTCTTTTCTCTGAAAAATCGTCTCAAAAACAGGTAAGATTTCGTGTTATTGCCAGTACACTATCGTCCCCAAAACAAAATGCTTTCCACAAGAGGAAAGAGTGGCCATAACAAGGTAGAGCATGGAATGAGATACTCCACCGTGCATAGCTTTTTTAAAAGACCTCACCAAGCAGCTGTGAATTCGTAGTAATGCCTGCAACCTATTTTTCATAATTGCAAGTTACACATAATTGGATTGGTTCTCACACCAGAAGGTCTGCCCGGATGGATACATTTGGCATATATGTACTTGGCCTGAAATCTGCCCGAAACGTGTCCGGTCTCCTGTAAAGTCAAGCCAAGACCAAATATCGAGCCCCGACCTTACCCCGATGTAAATAGAAGAGTATGTTTACATGCAAAAATGACATGTGTTTTCTCACATTTGTTACTCTGCGCCGGGGCCCGAGCCCTGGGACCGGGTTGGGTATCAAGGGCAGTCCTGGCCCTACTTACCCACACCGGAAGTCCTGGCTACCTGTGGCCTTCTAGGGGCCAAAACCTATGCAAAATGGCCTTTTAAGGGCCTTCCCACATGCTTGAATTGCTTGCCTTTTTTTTCACGTTGGTTAAAAGAGGGTTGGTTTTCGAGGGTACCTCTGGGCCTACCTGCCCACACCAAACTTTTGGGCTAGTGCAATCCAGTGACCAGCCAGTAGTCAAAACCCCAGCCAATTGACCTATTCAAAAGGTCTCCACATAGGCTACAGATGAATTGATGCCTGCCGGTTTGTCATCTTGCATCTAGGCATGACTTCTTTATTCTCTTCTCGGGTTTTACAGCGGACCAGACTCGTTGCAGGCGGTTTATGTTGGAATGAAAGGCAACGTGCATGAAAGCCCTCAACACCCAGTTCGTGTCTGGGGTCTGAGCACATGCGCCTTTGTGGAGATCTACAAAATATTTCATTAGGGCTGAGTTTTAGGACCCTGGCATGTCACCAGAACCCTTGTAGGCAGAACTTTCGGTGTGGTCAGAGAGGCCCGCAACTGAACTCGACAACAGCCCTGTCTCAAAAATCTGCATACACATGTAGACTTTGTGGAGACCTTCTAAATAGGTCCTTTGGATGGGTTTTGACCGTTGGCAGGACACCTACATCCCTGTAGGTAGAACCTTTGGTGTGGACATTTGCATTAAGGCCCATGACTACCCTCTCTGCCAAAGCCGGTGCTAGGGCCCTGGTCTCAGGGGCAGACTGACAAACGGGCAAAACTGCTTGCTATCGTTTGCATGTCAGCATACTTCTAATCACAGCAGGTTGCGGGCGGTAATCGAAAATTTAGGCCGGTATTATTAGGGACCGTACTCGTTCCTGGCAGATTATGTTGCATGGGAGGCAAGGTCCGTGCATGCCCTCGACAGCCAACCCGATCCCAGGGGCCTGAGCACAGGCGCGTGCTGAGAATCGTGTATGGATGAATGCATATATAGATTTTGTGGAGAATTTCTAATAGGCCATTTTGGCTGGCTTTTTGGCCCCTGGCAGAACTTTCGGTATGGGCAGGTCGGCACAGGAATACTCTCTACACCCAAACCTGAGCGCAGGCGCCTATTGACAAACGGGCGTTCATGCATGGTTATATGGCCTTTAAAAGAACCCTTTATACAGGCCATTTTGGATTAACTATTTGCCCCTAGCGTGTCAGCGGAACCCCTGTAAGTCGTACTTCCCATGTGTGCAAGTCGACGAAGGACTATCCACAACAGCCAACCAGATCCCGGGGACCTGTGCTCAGCCGCAGACTGCAAAATGGGCAAATACGCAAGCCATCTTTTGCATGTCAACATACAAGTCTATTTAACGCTGAGTAAGGGTAGGACTTAAAACTTGTGTTTTACAGGGAACTGCAGGCGTTTCGGGCAGATTTTTTGCCATAGGATGAAAGTCCATGCCTGCCCGTGACAGCTTACCCATTCACAGGGGCCTGAGCCCAGGTGCATGCTGACAAACCGGCGTGCATGGATGCATATATACATGTACTTATATAGTACATGTATTTGCAAGGACACTTTAAATAGGCCAGGTTTTTGGCCCCTTGCCGGTGACAGGAACCAGTTAAGGCAGATCTTCCCTTATAGGCAGGTCGTCCAAGGAATGCCCTCGAAACCCAACCAGGTCCCGGGGACCTGGGCACAGCGAAGGCGCGGTCTAGCAAACGGGCAAAATGCACGCAAGTTTATGGATGGAAAAGAATGGGGATCGAAATATGGGCCCGGTTATACCGAGGACGGGACGCGTGAACACCCTTTAAATAGGCCATCTGGGTTGGGATTAATGCCCCTGACAGATTTAGGGAACGTGTGGGCAGATCACCACAGAACTGCCTTCGACCACCAGCCCGGACCCAGGGGCCTGGCCTCAGGCGCAGACTGGCAAACGGGCAAAACGCACGCAAACTTTTGCATGTCAACATAAGAGGTCTATTTACGGTTGAGAAAGATCGCTGCTAAGTGCTTGAAATTTGGGTGTGGTGTTGCCTTTGACCGGACATGTCCTGGGTAGACTTTTTGGCAAAGGAGGCAAGGCCCATGTCTGCCCGCGACCGTCTAGCCGGTCCCAGGGTCTACGCGCAGGCGCATGCTGAAAACCGCGCGTGCATAATGCAATACCTTTTAGAACCCTTTAAATAGGTCATCTGGGCTGGTTTGAGGCCCCTTACAGGTCATCGGAACGCCTCTAGGCACAACTTCCGTTGTGGCCATGTCGTCCCAGAATTGCCCCCAAAATGCAACCAAGTCTCAAGGGCCTGGGCTCACGTGTAGACTAGCAAACGGTAAAAAATCACGCAATATTTGGAATTACGACACGCGCATCTACGGCTGGGTAAGGGCGTGGCTCGAATTTTGGGCCTGGTTTTACGGGGGACCGGACGCGTTGAAGGCAGATTTTGTACTAGGGAGGCGCGGTCCATACCTGCCCGTGACAGATTACTCGGCCCCAGGTGCAGGAGACCAGATGCCTGCTGGCAAATGGGCGTGCATGCATGCATATATAGCCTACGTTAATACCCTTTGAATATGTCATTGTAGTTGTGCTCTCGTCCCCTACCATGTCACCGGAAGCCCTGTAGGCAGAACTTCCGGTGTGGCTAGGTCGGCCCTGCACAGCCCTCGGCACCAAAACCGGTCTCATGAACCTGATCGAAGGCGCATACGGCTGGATAAGGGCATGGTTAGAAATATGGGCCTGGTTGTGCCGAGTACTGGACTCGTTCTGGGCAGATCCTTTGGCATGGGAGGCAAGGTTCATGCCTGCTCGCGACAGCCGACCCGGTCACAGTGACAGAGTCCCTGCGCGTGCTGGCAAATGGGCGTACATGCATGCATATATTGCCTTTGTAAGGACCCTTAAAATAGGCCATTTTGGATGGGGTTTTCTGCCACTGGCAGGCCACTGGAATCCCTGTAGGAAGAACTTCCGGAGTGGGCAGGTCCGCGCAAGATTGACTCGACACCCCGCCCGATCCTGCGATCAAACACAAACTGGCCAACGGGCAAAAAAATAGCAATCTTTCATTTTAATTATCAACATACGAGTCTTTTACTGCTCGGTAAGGGCGGGGCTCAGAATTTGGGCCTTATTTTACCAGGGACCGGACACCTTTCGGGCAGATATTTATTCATTTTTTGGCATGGGAGGCAAGATCCATGCCTACATGGTACCTATTCCTTCGTTTAAATGCAATGTTACTACATACAAAATGTGTTAAAATTTATAATCACGATTATCCAATAAAATCTATACACTCCGCTGTTGCAAGATTGTTATTGTTACTACTTATTGGCATACGCATTTTGTTGCCCGCAGTTTAAGTTTAATTTAGGTTTTCGCACCCATGATAATTTGGAGTATGCAATGATTTCATAACTGCACATCAATGCAACAAAGATGTGATCTTAAATTAACGTTATTATTGTGATAATAGCACACACGCTATTTTTGGTTGATAATAAGTCCCAGGCCCGGATCTAGAACTTCAGCTAGGGGGTGGGGCCGAAGACCGTATATGACGTTCTAGGGGGTCCAGAAAAATGTTTCTTAAATGTCGGAGATACGTTCTGAAGTGTGTCCGGACAAAATGTTAATAGTTTTTAATGTTTATAGTTTATTAATCTGACTCTGAAAGTCTAAAAGTGCAACGACATTAACCTTTAACAACATAACTCCTTGTTGAAAATTGGTTCGAATTCTTCTAAAAATATGCCGATGTAGGCAAACACATACTGCCCTTCGAATTGGAACCTAAAATGCAGGTAGATGTTGTCATATAATGGGAAGAAAATATTTTTATATATTGCTATCGTAGTGCATTTTTTAGCGAACAACCATTGCACTATCGGCGGATATTATGCTTAATAGATATGCATTAATATTGCCTAAATTTAGATTTCTGTTGGGTGTTCGAGAGCGTGTTTTGCATAATTTCAATGTACAGTTCTTGAGGAAATTACAAATAAAAAATCGTCTTAAAAAAGAATTCCAAAATTTCGAGTGGAGCCTCCAATAAATGGTGTCACAAACAAAAAAGTGCTGATTCGCCGAGAAGTACCCAACAAAATACATCAAACGGATACCACCTTTGAGTTCTATTGCTACACATGGTGCTTTCTACAGCCGCAGTAAATTATAAAATTACTCTCACCTTAGCAATATATCTTCCCTTTTCACTTTTTTGCAACTTGATACACAATTCTTTAACCATAGGTTATTGCTAAAAACGGAGTAGGGGCAAAATCTTTCGGTAACATTTCTTCCTGTTCATTTCAGCAAGGGCAGACAAACAACATCCTGTAATGTTTTCCAGAGACGTATAACATCTCCAGAGACGTATAACATCTACGTCTCTGTGTTTTCCAAGCGAATAAATCCCCTTCTGTAAATTTTACACATTTTGCAAAAATGTTTATTTGGTTCACAGAGTTTAGTTTCGTAAATACATTGACAATAATATCCAACTGCAAGTAATTACAGTAATTAATTTACGGAACTGAATTTGTCTTCTTTTTTTTTTCTTTTTTTTTTTTTTGGGGGGGGGGGGGGGTGTAAATTTTAGATTTTGTACGCCTATGCTAAAATGAACGGAAGTGATTTTGTCCGGGAGGTATTTTGTCCTACAAATAGTAGAACTACTGCCACTGTTTGTGTTTTTACTTTGCTTGGATATTACGAAAAAAATGTCGATTTACTCTATTCTATTCAAGAATCAATCTTAAAACTGTGACCCAAATCTATTTTCACAAAAAAAATCTACTTATTATAAAACAACACAATTCTTGTTAGCGCCTTTTTACCATTTTGTAATGACCTAAAAAAGTTTAAGTACACTGAAAATCTACTGTGCACCTTGTTTGGGATGCAAGTTGACAAACAATCGGAACACCTCGGCTAATAACGTCTGCACCAAAGGAGAGGAGGAGGACAGTGGACAGCGAATGCCTGATGGCCTCAGGGGACTGGTTAGAAGCAGGGGGCCGAGTGGCCTTATTAGTGCTCGGGCACAAAGTATATGACAGTCTGAGGGCTTGAGATACCCGTGACTATCTCTACATGGTCAACGAAATGTTTGAGATCAGGCCATTTCTCAAAAGTCGAGAAATATTGTATGACTGGGCCGACTGGGGGGCATGCCCCCTCCCCCCGGTAAATCTGAGCCTGGATATCAAAATGGAGAGGGTCATCAACCAGTTTGAACCATGTACTGGGTGTAACATTTAATGCACATAGGTCAGGTAGACTCTAAGACCCACCCTCCATTGTTACGTCTGCTGCCTAAGACTGTGTTCAAGCAAGATAGACCCGCCCGATCCCCACTAAACGTCCACTGTGTAATTAGATAGGTATTATATATATATATAATTTTTTATGTGTTCTTCAATTCTGTCGGTTTGAGGTATTAAAAAGTGTCAACACCCACTGTCCTATCTAATTACACAGTGTACGTTATATATATATATATATATATATATATATATATATTATAATATATATATATATATATATATATATATATATATATATATATATATATATATATATATATATATATATATATATATATATATATATATATATATATCTATATATATATATATCTATATATATATCTATATATATATATATATATATATATATATTGATGCAAGTATTAACACGAAAACATATTAATCCTCCAAAATAATAAAACATTTGTTTGTTTCGGTGTAACACAATTTTATGCATAAAATTAAAGACAATATAATCTGGCATCATAAGATAACAAGTACTTTGTTAATGACACTTACACTTCTGTTTTCTTTTTTCTTTTTCGTTCTGAAGGCACGCGCCATGGTTTGTAATGAAGACTACTCAAATAAGAGAAAGTATAACAGTAACCAACCTGTGAATGATTCTTGACCCTCTGTCCAGTACAAAACTGTAGCAGAGAGAGAAAATTAATTCGTCAAAACTGGAAATGAAATTGGCCTTTACATAAAAATATCGAGTAACAGTTAAAGCTTTACTCGGAATAGGGCTTAGAATTTAAAATGACAAGAAGTTCTCACCTTTGCTGGGCTCAATATTTATAACTACTTCTAAGTAGATCTTCCATACATTTAAATAAAGTTTACAAACTGCATTCTGCCTCACGTTCAAACATTTCTTTTTAAATTATCAAAATACAATCCTCTAACAAAGTATTTGTGAAATATCGAAGCCTTTCTTAAGTGTTCTTAAGGTGTGCTTAATGCAGTGATTAATAATGCTTTGTGCAACATTTTGCGTCATCCATTTAATCCAGATTTTTTTGTGGTTTTAAAAACAAATACTTATATATATGAAAGTAATTTCAATACATAGTGCTATAATATGATTAAATTTTCACACAAAAAAAAATAATCAAAATGTACAGGCATTTCCTTTAATTACCAAGGCAGCATATCAAGAATATGTTTAATCACTTTTCTAATATTATTTCATGTACAATCATATGGGCAATATATTATTTAAATAACTACATTCATTTTTTTATGAAACTGATTGATTTATGTAACCAATGTTTTATATTACCATCCCCTACACCTACATGTAGGCCTAATTGCCTGTTTGGGGATGTCTTGTTTTAACCGTGTCACTTGTCTAGTATGAATAAGTAGGATGCATGTGAAATTCAAACTTTTTTCCCGCTTTTACTTATGGGACTCCACACGGTCAATCGGAACACCACGGATAATTCACGAATCATCTATCGGATGGATGTAGGTAGTCGGATCACCTCGGCCATTTCCCTAAATTGAACTGCTTTTGTAACAGACGTCAAAACAAAAATGGCAGCTCGGACGATAGTTCATACAGTAAGATGCTTGTTAAACTTCAATTTCTGGTGGCTTCAAATTTAGATCATCCAATTTTAATGTACCCAACGCAGCAGACACGCAGCTATCAAAACGATGGCATTGGTTATGTTTTGTGGGAAGTATATTTTCGCATATTCTTCTTCAAACTTCCGGCCAACAAAACGATCCTGATTTCAGTAAGTATCATTGCACCAGATACATCCGAGGAATGATTATCCCGAAGACGGAATTACCCGAGGAGTTCCGATTGTCCTCACGGTCTGTCAACTAATCACCCTCTGCCTGTAATCCTAAACGGACGTCTTTGCCATAGGCTATGATGTCTACCTGCTTACTATATTTTAACCTTATTATTAACGTCATAGTTTTAAATTGTGTGGAATTGAAACTTATTGAATTGTGTATTGACTTACATAGGTTTATTCTATTTTGAATTGTTCTGATTTGCATTACTAGATTATTTTAATATAAGGGTAGGTTTATTATATATTTCAGGTTCAGAACTTTTCAGAAAGTTTTCGATTGCAGTTTTGTTTAGGTCATACTAGAGTATTGTTGTTGCATTTTTCTTTTCCATTTTGTCAACATATTTAACAACATATTGCACAATCCATGCTAGAGCCACACAGCCCCATCCTATTTCATATATCCAGCTATCTTCTTATTTTCTGTGTTTGTTTTTTTTCTCTATGACACCTGTTTGTTTTGTTTTGTTGTTTTATCGCACTGACACAATTTTGGTCATATTGCCGACGTCAGCTAATTATTGGTGGAGGAAGACCCCTGAGTTACGTCTGTGTAGAGGGATGGGATGGGATTTGGCGGCATTTTTGCCGATACTATGCAGCAACATTTTTATCCTTATATCACAGGGGCACTTATCAGGTGCCCAGGGACTGAACCCGGCCGGTCCATTATACTCACACCGACTAGGCAGACGTAATGTTGTCCCCTTGGCTCCGAGCGATAGGAGGGAAGCCACTACTACCAACTTTAAAGTTTTTGGTTTGACCTGGACGGGTTTAAATCCGCGACCTCCCGATTCGCGAGCCGACGCTCTGCCACATTAGCTATTGCGATCGGTCGTCTGGGTAGAGCCACTGGCACACCACATGTTAGCTGGACCCCCCCCCCCCCCCCCCCACACACATGAAAGTTCTCACCCCAATCTGGGACTCGAACCCAAGGGGCTAAGGAGTTACAAACTCTGACGCCCCTTATTATGGAACGTAACTGGTGTGATCCTATATGAGTTCTTATACAGACACTGTGTAGTTCAAAATAATTATGTAGTAATACATGTTATACGAAACATAATTAATGTTTAACACCCCTGTAATTTTATTAAGATTAAAGTTCTCTAATTTTTGGAGGCAAACAATAAGATATACATACTAATTTTCACATTTTAATTTTTTCTGTCACTACTCAAATAAAAAAAAAAATCAGGGTGTTTTTTTTACAAAAATGTATAAAACGCAACTTAACACAGTGCTTTTAGCATGAAAAGTTATTTAATTGTTCAAACTTAAGTACAATTTATACAGTGATAACAATACAAATAACGTTTTTAAATGTCTGTGAAAGATGTATGTTTCTATTAAAGTTTCCTCTTTTCATCAAGAAAAAGATATATGAAACATACTCTTTTAGCATCTAGGTTTCTTAATGCTTTTAAGAACTAAAAACTTAATAATATAATAGCAATAAGCAAACATTATCTTAACAATTACCAAACAAAATCAAACTTTAAAATATATTGCTGTTGACAACAAAAAATCTTGCATATAACTGACCATCGTTTCTGCCAGTGTTTACCTACAGGCAGTTTAACTAAAGGGTACTTTCAATATTTTAAGTCTGTAGGGATGTTGAGACACAAAGTAGACAGATTTTATAGACTATAAAATATTGTCTTTAACTGCGTGTGAATGCCACACAATACATATACAAGTCTCAGCCCAAGTCCCTGGGTTTTGCGAAAACTTTGGTCATCATCCTCGGCTTCACATTTAATGTGAAAACAATTCATCTCTGGTCATCGTCTGGGGCTGGCTGAAATATCATTTAATGTGAAAACAATTCATCTCTGGTCATCGTCTGGAGCTGGCTGAAATAACATTTAATGTGAAAACAATTCATCTCTGATCATCGGCTGGGACTGGCTGAAATAACATTTCTTGTGAAAACAATTCATCTCTGGTCATCGTCTGGGGATGGCTAAAATAACATTTCTTGTGAAAACAATTCATCTCTGGTCATCATCTGGGGATGGCTGAAATAACATTTGATGCGAAAACAATTCATCTCTGGTCATCGTCTGGGGCTGGCTGAAATAACATTTAATGTGAAAACAATTCATATCTGGTCATCGTCTGGGGATGGCTGAAATAACATTTCTTGTGAAAACAATTCATCTCTGGTCATCGTCTGGAGCTGGCAAAAATAACATTTGATGTGAAAACAATTCATCTCTGGTCATCGTCTGGGGCTGGTTGAAATAACATTTAATGTGAAAACAATTCATCTCTGGTCATCGTCTGGGGCTGGTTGAAATAACATTTAATGTGAAAACAATTCATATCTTGTCATCGTCTGGAGCTGGCTGAAATAACATTTCTTGTGAAAACAATTCATCTCTGGTCATCGTCTGGGGCTGGCTGAAATAACATTTCTTGTGAAAACAATTCATCTCTGGTCATCGTCTGGGTCTGGCTGAAATAACATTTCTTGTGAAAACAATTCATCTCTGGTCATCGGCTGGGGCTGGCTGAAATAACATTTGATGTGAAAACAATTCATCTCTGGTCATCGTCTGGGGCTGGCTGAAATAACATTTAATGTGAAAACAATTCATATCTGGTCATCGTCTGGGGCTGGCTGAAATAACATTTAATGTGAAAACAATTCATCTCTGGTCATCGTCTGGGGCTGGCTGAAAAAAAAAACATTTAATGTGAAAACAATTCATATCTGGTCATCGTCTGGGGCTGGCTGAAATAACATTTAATGTGAAAACAATTTATCTCTGGTCATCGTCTGGGGCTGGCTGAAATAACATTTAATGTGAAAACAATTCATATCTGGTCATCGTCTGGGGCTGGCTGAAACAACATTTAATGTGAAACAATGCATCTCTGGTCATCGTCTGGAGCTGGCAAAAATAACATTTGATGTGAAAACAATTCATCTCTGGTCATCGGCTGGGGCTGGCTGAAATAACATTTAATGTAAAAACTGTTCATCTCTGGTCGTCTTCTGGGCTTGCTGATCTAGATAAACACTTATGAAAGTCTAGATTTATACCTTAACACTGTCAAACCATTCTGATACTTCCATCTTAAACCCTTAGATATTACAAACCACACTTTCTTAACAATCATAACACCAACCTTATAGTTTATACCTTTGTCATTTATCTATGTAGTGCTGAACAAAACATTTAACAAAACTTTAAACTTTAAAAAAACATTTATTCAAACCTTAATAAGATTTAAATACTTTGTGATTTAGTTGAATGTAAAGCTACTGAACAATATAATTGATACAATATATTGAAAAGAGTACAAAAAACACGAAAATTAACTAACCATGGTCATCATCTTGGACTGTCTCATCCTTGGGTCCACATCCTCGTGGTGCAGACAGACATCAGCTTACCATTCCTTGTACAAGCACATTGACATCATAGATGATTAATCTCCAGACCTATCAGTAAAATTTAAGTATCTAGATTAATAACACATCTATTAAATCTTTACATTAAATCATTTATTACATTATGATTTTATATAAATAAAGGTGTTTATAGCTTAATTCATCTAAAAGAGCCCCCAAACCTAATGTTACTCAACTCAATGCATTGGTTCGAGTCCTAGTCGGGCTGAAAACTTTTTAACCGCGCAGGTCTTCCAGAGACGTTACAGGCACCTCTGGGATGTCAGCTGGACGACCTCTCACAGTTTTTGGAGCTGTCGCCCCAACTCAGCTCTTTGCGGCGTCTGAGAACTCCGCCGTTCCCACACTTGGGCTAGATGCCTCACCGTTGTCCTTTAAAGCAGGATCGTCCGCCGAGCCACAGAGGCCCCTGCACCAGAACATCAGTCTGTCGATGACTGCTGCAGAGGCCATACTGCTCTCCAGGTTAAAGCAGCAGGATGCAGTTTCACGTCATGCCCAGGACAAGGAAGCAGTTTAATGTTGTGCTCACGACAAGGATCAATGGTTCTACTTAGATACATATCTGGATGCTTTCGCCACAAATTATAGCTCACTTTTTTGCTTAACACATTTAGTTTTCTCTTTCTTACCTTCAATAAAGATTAAGATCTTTAATTGCAAATTGAACCTATTGATGTCCAAATTGAACAAAATATGACATGAAAATTAAACATGATGAAGAATTCTATTGAAGGCGTTCTGAAGTAAAACTGGATAAGTCGATTTCACGCCTTCTGCTGTCCCTACCTTTCCACAGTATTAATCGTTCATGTTCTAGATAAACACTTATAGATGTCTAAATGTTTCCTTAAAATTGTCAAACAATTTTAAGACTTCAATCCCTGAATTAGTTTTTCTTTGGTTTAATCTTTCAATTATAATTAAATTGTGAATGCCTATTGATTACTATTAAACTTAATGGAATGTGAATTAATGTGAAAGCTGATGCCAGAATCTTCAATTCCATTTGTGATTTCAGAAAACAGTTATACAGTAACAATAATGGGATAATGCTAAGAAACAAAAACATGTAGTTCCAAAATAATTAGATTTATTCAATTTGCAAGATTTAAACCATTTAAAATAAATAAAAGTTCAGTTTTATATAGAACATACAGGAAATTATTATTTTTACTGCCCTGCTGTCTGTCTTTTCTTTGTAAACCTGTCATTATCCGGAATATTGATTAAAAAAACACACAACAAAAACAACAACAGAGTCTTGGAGTTCAGATTACAGGTACACAAGTGCAGGGTTTTTAATCACTTAAGTTTGCTACATTATATCATCATATTCAGATTTCAACACTCGGTTAAGCAGTGCTATTGCGCGACGATATTGTGACTGTTTCAACATTACTTTACTTCACTTCACACCACTTCACATCACTTCACTTCACTTCACTTCACTTTATTTATTTATTTTTACTGAAAAATATTTTGAAGAACCTTTTCATATGACTTATTTGGTAATATGAAAAGAAAATATCTTAAAGCTTATTAGATAAGTTGGATACTCATTTTAACAGTTTCACTTAAAATAACGTTGTTTTTCTGCGTTAAATTTTTTTCACTATACTATCACATAGCGGTCGCTACTTTGGAAAGCCATTAGAAACCCGGATTGAATGGTGTCGATTTCAAACCAAACACTCAATATTTTAAATTGAGAAATAATATTTACTGCACAATGTTCTACATGATCGGATCTAGCGGTCGGTGGGGATGGGGGTACCTCTGTAAATTTATAAAATATCTTCCATGGAGGAATTGACACTATTTGGCTTCTAGATGTCAGCCCTCCTCCTGTGGGAGCATGCCTCCAGTCCCACTTACACTACTCGTACATGGTTCCCTCATTTGACCTCTCCTCTCATTTCATGAAAAAATATGCTTATAGATAATCTTTGTCGCCAAAAATACAAACAGCTTAGACTCATGGGAAAGGTTTTAGCAGCTTCTCAAAATGCAGGAAAATACTGATTCTGCAGCTACATGTTGTACATTTTTCGGGGGCGTGGGTGGGGTGGGGGTGGGGGCATGCCCCAGCCCGAACCACCAACCCGCGCCCAGCATGACTAGCACCTCTAGTTCAATTTGGAACCCCACCACCGCCAACTCTAAAAACTCTTGGATCCGCCCCTGTTGTATGCAGTTACTACCATGGTATTGATTTGTTGTTGTTTTTCTATACAGGATATCGACAGCTATCTAGAGGATTCAAAGTAATAATAAGTTGTTTCCGCGGCTAGTTTATATTAAAAACCACTGGACGCTTACAATCTTCCGAAGTCACTTCGCATTTCGTTTGAAAAGGACAACCGAACTAGGTTTACACAAGGTACGCACGTTACCGTGCATAAACACATACCAGATAAACAAGGCTTTACACACGCAGTATATGTAACAGTGATACGTGGAGTTAGCAGGACGATCATTTAGGGTGTAAGTTTTAATTCTTATCACGCTTTGTTTTGTTAAATTCACCGCAACACCTGTTAAACACACATTCTTAAGAATAGTGCAGGCCCTGATCAGACAGCTCCCAACGGGGATTGGCTGTTCTGGATCAACACACTGTAAGTTTGAATTATTCGGACTAAGCACGTTAAGAGTTATGCCACTAAAACCTGCCGTCTTAAACTAATATTCCTTTTTATATGGTCTTTTATCTGTAATTTCTCCAAATATGAAGAGCATTTTATATGTATAAAATAGTAAGCAACATATTACAACGAAAAGCGATATACAATGTAAGTAAAGACATAATTACAAAAGTAATTAAAGCCCAAGTCCATTTTTGTTGCTTTATCTTCAACTCCCTCAGTCAATTTGTTTTCGTTCATCACGTTCTTCTACTTGATGCATTTATTAACCATGACGCTACACGAGGATCATCAGTAAGGTGTTTTTGTGATGATGTCTGAAAATGATGGTGACGATGATGACCACGACGGTAGTGTCTAGATTAATGATGATGGTTTAATCAATAGTAGTTTCAGATCTCCATGATCATAATCATGATCATCACTCTCATTATATCATCATCATCAACATCATATGGGGATAACCAACTTTACTATAAACTACGATTAATGTCAGATGGTGATGGCAGCTCACAAATATTTACATTTTCCCCCCTACAGACCTCAGTCACTATTAATCCTAACTGGTATAGCGAACAACAATGAGTGGTTACGGTAACTATACAGATGCGCATGATCCTAAGTATGGAGATCCATTTCCGGTCCCGATTGTCATGGCAACAAAGGAGACATTAAAGGGATACGGAACCATTGTCCGGGACTTTGATGCTTGCAAGGTTGAGATTACCCCTTGGCCAGTGAAAGGTTTGATTTTTGTTTATTTTGTAAGCTGTTCTTCTCTTCCACTGACAATTTTCGAGATGTTAAGATTTGTTAAATGCAAAGTTTTGCAGAATCAGGGATACAGCCACTCTGGTAGACTGTCGTAATCACCGAGCAGGGCACCACACCCAGTCCCATTGCAATGACGCCATGGCGACCAGTAACTACTATTGGCATCAGTTTAGTTAAATCATTCAAATCATTTACATGCAAGTGCGGAAGTTTCTCTCTACAAAGATTGACTTCACCCCAGCCCCAGCTAAAAAAACTCCAGATTAATATCTCTTTAGTCCGGTGAGTCCATATATACATAATATAAATAAATAAATAAATAAATATATATATATATATATATATATATATATATATATATATATATATATATATATATATATATATATATATATATATATATATATTTTTATATATATATCGAGAGAGAAAGAGAGAGAGAGAGAGAGAGAGAGAGAGAGAGAGAGATCCAGGACCGTACGGCCGCAATAGCTCAAGTGGTAGAGCGTCGGATTGCGGATCGGGAGGTCGCTGGTTCAAACCCCGGCCGGGTCAAACCAAAGACTTTAAAGTTGGTAGTAGTGACTTCCCTCCGTACGCTCGGGGCTAAGGGGACAGCATTACGCCTGACTCTTAAGTGTAAGTATAATGGACCGGCCGGGTTCAGTCCCTGGGCACCTCATAAGTGCCTCTGTGCTAAATGCTATAAAATGTCGCTGTACAGTATCGGCAAAAGTGCCGGCTAATCCTAATCCATCCTATCCAGGACCGCGCCCCCTCTGTCCCGGTACTGGTACCCTTGCAGGAGAGTGCAGCGGTGACTTTGTGTACAGGTGGGACGGGGACCAACTTACTGCGGTGAACAACGCGGTGGGCGGGGACTACGTTACAGGTCGGTTGCCTAAAAATGTTTCACCGAACAACCGGACTCACGTACTTGCCCGAGAAGCAAATTATCATCCGGATGGAGGACAGGTTAGATATTAACATATCCTTTTGTGGAAATCTTCGCTTATGTGGATATTTTCGGCAACTTTCTGTATTTGATGCCAACAAGAAGGTTGCCGAAGTAAAGACTTATTTGAAAAGGCGCCAATACTCTGCATACCCGTGCAAAATAAAAAAAATGTCTTCTATTTTTATTATCCATATACATTGTAATCTTTTATATCCTGATGAATGCGAAAATATAACATGGTAATCCGTGTATTTTTCGCTCTTTCTTTCTTTTCTTTTTTTGAGACTTTTAATCATTTGACGGGATCATCATTGTCCTCCTTATTGACATACGTGTACATATATTTCTATTTGAATTGAATATCAAAAGCAAAATACTGACGCATACACTGTCAAAGTTGTAGCGGATTATATGTAAGCAATCAGTGGGCAGAACCATTAAAGTCGGTGCATACTTTAGACCTAAGGTTTAAAATAACATTATGCAAGTGCATTATTTCATTTTATTGTTTTCATAATCGAATATGTTGTTTTAACGAACGTTTCTGAAACTGACGTTTCAAATGGTTGTCTTAGTAACAAATTGTAGGGCTTGCTATTTTAAGGTAAATTGTCAAAACCATTTCATCACTTTATTAACAGGTCTTCTTCCCCAAAGACGGCGACGCCTTCGTAGCGCTACTCGCCCTACCTGGAGATGACATCAAACCCGAAAACTTTGTTGCTTTTTATTTTGATGGGACATTCGGCGTGCAGATTCACGCGGACATCTGGCATCAACCTGTTTATCCAATCGGAGACGAGGCTGTGTTTCTCGGCAAACAAGGAGCAGTGCATGCTTGCGTTGTTGTGGATACTGCAGAGGAATTTGGAAAATATCTGCTGGTGCCGCTTTCGAAGCCAGAGCCGTAGGCTACATGACTTCATAGTCTGATTCCCTGTTTCTATAAGTAAGATCAAGGATGTGCGACATACTAGGCGCCACAGAGAGCATGCTAGACTTTCTTCTACTTTGCTTTCATCCAGGCTGTCTGCTCTCTGCGTACTCGGCTCTTTTCTCGCAAATAAAAAATCTCGCCAAAAACAAACAAGCACAATGCATTTTTGTTATTACGAGCTACATTATTGACATCTTGTTTTACAGTCGAGCTTCAGTTACTCAAGTTCAGGTTATTCAAACAGATGGCATTATTCGAAGTCTTAAGTCATTCCCGATTGTTTCCTTGAATAATTTAATGTGAAATAATTCCTCCCAATAACAATAAGTTGCATGTATCCAATTTGTCTCAATTTTCGAAGCCTAGGATTACAAGCTGCACTGTTAACGTCAGAATTTCCGGTCCTTTTCTTCGATATGGCAAACAGCTGCGAATTCCTGTGTTGCTTTTTTGCTTCAGTTAAGTGTTGGTCTATAAAAGGCCCCAGTGCGCGTAGCAAGAGCCCGGTACTGCAGACTTCATGGAGTCATTGATAAACAGAAATTTAAATTATTGACACTTGTGTTTTTTTGTTGTTGTTTTTATACTTGTAGCAATATACAAGCAATGAAGTGGAATACAAAATGCGTATATTCTGAGTACACCTAATGATACGTGTCAACAAAACTAATCGAAAAGTGAAAAAGAAAATATTTACTATTATCTTGACAGTTTATCATGTGCATTGTTTGTACTTTACAAAACAAGACAACGCTACTTAATACAATCTTTTTTTTTCTTTTTTTTTGTTTGTTACAGTTGCCTGTATATTGTTATATTTCACCATTAAAACGCTCCAGTGTGACATGTTTACGTTTTAATCTGTGCCTTGAGTTTTATATATATGAGGGACAAACAAGCGTATGTGTCCTCACGTACAGTCTATGTAACTGTGATACTTAGCATAAGCAGGACGTTTATTTAGGGTGTAAGTTTTAGTTAATTCTTGTCACGGTATTCTTTCTTAAATTTACCGTAACACCTGTTAAGCACACATTCTTTGTAATAGTGCAGGCCCTGATCAGACAGCTCCTAACGGGGGTTGGCTGATCTGGATAAACACACTGTACTTCAGTTTCATTAATTCGGGCTAAGCATGTGAAGAGTTACGCCATTATTAACCTGCCGTCTGTAACTAACTTACATTTTTCATATACTGTTTTTTTTTTCATATTCATTCGTTCCTTTTCATCATCATCCCTACATCCTAAATCCATCTTTGTCTTACAACTTCTTCTTCCTTACTCCTTTACTCTCTTTTTTATACTGAGCTTTTTTGCTGTCTTTCTTTTTACTTTTTATATTTAACTCCCTTAGTCCAGTTTTTTCGTTTGAATCCTCTTCATTTTCTACTTGATGCAATTCTTACAGGTGGTATCTGACAGTTTGGACCATTTTGTTACCTCTCATGCAACCAAACAAACTATTGTTTTCTGAAAATCCAGCAAAATGCTATTTATTGGTGCCCTGCATCCATGTACAAAGTAAAGCATACACATCACAGTTGTCATTACAAAAAAAGTATGTCATTACAAAAAAAGTATTTCCTATCTGAGCAACGCTGCACAGTTATCCGTTTATAAACTAAGAAAACAATGTGACAACTTACTTTTGACCTCACTTTAAATGGACATCCGGGTAATCAGCCATGACGTCGATATCTATTTTAGCAGAAATCGCCATCATATCCATTTATAGATTTGAAAAAAAATGGTTGTTTATGCGATATATTTCAAGATTTGAAGTGTTAATGTTATAATTTATAAATAATGTTTACTTAACCTAAAGTACAGGTTTATGCATGAATTATGCATAAATTCTCAACAACATTGAAAAGACGTTGATACATGTATTTATATATCGGCAAACAGTCGTATACAACCTTTAATGAGAGCGATAATGACGTCAATATGGCGGTTATTCGACGACGATGCTTCTGCTCCTATGACATTACGTGATATTCATAAATAATGTGATTTTGAGTTGGTGACTGTGTTAATTATGAAAAGATTATGTTGTTCGTCGTCGGAATGAACTAATGAATGAATGATGATGATGATGATAATGATGATGATGATGATGATAATGATCTTAAACAACTTTTGATGTCAGATGATATTATGATGATTTTGTTACTTTAACATTTCAGTGGGAAATAGTTACGTTTTAATCGGTGTCCGATATTTATTTTATAGGGTGTGGGGGGAGGAGTGGGGGTGGGGGGGGGGAGGAGTGGGGGTGTCTCTAAAAAAACTCGTTGTAGGTGTGCTTTCTATCTATTTGTTTTGCACAAACCTTCTTGGTACATGCACAATCATACAAACATGTTTCAACTGCATGTTTAATTTAATTATACGTTGATAGAGTTTTAATAACAGTCTAAACGCAGCTATCTTAATCTAATTGGAATCTGGCCTTTTATGCAAGAATGAACCCTTGGTGCTATAGGGACCTACATTAATTAAAGACTCTTTTCTTCACTGTTAACCAAAATCGACATTGATCGTAGGAAGAATAAAACATGTGCGATCGACTAGATTTTGTTCTCTGAATTATTAAGTTGCCTTATTGTAGGCTAAAATAAGATAGACCAGGATTTTCGAGGCATAATGTTTATTTACTCTGGCTGTCTTCGCAATTACTCAAATATAACGACTAAGTAATACAAAATACTTGTTGAAAACATAAACATCAAAACAGTAAAAGGACACAGGATCTTGTATACTATATTTCGTGCAGTAAAGGTGCACAACTTTTTCTTTTTGCCGGCTACTGTCTTCGCTAAAAACAGTGTGACGTATTTAATTCATATTGTAATAAAGATTACATTTGTTTTCAACACAATATTACGGTACTTCAAAGAAAACAAAACCTGGACATTGATATGTTTTCGCTCCCTTAAAATCGGGTATTAGCTTGCGGGTGCAAGTGCATAATACTGTGAATACAGCCAGTTTCATACGGATCACCTCGACTATTTTACTTACAGAAATAGGCATCGGAGTTAATATGGGGGGAAAGTAGCCTCGGCAAGATGGCAGCCAATTCCCCAAGACCATTATGCACAATATGTAGTCATAACTTTGCCGAGGTCATTTGTATGTACTGCAACTACCAAGTGGGCGAAAGACTGTAACAAGTGTTTAAAATGCAGTCTATATGACACGAACCAAGACAGTACAGGTGTATGGATACAGTTTTTCTGTATGTTAATTCCGACTTTTAAATCATTTGTAATACAGTGTATATATATAATAAGAAGTCGCTTCGAGGCGCTTTCTAGTCGGATACGAATCCCGAATAATCGTTACAAAAGTTTTTAGTTTGACTCATTTCTTCATCATATATACTAGATTATTTACAAACAGTTCCTATGAGTGTTCATTTTTTACTTTTAACATATCATCGAGACGAATTTTAGTCTGCAGTAATTATATTTGGGACAATTTAAGTTAATCTTTAATATAATTATTATCGAAGTTTCATGTGAAAAACAATATTGCACTGTTGCTCTGATTTTTTTTTTTTTTTTTGATTTTTTTTTCTGTCTTTAAACTAAATTACTTGTTTTGACAAATAAACATCTTTATTGTAGTCTGGTTTTCTGCGTACTGATAAGACAAACGGTACGTCTTTCAAACGCAAATAATGGCGGCCCACAATGGTCTATAGATTCTATAGAGAAATGCTGTATTTTGTTGCTCACGTGTACTACTCTTTTCACATTTGATAGATTTTCATAAATAGAACCCAAAATGCTGGATTGCATTTCCGTGATCAGTTCTCAGAGCTAATAAATAATACAAATATTGAAAGTGTACCGTTATTTCGGCCACATCTTAATTCCGGATAAATATATGGGTGAACATGACGTATTAACGATATTGACCTAACTCTACCAGACATAAACACCCTAGTTATATTTGCGGGCTATTAATGTTGGGCTAAACTGATTTCTATTTCAAATGATAACATTGTTTTCACTGTGCAGTGGCATGTCATTATCATTTGTTATCATTAATATCGCGTTCGTTATGCGTTCGATTCTGGTCCAACTTAAAGCGAAATATGTGTTAACAGTTTGCCTATCTGCGCCTATTTGGAAGAATTTGAATCAGTTATCAACAGCATAGTTATTTTGTTCAAGGTTTATGTTTCGCCTTTTTTCATAGTTGTATGCTCAGTTTAGTAATGCAATTAAAATTTATTTTAAAGATTTCGTTACACATCTCCTACACTTAAAGAAACACATATTTTTAAGTGTGGAGGGGGGATGCCCCATAACCAATATAAAACGAATGTCAAAATCGGTCTTCGGCGCCCCTGCAACTTCACTGTCCCATCACCGGAACTGATCATTCCGTTGAAAATGTGCGGGGTTTTAATGCAAAAGAACGGTGTATGTTTTCGCGGTAGGATAACCGTCTTCACGACACATACCTTTTCCTTGCAGAGGCCCTGTTATAGCTAATGCATTGGTCTTTCTCACGATATTAGCTTTGTGGTTCTTAAATAAACAATTTGCTGTTAAACTGCTTCCAAAGTTGTTACCTTTACAGACAGAACAAATTTATTTAGTGTCGTGTCACCTCATATGGTGACCAGGGGAAGGAACTCCAGACAATCTTTATTGTGGTTCTTACCCAATCTCCAACGCAGTGATCTCCCCCTATCAGTAAGGAGAATCTCTGCTACCACACTGAAATCCCTCTAGATCTGGAAGGATTTGATTTTTTTACTTTTAATTTTTGTTCAGTAAAATGACAATCGGAATGAATGTGTATGTTAGAAAAACGACTAATAATGGATGAAAAAACAAATTCTAACGATAAAGAAAAAAAAAGAATGCATTTATCACTACAATCGTAACAACTCGGCCATTTCCGTCCTTTCGCCGAGGGCGAAAATTCAGCGTTACACCGGTTCAATGTAAACCATCAATGGAAACTGTTGAAGAAATTCACAAAGTAATAACGGAGTTTGACTCCTCCATAAAAGCGAAACCCAAACAGATCGAGTGTCTGCAGTCTCTGTTGGCAGGCAAAGACGTCATAGCTAATCTGCCTGTTGGTTACGGCAAAAGCCTCATCTATCAGATCTGACTATCGTCACGTGATTTTGTATGATGGCAGTGGTTTTAAGCAAGCGTAGCGATGTTATAAACCCTGTGCGGAGTTACTGTTTGGTTCTTACCCAATATCCTCACAGCGATTACTTCACGCGTTGCTACTTATATGATGTACTGTCAAGGGAAGTAATCACTGCGGGGAGTTTGGTTCTTACCGGAAGTATCGCTTGTGGGTCACATGAAAATGAAACAACTTCCGGTAAAACCGAAAGTACAACAACCACCTGTACGCCTAAAAGGTTTGTTAATGACAAGCAACTCTGCCAATTTTATGTCATCATATAATCAAATAACTTACTTTAAGCACATTGAGACGTGTTACGTTAGTATTATAAATAGCTTAATTGCAGTAAACTGTTAAAAATAGGATACACACTGAACCATTATTTTTTATTAAACAACTTTTTATACATTTCTGAAAATCATACATTGTTATTGTTTATAAAAAGGGGCATTCAAACTGTTATTGTAAAGTCTAGCCACACTGTCTATTTTATTGTTTCTTTAGTGGAAGCGAGATAGTCCAGTTGTCTTTGTTTTGATACCATAGGTCATGATAGGATTTCAGGCTATGGGAATAGACGTACCACTACAATCTCATACCCCCGTTACTGTATTGAGAAAAGTCGTACCACATATAACATATATAAGTCAATTTTTAGTATAGAGTTTGTTTGTAAAAAACTTCCAGGACTTTATCTATAATGCCGATATGTTCTAAATATTGCATCTTATATTTGCTGGTAATCTCGTTTTTGTAAGTGAATTAATTTTGATTATTTATAATTAATAGTTCAAATTTTTAATCTATGACAATTTTGAAAATAAAATAATAATGGATTCATTTATTATTCAAGCATAAACAATGGCTGCAATTAATAATTTACACGAGCAAATCGAAACTTACACAATCATGTGACTTTAACAGCCATGAGTTCGCACTTTCTATGTGTAAATCGATAGCAGCTGATCTGTATAATTAAAGCCTTCGATAGGACTGTTCTTGTGTAAGTGAAGGTTATTTATGGTCACACCTCTAGCACATGACCTCAATAAAAACAACAGTCACACATTGTCTTTCAGGTTTGTTTGAGTGGCCGCTTATTACATGTTAATTAAAGAACTTTGTAAATGCCACCACTAATATGGAAATATAAAATTCAAGATGGTAAGACTATTCCCAAAATGGTACTACTATTCCCAAAACAAGATTGTAGTGGTACAACTATTCCTGCACCAGGATTTCAGGTGCGTACCTAGGCATGGTATATATATCGTGTCATAGTCTGGTTATAACTATTTATATAAATGACCCATTTATTTTAACAGTTAGAAAGTATTTGTTTTCATACAAACACATTTTTATCATGGTGTCTTTAAACAAAATGTCATCATGTGGATAAAATGATGGTTGCATTTAAGCAATTTTTAGATATTGCAAGAGACAACTGGTTCAGAGGAGTAAACTGAATTCATATAAAACAATGCTCTGCCAAGGATTATAAATTTAGGGGATAATGTCCCGTCCAGTATAGAAAGTATAGGACATTTTCAAAATCAAGTGGACATAGAATATTTTAGCCTCTAAACAATGGATTTAGTTCCTTCACAATGAACAAGGTCTCATTCCTCAACTTTTGAACATTTAAATTTAAATAAACTTCCGGTTGATGATTTATAGCTAAAAAAGCTTAAAGTTGGTCTTCCTTTTTTTTTTTGCAATTGAAGCCATTTTAAATTTTAATCAGCGATAAGCCTTGGCCGTTGTATCAATCTATACCATTGGCTGAGAACTATGATCCTGCATTGACTGCTTGCAAGTGAGCCAAACAAGAACAATGTTACAACACTCAACGCCTGCTGGATCCTGGCTGAATACACTATTTACTGGTGTCGTCACCGGCAAATTCTTACGTGACATGTGTCACACCATTTTAAATTAAATGCGATAATGTTACAAAATTGAGCCCTAGGAAGGAACACTGTAAAGCAATACTAAAACTGATGATTATTTAGTCAAATGTCAGTGCCTGTGACATAGCAACTAGTATATTATCCTTATAACAAAGATACATTGTTTGTCAATTAAATAGCAGTTACCATTGTCACATTAAAGTTAAATTGGTAAATGATAAACAATATGTTGCAGTTCTGCACATATCCCTCCACCATATACTACCAAGGTGTGATCCTCCAGACAATGGAAGTATCTGAGAAGGTTACACTGTTGTGTTGGCTGGAAAACAATCAGCTTGAAAGTAGACGAAAACTTAGTAATACCTATAACCCATATATAAACAGAATGTATTTTTTTATTTATAATTTAGGAATCACAATGACGAGTGTTACCTCACCCCCAAAGTTTTCATCCAAAGATGAACTGTGTTCAAAGATTGATGAAGTGTTAATGGAATTCTTCACAGTTCTCGCAGAGCTGTACAAAGAGCAAGATTTACTAAATGATCAGCTTAAGTCTGGCTTCCTCAATATGTCTAGATCAAGGTAAAATGTCTTCCGTTTCTTTGTATAAAATATATTGTTGTTTTATTTTCATTATGTATTAGTAAAAAATCAGAAAGCGTTTTTTCTGAAAATGAATAATAATCAAGTTTGGTATCACCAATGTTTGTGTAGCAGCATAAGACTTTGTGATATAAAAGCTATTTTACCATAACTTCTTTGAATCAATCTATAAAAAAATATTACTAAAATATTGTTACTGCATTAAATCTTTTGTTTCCTTTAGTTTGTCATCTCTTAGACTGTAGGTGATCATTTTTTACTTTAACTTGTTACTTTACCAGTGCCTATTTTATAACATGGAACAGTCTGTTCTACCATTTGTAACCCTTAATTACTGTTTCTAAGCATACAAATAGAAGAGGCCTGCTTTTTGATTGGTGAAATTCAACTAGTCCATGATAGGAGAAGAATGTTACATGTTCAATATGATCTTCATAATTTTGAACTTGCTTTTTTAACCAAGATTTTTTTCTTCAATTTCAGGTATAGCATGGGTATCAAGAGAGTAGGTATTGAACAATGTGATCAGATTAAGATGAAAGCAAACATGAGAGTTAATGTAGAGGAACCTGCTCAGTTTTCTTTGGAAGAGGTTAGCATGAAGACAGACATCGAAGGGCAGTTCAGTGAAATCAGTCTTGATCATGCAGATTCAGACAAAACTGAGGGATTAAGAAAGAGAAATGTTGACAAGTCAGAAGATGAACAAAGAGTTTCAGGTGTAGAAAATGTGGCGATGAAGACGTTCTCCACTGAGAACAGCAATAAGGAGAAGACAAGCAAGATAGTTGATCCCATCAAGTGGTTTGGGGTTCTTGTCCCTCCAGCACTGAGACAAAGTCAGAAGGACTTTAAAACATCTGTAGTGACAGCCGTGTCCATGGCCAATCTGCAGTCGCAGCTTGAGACACTGAGTGAAGAATATGCATCATTGATGAATATGAAAAAAACTTACTCATGAAAAAAAAGCACAGCCAGAGAATCAGTTATTTCTAACCTTTACTTGGGGGCACAGTTTATCCAGTATATTCTCATTTTGTATTCTTGAAAGAATCAGAGTTTTTTGAAGCTTTAGTAACGAAAGGGTAATTGTAAATAAAATATAAGAATGAGGAGATATTATTCTTTAATCTTGATAGTAATCAAGAGCTTCAGAAAAAGAATTGTCATCTTGGAGGTCATCTTTTGCAGAAAAATATATTCTTTAAAAACAGGAAAATCATCTTCTTCAATATCAAAGGCACTCTGCATAGAGTATATTGTAACACATGTCTGCATAGATTATATTGTAATGCATGAATATTAGCATGCACAGGTTGTAGGTTGGTTACATACAGATTTATCTTGTATCTTGAATGAACGGTTACTGTTACTAATTGTCTCAAATAAATGGGTGTGAGCAACAGCATGCTTAAAGCTTGCTTAGGTAGTTCATGTCTACAGTGATCATTTTACCTCGGCTACCCTGACGCACATTTTTTACCATAGACTAATAAACATGTGTGTCCATAGGGATGCATGAAAAAAAGACTGCTCACGAAAATCATTCACAAAAATCAGTCTGAAATTAGCATTATGAACTTGCACACAATAAGGCCATTTTCATAGAAAATACATGGGTAAACTTGGTATAATATGAATGCGCACCGGACACATTTATAAATGATCCACAGATTGGTCCAATTCCAATGGCTTATCCGATGGAAACAGGCCTATTAAATGGGTTGTATTAAACACATGTTGTCATTTGTAAACAAACTATCAGTAAGATATTTTCCTGCTGCCTCCAGAAAAGGAAAAGTTGCCCACAATTAAATGACAGCAAATGCTGAAGCACTTTTTGGCAAAGTTGTTGACACTGGACACGATGTAAACAATATTGATACTGATGTTTAAATGGTGTGCACACAAAGAAATCTACACTTCAACAACACTGGCTAAAACTTATTCATGGTTATTGTAAAGGTGAAGATGGAATTTGGTAAATGAAGTAATATAACAGTAATTAATGATATACTTTATACATATAGTAGCCCATTGTTTTTTGTCAGGGCCCATTATTTAAAAAAAATATACATCCTGTAGATTTGTTAGAAACAAAAAGGTAAAATCATCACTGCTTGAGTATTTTGTTGGCTGAAAAAAAGGCTAATGAAACTTGTTTTAGGCTGTATGCATCTCAAGATAAGTAGTTTGTGTGTTAAAATCATCATTGATCAAGATACAAAATAAATATTGTTGAAAAAATAAGCAGGTTGTGATAAAAAAGGGAATTTATGTATTATTATATCCATTGCTTTCTATCTAAACTCTACATTGTGGTTATTAATTTGAATGATTTTCATAAGAACATACATTTTACAGACTACTCTTAAATGGCGCTCATTTTATTCCTTTGGAGTTTGAGTTGTGTAATTTTTAATCTATTATTGTGTTGTGTCATTGCCTTATTGACAAAGGTTTTGGTTTTCTAACACTTAAGAGTGCACTCTCTACCATCGGCTCGTACATTCACCTCTGTTATTGGCTCACTTAATGTCAGGACTACTTTCGATCCACATGACTTTCAAAAAGTTTATTTACAAATGCGCATTAATATCACTATGTTATTCTTCCAAAAATAGTGCGCTTGAATTAATTAAATATCTTTAATTATATATTTCAATATAAGTCTTTTTTTGTAGATGTTTATTCATTTTATGTAGAAGTATTATTTTAATTTGAAAATATCCTTAAAATAACACTTTAAAATTTACGTCAAAAATCTTGACGTGAGCCCATTGCATAGGTGTCTGAGAGAGGAACGAACAACAACTCTGCATGGGAGATTGTTAAGAGTAATGACAGTGCTTCAACTTTTAGAAATTTTCTATTATTTTAATGAAAAGACATTTAACTGAAAAATCAGCATTTCTTTTGACCCATAGCTACTGGTTTTGCCAAACATTATACATGACATCATCTTTATCATTTTCCAAGGGTATAAAACAGAAAGAACATCTCTTGTTGATTTATTCCAAAATGCACAGGCATGATCCACAAAACTATATTGTTTTAACTGTAAGATTTGTTACAATCTTGAATATCTAACTGCATCAAGATTGCTAGCAAATACTACAAATAAAATATGTTGCAATCTGCAGAAAATATGGTGTAATTCCAAGCTTTTTTTTCCCTTTCTCGATGGCATTGCCACATCAAGGCACCTTTTCTCTTGGTGCAAATATTTTATTATGCATACAAATTGGAAGAAAACACATAAAAAATGTGTTAAACTTACAGTGATTTTTTCTTTGTAAATATATTTACATTACCCTTTCATGACCTTACAATGTGTATATTTTTTTCACAAATGCCCGGTTAAAATATATGTAAGCTGTAAATTTAATCTCATTGAGTAGTTGAAGAATCTTCCTGACATTATTTTGATATCTGACTAATAATTGAGCTTGGACCAAGCAAAAGATAAACTGTTTTTTTCACTATGCATAAATGTTTTGTTAAATTTGTAGCAATATGCATTTTTTTTTCTCCGCACTTAGGTTCTTCTGATAAAGATAAATGAAAATGATACATTTGGTAAGATTTATCTTGTCATTATAGAAAGGTACATGTTCATTTACACGAATCTCAGCCATTATACCTGCTAGGCACAGATTTATCAGACCCAACTCAAAGTTTTGCACAGGTCCGTGACACATTTAACCACTTGGTCACACATTAATATTTAGGTTGCTGAATGTTTTGTGTGACTTATTGTCTGGGTTGAACAAAGTTTTGCTTATTGAAATGGTAGAAAATGCAGATTCATGCATGTGAACTTTCTCTGAAGCCAAAGTGGGAGATTTTCTCTTGTAAAGAGGGAGTTTTGTGATTATCACATTAACAAAGAAGGAAGTTATCTGTTTTCAAATAGGGAGATTTCTGAAAAAGGTGTAAAACAACCCTCCAAAAGCGAGAGAGTTCGCATGTATGCAGATTTGACCAATCGTGACCAAGTTGCTTTAAAGAGAAATCTGATCAGGATCTGGAATGTTTGTTGTATATATTTTACAAAGCGGGTACATTTAGTTATTTTTATTAGAAGTTGTAATCGGGTAACCATGACTAGATATAGATAGACTCATAGTGTATCAATATATCAGATTATGAATGAGATGCATTTGCTATATTTTGACTTTCACATCACTAAGACTAAAAAATGAAGATTAGTTAAGCAGGTGTTTAAATACCTATGCACTGTTAACATATGGGAATGGGAATGAGATACATTCATGGTATGTTCTTGCGGAAACTTCAGAGTATTTCTAAACTTAAAATAATAAAATGTACATGTATTGTGAAGAAAAGAAAGATCTTTTATTGTAAAATTAAATACAGAATAAAAATATTGTGTAGAGTTATTTTCACAAACATTATAATATTATGTTATTGTTTTTTGGTATACTTAGTACATATTCTCAGATGTGTGTTTTTCATCCCTCTGTGAAAGATAAACATTGCAACAGCATTTTACTTTTTTTTTCCTTTTTTAGCTCACCTGAGCACAATGTGCTCAAGGGGAGCTTTTGTGATACCGCTTAGTCCGTCGTCCGTCGTCAACATTTACCTTGTGAACACACTACAGGCCACAATTTTTATCCAATCTTCATTAAACTTGGTCAGAATGTTTGTCTGCATGAAATCTTGGATGAGTTCATTATTGGGTCACCTGGGGTCAAAGAGTAGTTCACGAGGTCAAATTTTAGGAAAAACTTGTGAACACACTAGAGACCACATTTATAGCCCAATCTTCACCAAACTTGGTCAGAATGTTTGTCTACATGAAATCTTGGATGAGTTCGTAACTGGGTCACGTGGGGTCAAAAGGTAGGTTACGAGGTCAAATTTTAGGAAAAACTTGTGAACACACTAGAGACCACATTTATAGCCCAATCTTCACCAAACTTGGTCAGAATGTTTGTCTACATGAAGTCTTGGATGAGTTCGTAACTGGGTCACGTGGGGTCAAAAGGTCGGACACTAGGTCAAATCTTAGAAAAAGCTTGTGAACACACTAGAGGCCACATTTATAGCCAAATCTTCACCAAACTTGGTCAGAATGTTTGTCTGCATGAAATCTTGGATGAGTTCGTAACTGGGTCACGTGGGGTCAAAGAGTAGGTCACTAGGTCAAATCTTAGAAAAAGCTTGTGAACACACTAGAGGCCACATTTATAGCCAAATCTTCACCAAACTTGGTCAGAATGTTTGTCTACATGAAGTCTTGGACGAGTTCGTAACTGGGTCACGTGGGGTCAAAAGGTCGGACACTAGGTCAAATCTTAGAAAAAGCTTGTGAACACACTAGAGGCCACATTTATAGCCCAATCTTCACCAAACTTGGTCAGAATGTTTGTCTGCATGAAATCTTGGATGAGTTCGTAACTGGGTCACGTGGGGTCAAAAAGTAGGTCACTAGGTCAAATCTTAGAAAAAGCTTGTGAACACACTAGAGGCCACATTTATAGCCCAATCTTCACCAAACTTGGTCAGAATGTTTGTCTGCATGAAATCTTGGATGAGTTCGTAACTGGGTCACGTGGGGTCAAAAAGTAGGTCACTAGGTCAAATCTTAGAAAAAGCTTGTGAACACACTAGAGGCCACATTTATAGCCTAATCTTCACCAAACTTGGTCAGAATGTTTGTCTGCATGAAATCTTGGATGAGTTCATTATTGGGTCACCTGGGGTCAAAAAGTAGGTCACGAGGTCAAATTTTAGGAAAAACTTGTGAACACACTAGAGGCCACATTTATAGCCAAATCTTCACCAAACTTGGTCAGAATGTTTGTCTACATGAAATCTTGGATGAGTTCGTAACTGGGTCACGTGGGGTCAAAAAGTAGGTCACTAGGTCAAATCTTAGAAAAAGCTTGTAAACACACTAGAGGCCCTATTTATAAGCCAATCTTCGTCGTCCGTCGTCAACATTTACCTTGTGAACACACTACAGGCCACAAATTTTATCCAATCTTCATCAAACTTTGTCAGAATGTTTGTCAACATGAAATCTTGGATGAGTTCGTCATTGGGGGTCATAAGTAGTAGTCTCGTGGGGTCATAAAGTAGGGCACTAGGTTAAATTTTAGAAAAAGCTTGAAAAACACAGACTACGTTGATGGCCCAGTCTTCACCAAACTTGACCATCATGTTTGCCAGTATGAAATCTTACATATGTTTTGAAGAGAGTCATGTGGATTCAGTAGGTTACTTGGTAAAATTCTAGAAAATGTTATCAACCCAGTGGCCACACTAATGGTCCAATCTTCACCAAAGATTTTTAAAGTAAATAACTCTTAATTACTTGATGCCAGATTTGAGTCTACGTAAAGCCTGTGTCATCAGGTGAGCGATTAAGGGCCATCATGGCCCTCTTGTTTAATACACTGTAGATAGGAGAGTAAATACAGTCAAGTGTTTAGGTTCACCAACTTGGGATACCTCAGTCCTGCACTGCATGGATGTTAAAATAAATTTAGCAGGATCTGCCACTTACATTTTTATCTTGATGCATTATATCTGTTTTACCCTTAAATTCTTGTAAAACAAAAGAATGCAGAAACAATGAAAATGTACATTAGATACTTTTGAAGTTTGTAATGCATTATTTAGGTGTTTAAGAAATTTATATATCAGATATTAAGAAAGTTGAATATATTGGTTATTTAAAGAACCTTTAATGGCATTTTTTAACAAAAAAAAACAAACAATAACCAATAACAAAATCAGTGTTTTCTCTAGACCAAAATATTTGAGGGTCATTTTTGACCCTCTTGACTGAAAAGTGGGGGACATTTACAAAAAAGATGGGTCACAACTATTTATTAAGTTGTCATTACAAAATTTATTTTATAAGCAAAGAATTCTAATTCTGAATAATACTGATGCATGTACATAAACACTTTAGCTCTGTTTACAGTTATACATGTACTTCTATGTGACTGAGATTCTAAGGCAACCTTGTGTTGATTAGAGGAAATATGTTTCATTAGCTCAGAAGCACGAAAGTTAGTACAGCCTGATGTGAAAGGATTGTCCTTCCCTTCCCAGTCTCTGGTAAAATCGCGCCCATGTTCGAGCCCCGCCTCTTACCCAGTCGTAATTAGAAGGATATGACATATATTCGTTTTTGTCAGTCTGCGCCTAGGCCCAGGTCCATTGGGAGTCGAGGGAAGTCCTGTTCCTACCTGTCTACTCCGGAAGTTCTGCCGGATGTCTACCGGTCACCTGCCAAACCCCTTTTCACACACTATATATGCTTGCGATTTGGCCCGTTTACCAGGTTGCGCCTGGGCCCAGGTCTCAGGGACTTGGGTGTGTGTCGGGGCCTAGGTGTGTTCCCATGACCTGCCAGGAACCAAAAAAAGCAGCCTATGGCCTACTTAAATGGTCTCCGCATAGGCTATATATGTATGCATGAACGGTCGTTTGTCAGCACGTGTCTGGGCTTAGGCCCCTCGGACCCTATTGGCTGTCGAGGGCACGAATGGACTTTACCTCTTATGGCAAAAGTTCTGCCCGGAACGCGCCACTTCCCGGTAAAACCAGGCCTAAATTTCGAGCCCCGTCTTTGAAAAGCCGTAAAAAGATGAGTATGTTTACACAAAAAATGCATGCGTTTTGCCTGTTTGACAGTCTGCGAGTGAGCCCAGACCAGGTTGGGCATCGAGGGTAGTCCTGAGCCTACCTGACCCCAACGGAAGGTCTGTCCGAATGGATACCGCTAACATGTTTGGGCCAAAAACCCAGCCCAAATGGGCTATTTAAAAGGTCTCCACATAGGCTATATATGCATGCATGCACGTCCGTTTGTCAGCACGCGAATGTGATCAGGCCCATGGAACAGATTGGCTGTCGATAGCACGCATGGACCTTGCGTTCTATGCCAAAACATCTGCCCGGAATGCGCCCGGCCCTCTAGAAAACCGGGTCCAAAGTTCGAGCCCCGCCCTTGCATGGCAGTAAATAGAAGAACGTCATGCGTTTCGCACGTTTGCCAGTCTGAGCCTGGGCTCAGGCCCATAGGACTGTGTTGGCCGTCGAGAGGACACCTGGACCTATCTGCCCACACCAGAAATTCTACTAGAAAGTTTCTAATGACTTTCTAGGGTCCAAAAACCAAAATGGACCATTTAAACGGTATCCACAGAGGCTTTGATACTTCCATGCATGCACGCACGATTGTCAGCACGCGCCTGTGCTTAGGCCCCTGGGACCAGATAGGCTGTCGATGGCATGCATGGACCTTGCCTCCCATGCCAAAAAAGATCTGTCCGGAACGCGTCCGGTCACTAGTAAAATCAGGCCAAAATTTCGAGCCCCGCTCTCACCCAGCCGCAAATAGATGTGTATGTTGTCATGCAAAAAGTGCATGCATTTTCGCCTGTTTGTCAGTCTGCGCCTGAGCCCAGACCCCTGGGACCGTCTTGGGTGTCGAGAGAAGTCCGGGCCCAACCGGAAGTTCTGCCCGGATGGCTACCGGTGACGTGTTAGGGCCCAGAACCAAGCACAAAATGGCATATTTTAAGGGCCTGTCCACATGCTAGACATGCTTGCGTTTTTTAACGTTTGTCAGTCTGCGCCTGAGCACAGGTCCCTGTAACCGGATTGGCTGTTGATGGCACGCATTTCGCGAGTTCGAAAGATTCACAAAATTTTGATCGACGATAGAGCTTGGGACGTACCCTATCAGGCGGTAGTGTCGGAAAAAAGCGATATTCTGCATCACAGCTTTACGCGTACACTTTTTTAACAACGGCTGTTCAGTCCCCTATATGTAATCTTTAATGCTAATTTTACCATTGTCCGCAGTCTTGGTTTCACGTGTACGCAACCTAGGTTCAAAACCTTCGCAAAAAGGGATGGGAGGCTGGCTTTACGCTCAAACTTTTCCTACCACTGCTGTTCAGCACCTTTATTTGACTATTTTCCGCATTTTTCCTTCGTGCGTGGGCAAACTTGGTTGAAAAGATTCGCGATTAGGGTATTGGAGTCTGGAGCCTGGGACCGACCCTATCAGGCGGCAGTGTCGGAAAAGTGATTTTCTGCAAGCGAGCTTTAAGCGTGCACTTTTCCTACCATAGCTACTACTACTACTACCTCTACTACTTCTACTACCTCTACAACTACTACTACTACTACTACTACTACTACTACTACTACTACTACCACCACCACTACTACTACTACTATTACTACTACTACTACTGTTATTACTGCTGCTGCTGCTGCTACTACTACTACTATGACTACTACTACTACTACTACTACTACTACTACTACTACTACTACTACTACGACTATAATTACTGCTGCTACTACTACTACTACTACTACTACTACGGCTACTACTACTACTACTTCTGCCACTACTACTACCACCACTAATACTACTACTAGTACTACTACTACTAGTACTACTTCTACTAGTACTACTACTACTTCTACTACTAGCAATAACAATAATGATAAAAGCTTTGTATCAATTAATTAACAAGGGAACATTTAAAACTGGCTGTGTAATTTGACACATTTTTAATTCAATAATTTTACAGTTGGAAGAGTAAATGTAATGACTGGATTTTTTATTATTTAAATCTTTACATGTTTTAATCACTCATTTTATGTTTGATAAAATATAACAATCAGCAGCAGTTATAGAGTAATACAACCCAAATATGCTTAATTCAAAACTAACTTTTCAAATAAACAAAAACCGAAACTATAGTCATGCAATTCATATATATATAGCCATTCATAGAAGTCGCAGCATATCAAGTCTAAAATGTGTACAAACACTTTGCAGTTTAATTGAATAAACACATTCCCATTAACGTAACCTAATAACAATTCAACCATATAGAAGTGATTATGTGTGTCAATAATTATTAATAAAATGTGTCTCCTATATTCATTACAACATATATTAGAATTTAAAAATGCACAGGACAAAGGTAATTGCATGCTAGCCATATGTAAATGGTACAACAATACTGTGACGCTACATTGTACAAAATAGAGCAAAACCAACACTTAACTGCATTGGAATGCAATGCAAAGTTACCGACCACTTACCAAACAGATGATGCATAAACTGACAGTCTTTAGCTTCCAAGTGATAATTAATCATATACAAGTGTACACTGACAGACGAGAATTTTCATGTTTGCATTCATTTGGGGATTATTATGCCCCAATTCGCGTAACTCAGAGGATACTATACATGGGGGTATGCGTCCAACGGCATTTTTATATCTCACATAATCCTTTAAATAGGACAAAACCTTCGATCCAAGCATTGGTATTGTTGTAGCAGATATGGCATCGGAACTCGTACTTGTATCGTCTGATTGTGACGCCTCCATTTCAGGCTTCATTACGCATGCGTCACCATGTCGTTCTTGTAGTTTTGGTCGTTATTGTCCCTGTAACCGACCCGAAGATGCACTGGTATCTGATTTGCTCTTGATTTCTGTTGTGAGCAACATCATCACTTGAAATTATAAATTGACTGTTTGCCTCCCCAAATCGTCTCCCTACTCGTCTTCCTACTGTTTGATTACGTTAATCTAGAAATATACAGATTAATTATTCTGAGTGGACGTATGCTTTTTGGGATCAATGTAATATATCAATAATATATCAATGTCCGTCTTCGATATTAATGCTTTTTCTCGGTATCAGGTTTGTGTTTCACGATATACAGCATTGACCCTATTTGTCTTTGAAACATCATTTCTGCAGATCTGAGAGTCAAATGTCTTGTCACGGGTATTTTTTTTTGTTCCAACACGGCTTCATTTGGATCAATTTCTTTTTCAGACATTGTAACATCAGGGTTTCTTCTTTTTCCTTATTTCCGATTCAGCCTTTCCAATGGACATTTGGTGGTGCGGAAAAGTAGTATAGTGCTGAAGTCTACAATTATCTGCGAAGCTTTGGATTTTTGTTAAGCAATCACTGTGACCCCCATCTGTTTCTTCAGTTTACTAATCACTTGCAGGGATTTCTTTGTGAGAAAATCAATTTCATTGACATTAAAATAATAGTTCACAGCTAGCAGGTAATATCGGCCTTGAATATAAAACAAATCTTGATTGATTTGCCTGTGGAAACAGATTGTCATCATGCTGTATTAGTGGTTCACGTTGGTCTTCATCGTTTACTTCATTCATTACTCAAACAATGTCTCTTTATTGATATTTCGGCTCATCTATAATCAGAAAACTGTTCCCGTGCCTTCTCTTCACGTTGTCAACATCTAAATGAGCACTAGGCAATCGTTATTGTATCTGATTTTTCCATGACGGCATGATAGAGATTACTTCACCTTTCAGGATTATCCTATCATGGTAACTTAAAATTCCCGTGAAATGGCAATTGTTTTGGATGTTTTAGCATAACAACATAGCTTATAAAAACAAAAGCAAACGCATGCCTTTATATACGTCATGTATACAAGTCAGTTATAAACAGTACTCTGAGTGGTTCGATAGTTGCCGTAGTCCACATATACTATGAAGCTTAGTTGGTAGAGTTTATATAGTGACGCAATATTTAGGATACTTATAAAATGCGGATCTTGTTGTTCTATTGTAGAAACGTAACCAAGACGCTGTAAAGAATGTATTCGACGATTCGTCTTCATAAAATACACTATTTTACATAAACGACAAAATCCGGCAACGAAAAGCTGCATTTGTACTTATGTGGAAATCACACGTAAAGGACACGGTGAAGGCTCAAATTGGGTTCAATTGAAAAGATGAAGAGTCGAAAGTCCTGCAATGACTTTTGACATCCGTATTCATGCAGTCTCAACGACAAGTCCTCTCATCGTGTTAATTTAAGTAATACAAGTTCTTTACTGTAAAAGGGGTCAAGTGCAATCAACGCAGTACAACGAGGATTCCCGGGTTGTAACTATTAGCAATAAATAAATAGTTTTGTAAAGAAGGTCAGAAAATAAGTGCATGCAATAGATGTATATTGTTATTAAAGATTTAGCTGTTATGATGCATGTGTAAATATTTGCTATACCTAGAGAGTTTTAAAGCTAGATTGTTTTGATAGGGAAATGTCAAAATTACACGAAGGCAAATACAATTGTTTATCAAATGACGGTCCACATATACTGAGCTGCTAAACAAATATTAAAAGGTTGCGTTACTTGGCTATTTTTCAGTTGATATAGGAGCCAGAGGCTGGTCCATTTTTTATGGAGACGTTCTTATAAAATTGGGATGATAGGAGCAAACTTGAAGGCAGCAATTAAACACCTTGCTAAAGCTGCCAGACGAGCCTCTTGTTGTTGGGTTTGGTGCAGGAGATATTTAGACCTGACAAAAGCAGGTGCACCCACCAAACTGAGGGTTTAGTGGAGTTATGGTTGGAATGCGCTTTTATTGCACCTGATTGCACTTAAAGATCCACTGATCCCCATTTTATTCCCCCCACACCCCACCTCCATACTAAAGAACCTAACGAGATATGCCAACAGCAATCAATTTACATGTATTACGTTAATGGTTAGTCTTAAAAGTAAGTTAATAAATAAAATACAAAATTTTATTGTGTTTCCATGCAGTTTTCTTTTGTAGATGTGTACTGGTAGATGTGCTTTGTTTAGTCTCGTGTATCTCTGTGCTGCATTCTAATTTTGAAACCTTTTCATCGTTTAAATTAAGGCTAGCATTCATCAGACCGATAGACTAAGAGTTGTCTCCGATGAATTAATATTTTACCTCATTCAAAAATACTAATTTGTGATTGATAAATCGTGGCGGCATACGCCCCTTTAACTGTTATACACACATAAAATACACATTAAAATAAATTATTATAAATATAAACATATGGTCCTGCATTGTGGACAATGGGCATTGCTCAAATGTCTAAATCGTTTATATTATGACATGTCTTAGGATACACAATCCGAACAGTGACTGTCTAAAGTGGTCTAGTTTAATAACGCTATAATGCTTCCTGTAAATAAGTTTAGTCTGCTTATCCTTTTACGTGTATATATTTAAAAGGTCTGTCTATTTCATTGACTGTTCTCGCCACCTTTAAATACTCAATAGGTTATAAATGAACACTAGTCCTTGTTCGGAACAGTTTTTAAATGTAATAAGATGGGTTGTTTTCTCCGTACACAGTATGACTGAGGACTGAAGCTTATAACACGATAAATACCATTTACACTTATTCTCTTTTCATTTTATTCTTGATTCAAATGTGTAATTTCATTTACAATAAAATTTAGTGAAGTTGTTTTAACAGAAAGAATAGTACCTCCTCTCAAAAATACAATGCGGATATTATTTAATTACGGCACTACTTTCTTTTTATGACACCATAACCTAGCTATAAGAATACGCCATCACGTGCACAGTTTAGTCTCGGATAGATCATGTAATACATACATTTGAGAACACCAACTCCACTTCCCAGAACGTGAGAGGTGAGCACGCTGTAAAACTTGCTTTAGGGCTGGCTGACAGTTCCATTTGACAGTTACATTGTAACTGTTAAGCTCTAGTTGTTTAATGTCTCGTCACAGACTTGTTCTAATTTTTGCATTTGGCTTGCATGTGGATATCTTTATGCTGTGCCCTTTCAAATTTAGTAATGTACAATTTTGTTTCAAGTTAAGCAAATAATTGTAATCATTATTAGTTTATATCATTTCATTTTAGTTTACTACCATTAATTGTTATTATTTTTGTATACATTACTTTTTGTTTATTTCTTTATACCCAGCACAAGTGCTTATCATTGTACTTATCTATGTCATAGATAATAAATATCAATAAATTAAATTAAATTAATTGTGTGTAATTAATCTTTGTCAATGACTCCTCACCGCCTCAATTCGTGTGGATCTACTCAGACATTGTTCTGGTGGAAGACCCGTCACAAATAATAGCTGGACATCTTAGGGATACTTGTGTCACTGCAATTTTATAATATAAAACTGGATTCACTGCTTTTGGGAAATACCAATTACTGGTGCAAGAACACTACCAAACTGAAACAGACATAGTGGCATCGCGCAATAGAACTACTTAAACGGGAGTGGAAAGCCAAGCATGATGATATAATGCCTTATGAAGCAGACTTAATTGATTAAAAAACCTACTTTGTACTTTTAGGATGCCGTTTTCTTCAGTCCATAATGAAAAAAAGGATTATAAAGAAAGGACAGACAGCAGAGCAATGATAATAATTGTTATCCTGTCTGTATGTTTTATCAAGTCCTAGATAAAACTGTGAATGCACTTTTTATTATTTTTACTTAGAAAATGTTTCAATTTATTTTAAAAAAGTAAATAAATTTAATTATCACAGATATATGCTTTTCTTATCAATATGACATGATAGTTTATTCAGCATATGTCACGGGGACAAGGTATTGGCCTAACCGATTATATGGTTGTATAAGTGTTTTGTTGGTTAAGTTGTTCTTAGTCCTTGCTTCCGTTTTCGTGAAATGCATCGATATTTCAACATTAGCAACTTGTATAACTAGGTCAGACATATTTGCTCTATAATAAAACTATCAATCACTATTGACACAAGCAATATTCGGTTATTTTTAATGTTAACGATTTCTCAATATGCCACACACACACACACACACACACACACACACACCTTTGCAGGCTATACATGAAACTGAATATTTTAAATTTCCAGCCTGCTTCGGAATCGTATCAATGGCTACTCCTTTCCCGCGGTTTCTGTGTTGTTAACAGTCAAGCTGAATGTGTTTCCCGCGATATTTTACAAGCGATTCAATTATGACCGGTTGTCTTTTATTATTCTTGCTTGAAACTGTGTTCTCACAGCAGTTTCGTCTTTCACCATTTCAACTATCTCTACTCTAGGGTATTCAACAGATACAAAGCCTAACTTAATAAAGAAGATAAACTGCTACATGTTTTCCAGCGTACGTCTTCTGCAACACCCCTAATATATATTTGCTCTGTTCCTTCATCAAAACCATTCATTAACAAATTTTACTGCCTCCTTCTGCGTTGAAATTATGTGAAGATTTAGTGAAAGTTTCATTTGTCACTGAACTGCATCAAGCACCACCAGTTATTTCGAAATTGTTATCAATAGTAAAACAGCAATTATTTGTTCAGCTATGGCACCAATTAATCCTCCTACGAACTACTTTTTGATGCTGCGTCGTTCGGTGCCGAAAATAAACTCAACTTGATCCCGATATGCCCTCGAGCTTCGTTCGACGACAGAAAAACTGGCGTAATGCTCCTTCTAATATTTAAGTTCTAAATGTTTAAGCGGTTTTAAGCTCTTGCTATGTTTGCTCCATTTTTATGTAATGTCTTGTCACTTTCACATTTGGTATACGCATGAATTTCCTTTTCTTGTGCTTTTCAAGTTTTAATGTTTAATGCGATACGTGCATGACATTATCATATTTTCGAATGGGTTACATTTGGCCCGTGGTCCACAAAGGTATGTTACTTGTTTGCCTATCAACATTCATGCATAAACTGTATATTTGATCTTACTTAAACAAACGGCACTGCTCTTTGTTAGCAGTGCCGGTTTTGATTTAAATCACATTATGTTTCATGCACCGCGCTACCTTTACTCAAAATCGACCGATTTCCAACCAGAAAGTAAGTAAAACAGCTTCGCAGACGCTCTGAATGGACGGAGCGGTCCAAATGACGATTAAATCCACATCAGTGAGCCACAAGACAATAACTTACTAGCATATGACAAAGGCTATTCCTTTAGATGCCCACTGTACACAGTCCAGCTGTCTAACATCAACATGCACCAATGAAGACAAAATAAAACCACTCAGTCTTAATTGTCGCATGTAACTCAGTTACACTAATTGAAAACTAATCGATTCTCTAAATGCTCACGGCATCTTTTCTCATTTGGTATTTGCATTTGAGAGCCTGAAAACAGAACCTTGAAAAGTTGACATTGTACTCGCCAAGTAAATGAATTCACTTACGTAACTGTACAAATAGGTTTGGACAAAGACAAACATTAAGTCCTATGAGAATAACAACGTCATTAATAATTTGAACCGGCAGAGACAGGTGCATTAACATTCAAATTCACTAAAATACGGATATACACAAACTCAAACAACGAAATGTGACATTATACAAAAGAGAAAAAAACTAAATAAAACTCTTCAAATTTGGTGCTTAGACTGCTTTACACTGTTTAACATGAATGGAAACTAAATGTTCATTTAAAGGTCTAAAAGCGTTGCAATAATGACTGCCAGGGTGTTAATAGGCATACTTACTTTGTAAAGTTTAGTCTGATGGTAAAACCCGTGTTTTTTTTCCATATGGCAATACTATGATTTGATATATTAACCTATGATATTTTCATGCACATACACATATCCGAGTGTTTTTTTAATTTTTTTAATGTACTTTAATTCATAAATGTTATGTCATGTTTATTTCATGAGATAGGTGCTAAAGAACATCCGGTATATGGAGGTGGGCGGTACCTTATGAATATTTTTTTCTTAAAATATTGTTGCCTCTTCAAAAATGCTCATTGGCTAAGTACCATTAATAAAAAAAAGAAGTTTGTTTTTAACAGTTCCCTCCCTTTGTGTAAAAGAAATAAAGACCTAGCGAAATTCATGTATTATAACATTAAGTTTTAAAATATGTACGATAGGAATTAGCTCTGTCCGTCGTTGTAGCTTTTCGTATTAATTTGATGGAAATCATGAAAGTGGGATTCAACATTATTATTATTTTTTTTTTCATTTAAGACAACCGAGTTACGTCCCCTGGTAATCAACACAGACAATGTAGATAATTGATTTTACAGTCGTGTGAATTGTGCATAATAAGAAGGATACATAATCGTTTATTTTTCAATCATGTGTTAACTGGAACTGAATGACAGGAGAGAGAAAATGGAATTCACTATGTTTCGCTTTTCGACGCGCACCGTAAAAAGCTGTTGAATGCACCCCAAGGTGAAACGAGAATTATTTTAAAATGTGTCGACGTGCCTTTTTAATCCATATGGTTTTATGTTTCGTTACACTTTATTTGATAAATTTGTTTCGAAAAAAATAATTATTAAATTATTCCGTTGTTTCATAATTTATTGGCGCGTTACCGAGTTTCTTCTCTTTTATTTAATTCAGAACTTAATCTTAAACGACAATAGCAATAACATCTCAATGATAACTTAATTTTTTTTTAAATATTTTAGTCCTTTGCATTTTAATTTTAATAATTTTCTTATTACTTTAATATGGCCGGGCCAGTGAAACGGCCCTGCCTGCGCGCGTCTTGCCGAGTAGAACTGCGGCTCTCGTTTCTCGTGAACCCCCGGGCCGATTGCGACAGTTCAGGTGTCGTTGGAAAGCTTTCGTCCCGGGCCGTCGATACCCGTCGCGCTAGCGCCACTCCGGGGCCCGTCGGCTCGCTCCCCGGCGAAAAAACGCACATCTTCCGGTCTGGTGGACCCACTTTCGGTGGGAGCGTGCGCGATCGACGCCACTCGTTGAGCCCGTTCCAATGACACCTCGTTCGCCAAAATCGCTCGGGCCGTTCTTGAGCTATAGCCGCTGGAGAGGCACTACAGAACCTAAAAGTTCCTTTCTCCCTCGTGCCTGATCCGTGCAATGAAAGTTATGCAGTCGTTTTTTCAGAAATCATTTATTTTCAAGGACGCTGTTTAGGCAAAAGATACAAAAATGAAACATTGTGTCTTACCTGTTACATTTTTTGAGAGTGATCTTATAAATACATATTGTTGTTTTAACGCTCGTGCTTTTTTCTTGCGTTTAAAGTGCAAGTCCATGTACATATATTTTCCCAACAACCCGCAATAGAAGGAAAAATGAAATCACTATTTTATGGATATGAACCACTGATGTAATATTTAATGATTAAAACTCTAAGGATCTTTTAAATACATCAAGAGACAATGTTTTCATAAATTGACAGTATCTTTTTTATTAGAAGTAAAATGGAAACAAAAATTGTATAGGAATTTCAGCTGTTTAAAGCATTTCAACAAGATACATAGACATGGTATGCTCTTCTCTTGATTTTTTTGGCAAGTACACCCGCCCCCCCCCCCCCCCCTGCAATCACTGGAACAGTAACACAAGTGTTTCCTGTTAAAAACGTTCCTGTGCATCTTCCGTTACTGTTCCCGGGATTGAAAAATGGTACGAAACGGTAAGGGCATTTTTTATTTTCACTACGTTAGAGAGTTTAAACATTTTCTTTTAAAAAGGAGCATGCAGTTCGATAGCGATTGATATATTTGTTTAATAAATCGAAAAAGCAAGTCAAAATGACAAGAAATAGAGACAGTACAGCTTGCGGCGTGTCTGACAGTGCATTGTTTTGATTGTGCATTTTCATATTTCTGTAATTTTGCGTTATAAATTTGCTCCTTATTTTAAGCATCTGTGTTGGTAAATGTCAATACGCATTTATACAATAGGTTGTATAATTTACAAGCTTATAATGTAGAAGCTAATTATCCATTTTTCCAAGGGTCACTGTTCCAAAGAATAGGTTACTGTTCCAAACAATGGTTGCCGTTCCAGAGCATAGTTAACATACACTCAATATAATACGTTATAGAGTAATAAGCTAATAAGCAATAAATTATTGATTATGTTAATACATATTATCTTCATATAAAGAAAAATATTGAACGAATTATTTTTAAAGTTTATTTTTTATATTTTTACGTCAGACACGCCTCTCCTGGACTGGAGCTGCCGGAACATGATCGCGGTGGCGCTGCACCAGTCCGTCTACATATGGAACGCCGTCTCCAAGGAGTGCCACCGCATGGAGATCGTCTCTTACGTCACATCCGGTCACTACATCTCGGCGCTATGCTGGAAAAACCGCGACGCCCACCTTGCCATAGCGGAGAGTCAGAGACGCATCAGTGTATGTGAAACAAGTAATAAGAATTAAGTATCATTCCGTGTTAGTTTCTTATTTATCTTTAGGGCATACGATTCTAACAATAATTAAGAACTATTTTCAGATGTTTTCTAATAGATAAATATAATTAAAGGAACTTAAATTAAGGCAGAAGTGTTTCGCCTACTTTAATGGTTATTTTTAATTTAAATAATACTAACAGAACTTACAGCACAGAAGCAAAAAGAATGTGCTGTCGAAATGTACCTTATTCGTTCTAAAGGAACGTTGTCCACCTGTTTATGTAGGTCTGCCATGTGGAAAAGATGACAACAAACCGACAGTTTGATTCGTTGTTTGACGCAACAGAAAAATGCCCAATTGGCATTTTGAAGTGGACAGATTTTGGCCTCATCAGGTGGAAAAGCATGGTAATTGTAATATACTAAGAGATTTCCTTTTTCATTTTTTGTCATAGCGTTTGTTTTAAACTGTTGTTATAAGTTGAAGAATTGGAATGGCATCTACAACAAGCGAATACCGGTACGCATATTTGATTATAAAAGTGTTATTATTTTACCAGCGGCAACCGGAAAGGTGTCATTGCAATACATGACATGCGCAGCAAACACTAGAGAAGTCGGATGAAAAAGCTGACCGGAAGTTCTTCACGGGAAGTGTGTGGCATTGGTCTGGCGCCGGAAACTTCGTGTCTCGCTTCCGGTGGCGATGACGGCATCGTCAATTTGTGGGATCTTCGCATGATGCAGAAGACATTCTCCATATTGGCGCATACGGCTTGTGTGAAGGTGGGATGGAGATAGGGAATTCTTTTGCTTTATTTTCTCTACATTCTTCTGTTGTGCAGAGGGAAGAGAATGAATGCATTGTGGAAAGAATGTATCAAGTCTAAAGTCTTATAGCACATACGCTATAAAATTAAAAGACATGAGAAAATTGTATAGTACGTTAACATAATCAATTAATCATGTTATTAAAAATAATTGCTTCTGCTACAATGGCTCACATATAAGTCTTTTGTATACAGTCATTAGCATGGTGTCCATGGCGACAGGGCGTGCTGGCTTCCGGTGGCGGCACCAGTGACGGCCACATCCGGTTGTGGTACGCGCAATCCGGCGAGAAACTGGGTCAAGTCAGCACACAGTCGCAGGTAGGATCTCTGTCACTTCCAACTAATTTACCAGTTATAAAGTGCTTGAGAGGATTAAAAAATATGAATTCCCTTTACATTGTTTTCCTACCAACACGATTAGTAAGTGCTATTCAAAATGTCACACATAAATGTTCATTTGAAATTATTTCATCATTTTATAAGCATAATGCTTTTCAATACTAGACAATATCATAAAAAATGTGTCACTCTAAAACTGTATTTAATGTACGCATGCCTGTGTGTCCCGGTTTGCGGCCTGCTGTGGTCGGACGATTACAAGGAACTTGTGTCAGCACTCGGTTTCCCAGTGCCCGACAAGAACGACCTCATACTTTGGAGCACGCAACCAGGAGAATTCGAGCCCCTCGCGCGTCTCCGTTACCACGTGACCGGGCCCTTACACATAGCGCTCAGTCCTGACCACACCACAATAGGTGAACAGAATTTGCTTTTTAAATAAAAAGAAACTCGATTGTAATTATTTTGGTCCAATTCTTTTTGTCGTTAGGTCTCGCAAACCTTTACCGTGTCTATATATCGTTTATAAATATCAAGCAATTTTGATTGTGTTTTTTTTTTCTCTCATTTTCTCGCGATATATATTCTCCATGTCACACATTTTTTACTAAAAATCTTTTGTAACGTTTATCCTTCCAGCCTCGGCGGGAGCAGACGAGGCATTGTGTTTATGGAACACATTCCCCAAGAAATGCCGTAGGCGACTCAGCAACTCATGGCACCTCTCGCCGTTAGAACATGTTTGCTGTATCCGATGTGTGGTTGGGTGTGATAATCCGACTGCTCAGATGGTTGTGACTATGTGGTGCCGTGCCACAATGTTCTGTGACTTGTTACCTATTGGACCTCTACTTGATGTTCAAGTTGTATTATGTGCAGTTAGGGGCAAAGACGTTTGTATCATATTCTGTCTAATAATAGTGATAACGATGGCACAAGCCTGTTCACTGTTTAAGCTCGACTTATTGGAGAGTATGTAGAGCGATTAAATGACCTTTTCCAGGATACACAGTTTTATAAAAATATTTTTTTTCAATGAAGTAATAATCATACATTTAATCTATCATTCATATACACAACGTTTAATGTATTAAATGTGATTCCTTGCCAATTTATTATTAATCTGGACGGCAATATGACCAATTTATGTCGCTTTTTCGACAAAGAAATTATTGGTCAATATGTTTTATAAACACCTATCCAATAAACCCACCGTGTATGGTACACTTTACAAGGCTGCGAATGGTCGAGGTTCGGTCCTGTTTTTGCTTACATAATTATGTTTATGTTACATTTTGTTATGTTATGTAACAGAATGCATTTATACTTTTTGTGATTATTTTGACATTGTGAATATGCAGATTCCAGTGATCAGTACAATTGTTTGTTTTGTCAAAGTCAAGTTTCCCTGTAATTAGCAAATGTTTCAGGATGCGTATGTATGTATGCATAAAGTTAGGGAGAAAACAAATGGTATTTTCACGCATTTATTTGTAAAACTTTATAATAGAAAACATAATTTAATTAAACATGTAACATACATACTCAATGACACTTATTACATGTACATTAATTTATAATGCTAAATCCCATCAAGTCTTGAGCTTTAAAAAGCGCCGAGACATTTATTTGTCTCTAGTCTCATATTATTTAGATGAAATATAAACAAGGTCAAATTATCAGAAAAGAAGAATAATAACTCTATGACTCAAACTTCATCAAAACAATATACATGTCCCCCTCTTGAATTTTGTTAAACATTACATGTATTAACAAAATGTAAGATAATGATATGCATATCAAACATTATTAAGAAAATATACAATGATATAATATATACTCCTTTACTTATATCTATATTTAATGATGACTGACCGTCAACAATGTATTAAATAAGTGTGCACATATATTTCCTTTAATTTTTCAAAACTGAAACAAACTACTGAAATGAGTATAAAGTTTTAATAATATATCACACAAATATTGACATAATTGCTGTTATCAAAATACAAGCAATGGAATATGGTATGGTCAATGAGGTCTCGAGCATATAACTGACAGTTTAAGATTTATTCCCATATTTTTTATTAATTGAAGAATTGAAGAAGTTTGTTGTTAAATTTTCAGTTAAGCTATAGCCATAACATTGTATTTTGACAAATATACATTGCATATCTCTTAAAATATTTGAACACCTAAACTAACTGTTGCAGTGACTATCATGACTCAGCTAGTATCAATGATAACAAGACTTTTAACTGGGATTTATGGCAAACACATAGGCAATTTTATGTTTCGATATATTTAAGTCTTCCGATTGCTGTATCACACTCTGTGGAGTGTCCGTCATATTCACACTTTGACTATTTGTCTCTACAGGGCTCCCCACACTCCTATTGCTCGAGTCTGTCCCACCGCTGTCCGCTAAATCCACTAAGCTGCACAGCTCTGTTATGGTTTATCTGTATGACCTGTATCTCCTCCTCCAGGTTGTGTAACAAAGACAGTTTCTATATAAACAAGTAAAGAAGTTCCATATCAATCTTTGAATACATTAACAATTTAGTTCATGAGATGATGGTAAACACCTTTTTTCTGTTTGCAGCACATTGGACATTGTCAGCAGTACATCATATCATCGCATTGATTTGGAAGTCATTTCTGATTTCTGGCACTCTTGGTCCACAGAATGGTACGGCAAATTAAGGACTTTCGACATAAGGAGGGCCACGGCTTTCTTACTTAGCACAAGGAATAGGTAGTCCAGGTATAGCCTGAAAATACATACATTTATATGTAGGCATAATGTTTAATGCACAGAATACTTAGCCATGTTTGTCATATGCAAAAAATGCATTAAAATATGGCAAAAACATATGCATTTTTCTATACCATAGTCTTCATATTTTGCCCAAGTTAACAGGGAATAACTCTGTAAAGGTCTAATGGATCAAGACAAATATGTCTAGCATATCTCCGCTTCATCATTTTTCAGAGTCGATCCTCCGCAAGTTCTTATTCTAGTACTGAACCTGAGGCGACAGAAATGGAAGTTTATATGCAATACAGGCAATAAAACTGAGTCTGAAACCCAAACATACAACCTCATGTCCACAAAATAAAAGCAAGGATTACTTATTATATTGTACATGCTTTTTTACAATTTTTTATACTTACAGGCGATATTCCAAAAATGGTTTTTGTAATATTCCCCCTTCCAGTTCTCCCAAACCCATACTTTTTAACCGATATATCGAACTGAAAAACAAGTATGAGAAAATTGAGTTTGTAAACAATTATGTCAATATAAAGATACGCTGATTCATTGAATTGGCAGTTTCTTAATCATGATAATATTATATGAAAATTGTTTTATCTACAATAACTTCCGGGGCCGATTTCTCGAAATGTTAATAATAGGATGAGCTACTTATTTACTTATGTTTTGTACTGCCCATACAGGCTAATCCCTTTATTAAATGATTGTTTCAAGAAATCCAGCCAAGATTCATCAACTTCCAAATGTAGTGTCACTTATAGAACTTGCGGAGGATCGACTCTGATAAATGACGAAGCGTATGTTTATAACTAATGAATTTGATTGCCATTAATATTAAGCAGGCCATGATTAGTTTACAAGTATTTTACAAGAGAAAAATGCGAGGTGAAAATATAAACATACTCTGGGTCATCGGTCTCAACAACAAGCTGCTGAATTTGTTTAACAATGTAAGTCCCCACCTGAAAAAAATAAGGCATCTTTGAATTTGACAAAGAAATAGACAGGTGCTTTCGGAAACGAAAGCAATCATGTCTCCCCCATACGTCACTGAATGGAAACAATCGTTTTTGTACAGAATGGTGGAATAATAAGCTAGAGATATCACAGGAAGTGATGAATATCCCAACTATGACCTTGACCCACATTGGTCAAAGGTATGCAATGCACATTGACTCATCATACTTGACATTTGTGCAAAGTTATTTGTAAATCCCACCAGGTGTTCAAAAGATATAAATGGAAACAAAAGCATGGCGAAAAATGTTTAATCTTGAATTATGACCTTGACCTTGAACCGACCTTGGTCAAACATATGCACTGCACATCAACTCATCATACTTGACATTTGTGCAAATTTTTTGAACATCCACCAATGGTTCAAAAGATATAGGGCAGACATGAAAGCGTGATGGACAGACAGACAACGAAGCTAAAAAACAATATGTCTCCCCATTTCATGGGGGGGGGGGGGGGGGGGGGGGGGGGAAAGCCATATTTACAGTATAACACAAAAGTGTTACATATTTTTAATATAAATTGTGGACTAATTCACTGATGTATTTTTTATTTTTTTTTTGTTTTTTTTTTTCATAGATGATTTATTGCATGTTTTCATCTTCATGAAAAAAGGAAACTAAATAAGCAACATCCATGATGCATTTCTTTATTGTTTGATGTTACATTATGCTTTCCGGACAAACAACTAAGCCCCAGACTGTAAATCACAAAGCTATCACCTTCAATATTAATGTATGTACATAGTGTACATTTGTAAAGTTATATATCAACCTTATGTTTTATCAGAGCCATCCCATATCTATACATCGTTTTGTACTTTTTGATGAGGAGCTGACGATTAGCAAGGAAATGATGATGCCTTCTGTATTATGCTTCAAGACGGAAACAAAGTTGTTAAGTGAGAACGAAAAAATATTCTAGTGTATTAGTTTATTTACAGCTCATCCATGTATATACATATTCCAGAGGGGCAAGATGGCCAAGATGGCCCTGCACCTGTGGACCAAGCATGACAGTATGTCACTGGGTAAAAATTCAAATATTCTGACCAACCAATCGGCCGTATGATGACCTTAATATAAACCCACCCCGTTGCAAACTGGGTCAAATTAGGTGCCCAATGTTTACCAGTTAGATTCTTCACAAAGGATAATCTTCTGCACATCTAGCACCACCTCTTGCATCTGAAAAAATATCACATAATAAACTGGAAATGTGTCTGTAGGAGACGCATGCCTCCACTTTGTCAAAATGTAAAAAGAAAATCTGAAGTAAAAAGCAATAATTCCACATATATTCAGTATATGTGCACTAAGACCCAATGCGCCTGATAAAGCACATTGACAAATATTTCTGAAAACTAACATGTATATACCTATAACTAGACAAGAGCTGGTAGAACTGAGTAAGGCTACCCAAATAATTCTTAGAAAACCACTACACTAGTCCCTTAACTAAACATGTGCTCTGCACGTCATCTCAATGTTGAGAGTTTTTGTTTGAGGTTCCATGATTTGTGTGAAGATAATTTAGATATAATAATCAGAGTGTGAAATCATTGCATGAATAAATAAATACCTTCGTTTGGCAACCTGCACAAATAAGAACAGTACGACCCCCCTCCTCTCCTCATCCTCATCAACTACTATGTGGACCAGTGGCACACATACAGCATGGAACATGTGATTGCATATGTCACACTGACTACAGACACTGAAATAGACATAATAGGCCATGCTGAAATACAAGTATTGAGGAATATTAATTAAACTTTTCTGTAGGGACATCTGCTTATTGATCTTTCAAGTTTTGCAAACTACACAAATAAATGTGAAATAAAATTTAAACAAGATACCATTTAATAAACAATGTATTTTCATATGAAATATTAAGCAGAAACATCAAATTATGATGTGTTACCTGGCATAAGCATGTACCAAACAGAGACAATTCACTACTGGTTTGGGCCTTTTAACAGGAAAGGCTGGCATATAATAAAAGGATAACTTCCTCTGAAAAGAAATGGAATTGATGCATGTACATTTTATGAAATTATGATATCACAAGTAACAGAAAATTTCAAATGTTATAATAAGCGTTATCCCCAAGACTTAAAAATGGTGTGTAGTTTACCCCATCCATATGTTTGGTGTAATGCACATGTCATTTGTAACCACCACCATCCCAGAAAAATCACTTTTAAAAAAAATGGGATTTAACCAGAAGTTTGCATTAATGTGTTATGTGCAAGGAGATCACAGCTGGCATGTTATTTTTGCTATGGATGGGGTTGAACTATGAATAGTACCTTCAGTCCTATTATAACATTTTGAATAATTCTGGACAATATGCATACATGTATATTATACTTACACATGACTAGAAATGTGTCCATCGGACAGAGATGCCCCCACATCCAACTTTGTCACAAAACTAGAGCAATAAATCTGCCAAAACCAAACCACTGCCGACGAAAATACCCAGGTGCACAACTTCTAATGACCAACACTTCTATGAAGTTTCATGACTGTAGGCTAATACTCGAGGAGCTACGTGCCGCACAACTTTTTAATTCCCAATTAAATTCCCAATTTGGAGTAAGTCAAGGGCAATTACTCTGCAAATACCGAACCATCGCCGATGAAAAATACCCAGGTGCACAACAACTCGTGACAATCAACACTTCTATAAAGTTTCATGACTGTAGGTCAAATACTTTAGGAGCTATGCAGTCAGACGGACGGACAAGGTCAAATCTATATGCCCCCACCCCTTAGAGTGGGGGCATCAAAAATAAAAATGAAGAGAAAAGTAATACCTTCAAACACCTTTTCCTGACTGGTTTCTTTCTTTCAGACCCAATGTCTATGTACTCTGCAGAAAAAGAAACATTGAATCTACCATGCTTATTAGTTGTGGATAAAAAAATCCCACTCCAAGGGTAAGAGATTCATGTCAAAAAATGAGGCTGTTTCGATGTTATAGATATATATCTTTTAAACCTCATTTTGAACCAATGGGGTGATCACTCACTTAATACCAAGAACTTATCTGTAGCTCTCTGTATGAAAACTGTTTTATATCATCTTTCATTTCTTATAGTTGAAGTAAGCATATTTACCAACATCATTGTCTATTTCATTTCTTCTGCTTCCCTCATCCTCTGTCTGGCATTATAGGGAAGCATTTCCTGAGTAATACAAATATGTATATATACATGCACATGTATAAAACTAACTGGAACAAGAGCAGTCCATAACAAAGGCACACCCTAACTTGTAAGTCAAACAAAGACCATAATTTTAAAAAGTTGGCTAGTTTTATCTAAGTTTTTTATTTATGGGACTTGAGAGCCCATGTGTAAAGCTTCCATCCAATACATCAAGCAAATGATTAATTAATACTCAAAACAAAGGTGATACATACTCCCCAAGTCCCTCCTAGATAAGAGTTATTTAGCCTTGTTTGTTAAATTATTTTTTGTTATCTTATCCCGACTGCTGATGCAGGATGTAAAGACAACAATTTTAAGGTTCAACAAAATTGCCTACAGAAATGTCACCATAAGCAAACTGATATACCCACCAGTCAAAGCATTTGTCCCACAATTGTGTTCACAAGATTAACCCCCATGTACTTACATGCATTATATACAGCACATGCATGAAAATAATAACGGGCCATAATCACAAGAATACTTGAAGGATTAAAATTTGTTGCCTTATGCATATCTGCACATCATTCCCAACCAATGTGTTAAGTTTATCAAGGAATGTGACAAACATGATTTCTATATAGCCCTCCCTGGAGGTTTAAGTGAACAAAATGTCTAACCTTAACTACTAAATGTTTATGTACATTGTATATCAACTTTGCACCTGTTCTTGCATTGCTTGAGAAAGAAGCTGCAATTGTATGCGTTTCCTCTCCATCCGAACATTTTTAGTGCTCAGGTTGACACAAGAATGTTGGCCAGACACATACTGCTCTGCAAACTGAAAATGTAGGAAAAACCTCAACTTACATATTTTTGTGTGGCATCAAATATGGATCACAAATGTCAAGTTTTATGAAAATCCACCAAGCAGTTTAGGAGATGTTGTTTGAAGCAAACTGTTGATAACAAAGGACGATACTGATTGACATTAAAAGATCCGAAAAGCTCACCATGAGCACTTCATGCGAAGGTGAGCTAAAAAGACATTATACATATCTATGCATAAATTCTATTATGAGCTTGATTTTTTCTTTTTTTGTTTGTTACAAGTGCTTAGAGGTATCTCTTCTTGATTGTTGTTGAACCTTGTCATCAAAATATATTTTGCCAAGCCAGCATCATTTAAATACTTTTCTTACTTATGAAAGGATAAGACATGACGAAATTCGACTTGAGCATTTCTACATAGCTCTTTCCAGAGGTTTAATTGAACAAAATGTCTAATTGTATACATACGTATGCATAAATACTATTTAGAGCCAGATTTCTTCTTTAATATTTGCTTGTGTTCAAAATACATATAGAATACACATTAATAAATGGAAGTGCCATTTTTATCAGTTTAATTTATTACCCTTATCACAAGAATTCCACACGAAGAACCATCCTTCTGTTTTGTGTGTGGTATGGTCTCCACCTGCCAGCCATCAGGTCCTAGGTTTGTCTCAATACCTTTCCTGCATCGTTTTTGGAGGAAACCCTGTAATACAAATAACAATGTCCTAAACTTTTTTGCATCAATTTCTGGAAAAATTGAAGATTCATTGTATTTGATTAATGACACAAAACCTTATGTGGCTATTCACTTATGAGTTCTGCTTCTATTTTTTCTAGATTAAAAATAATACAGATTTGTCTTTTTTAACACATAAATTTCACATAATTGGACCCAATTGAAGTGATTAACCTGTTATAAGTTGTTAAATTCAAACAAGCTTCATATTTGTCCCAGGCCAAAGAGTGTTTCCGCAATGTCATATCAGTCATTCATCTTAAACATTGCATTGGAGGTTATTTTAGTAACAAATGTACTACTAATAATGGTAAGTCATAAAAATTAATTGTTTGTTTTTTGGTGACAACTCCATATCAATTTGTCGGCAATTTTTTCCAAATATTTTTTAAATGACAATTTATTTGTGCATAAATATGTATTATTATATAAGCAAAAATGCTTATATAAGTAATAAGTTATAAGTTACATAAGTAAACATTTAGATGAATGTACTAACAAAGAACTTAAATTTTCAATTTTCCCGTTTTATAAATTCCAACATAGTGATGTTTCAGCTAGGTTATCAAGGGAACGCCATTTTATAAAAATATTTTTGCCGAAATTGAATGCTTTAAATTGACGTTACTTATTGTCGTCGTTGCCATGACGCGATGTTCAGTTACATATATTCACCCTGATGAATGCCGAAACACGTCATTGAATGAAGAATAATTGAGCCATATAATGTCGATTTTATTTTAATTATTTTATTATTATATATGATTTTTGATTATATATTTCTTTATTTATTTTAAGAATTGGAATCTGTAAGGGCTTCAAAAAATGGATAAGGGTAAAAATGGAGGATTGGTCAATCACCAGAAACATTTTTTAGGCCAAGGCAAATACCCGATTCCATCTGCGCAAATAAGCTCTAGTTTTGACAGGAACTTCCCCCAGAGGATTCATATATACCAATGTCTTTGCTCCAGGAATGATGTTCTGCATAAGAGTTTTCTATGCAACAGATCTAACACACTAAACATCATGTCATGCTGGTTAGTAGTTACGTACTTTGACTTAAAAATCTGCCGAGGAATGGCAGGGAGGATTTAGGAACAGATGGACACATTTTAGAATTGATCCTTTTTGAGGGTATAAAAGCACTGCTATGGAACAGTTTAAAAAATGTCAATAAATACATGTACATAACATTGTATAAAGCATTACCTGCTCAGTTCTAAGTCAATGACCTACATGTACAGTATGTGCCATAAAATTAAAATACACGGTTAATTTTGGAAGTTTTAACATCTTACCATTAAAACCCAGTGGTTACCGGCTTCATTTACAGCACCTAATATTGCATCGTAAGCCTGCAACTGTAACTGACACAAGAGGGCCAAGATAGTCTTACATCATGAATATAATGTAGGTCAAACGTTCAGGCTGAAAGCGACATTTTCAGTGCAAGAAAACTGATTTTTTCTGCCTTAACAGAAACTTTACTTCCATATTTAAAATGCAACTCTGTTGCAAATGGTAAAAAATTATTTTATTATTTCCAGAAAGCTTTGTTTTACAACTATCAGCTGACCTCTTTGGTGGTGCCAGTTATAACCCCAGAAGCATAATTCTGATAATATTTGCATGACATATTACGAAAGAATTTCTGTTCTTACAAGTTTAGAGCATTTAAAAAAACAAAGGAAGGTAGGCTGTTGAATCTTGTACTCCCATTACATCAAATATGGCAGTCATAATGGACGAGTCCATTAAGTCATTGAATTCTTTTCACTCAACATAGCAAAAAGGCAGGAATCGATTACCTAAAAAAACATAAAATGTATAAAATGTATTAAAAAGCTATTAATTTGACTAAAAGCAAGCATGGACACTATTGTTTAACTGACACAGCAACATTTCAGCAAGACAGGGTTTACCTGAAAAAAGAATTATCACAAAAAACGGTTAATACCCCTAGAGCAAACATAATTATGTCACTGAATAATTTGATGCATTATGCTCCAAAAACTATTTCAAATACTTATATGTTTTTTTTTAAACTTTGGCAAGGTCCAGGGGCACACAAATCCATATTCCAAGTTTCAAAACAATCACTCAAGAAATGCAGAAGTTTCCCAAACAAACGTTAAATATGGAACTAACTGACTAACCAACCAACTGTAAAATGACTCAAATATACCCCTACAAATTTTGTAGCCACAGATATAGTGTTAGGTAATGAAGCTTCCCACAAAATTACATTACCTTTTTTTACATGTCCTTTTCGAGAAAAAGAATGAAAATGAAATACCTATTTAAATGAAATACCTATTTTATTTTACCTATAAAGACAGAAGATGAGCAATCCTGAAGTTTTCCAGTCATTGACTGGTTGGGAACTAGTTATTACTAAATAATTAAGTAATACATATACCTTATCTGACAAAGTGCTATTCATGAAATGGATACTGCTGTCTGTTACTGTGTGTGGTCCAATCTGTAGAAGTGGTCGATCAATTAGATGACTACTCAGTATTTCTTGCAGCACTAGAAAATGTAATACACTGGCCTATTATTATCAAATAGTTATTAAATAAGATGTGTACGACTAGCAGTTTGTCTACTTTTATCATGGCATGTTCATTGTATGACCAGAGATGATATTTCTGAGGATTTAACTCTAGCAATACTTTTTGTAAAATTTAAAAATATATACAATCATTAAAAATGACATTTGCTGGAAAACTGGCTCTTCAGGAAATTGGTCAAACCTCAACAACCTGGGATAATTTTTCAAAGTGTAAGATCTGGCAATGTACAATTTACAAACCTGTTTCAACATTAGTGTGGGCAAGTATTGCATCTGCTTCATCAGACAGCGCAGTGTGGGCAGGTGTTGCATCTGCTTCATCAGACAGCGCAGTGTTGGCAGGTGTTACATCTGCTTCAACAGTCGTCGCAGTGTGGGCAGTCGTAGTATCTGCTTCATCAGACATATTTTGATTTATGTGAACGATTTTCAAAAGCAGAACTATTATGATCCGAATATATGCCTCTAAAAATCCATGTGCGCTTCAAGATACTAAATATGATAGTATATACAAGTATTTAATTTTTTCACAGGTGCATATAATTTTTAACCTTGTGCAGATTCAGTTGGTCGTTCTGTTGAGGAAATGTCAGCTGCAGAGATGATCTTATCTGAAGCGAAAGAAGAAAATTATATAACTGAAAATGTGTTCCACGTTTTGGAATGATGGAGGGCCAAGGGCAAATTTCACACAACCCCTTAAAAGTAGTGGCATAAAAATGTGACTAAAATTTTGCATTTGAATATCCAAGCTCTATGCCATGTGGTTTTTGAGATTTTTTTTAAATAAATCTTTTGGCTGCCATGCACCCAGAGTTATGGGCAAAATATGTGACCGGTTACTAAAATGCGTAATTGGTTAACCGCCAAATTATCCATTAATCAGTTATTTTGTCACTTCCCTATTTATTTCCCATAACCTATCCAAGACTATTTAAAATAACAAAAGACACACAGTTCAAACAAGACCTAGCATTTTTAATGCATTCAGTTTAGACTGTCGCTTCCTGTATTTTCTTCTGGTCTTCAGCAATCCATGTTGCATATGAACATTTTTCTACCTCTTTTTGATGGACGCCTCAAAAAGCCTGCCTCCTTAGGCACCATGGCTCTTATTTTGGCATGAAGAGACAGCAGATCCGGAAACAAAGTTTCATAGTCACTGCTGTTGCCTACAAGGTGCAGCATTCCATGAATGGAAGATGCAAGCATTTTGCACCTTGAACCCATAGCCACAGGGACAGTCCCAGTGCTTCTAGTACAATTTGAATTTTGTCTCACATGAACATGATTTGTAGTTTCAAACAATTGTTGAGTGTTATATGACGGCTGATTGTTAAAATGATCTATATTGACATATGGAGAATGCCTGTATTCTGTCTCCAAAGTGTCCCAGCCATGACTTAGAACTTTTATCAAAATACAAAGTATATGTTTGCAAGGAAAGTGGTTCCTTTTCCAGTCTAGACACGAACATGATGGCAATGAACCAGAAAGGTCTACATTGTTAGTTTTAGACTGGTCCTCGCTAGTGACTTTGAAGGTTCCTTTTGTAAGTTCAGTTTTATTATTAAATGGGATGTCATCTGCAGAAGATATCTTCTTTGTACAATGGTTACGGAACAATAGTGGTCGATCCTTCAGGAACTCAGGCACATTTGTGGCATATGTCCGAACACCACTCAAGCTTCTGGTGTTTTTATGCTGATACCTGACCAAAGAATACTAACTGTATATTACAATGAAAATGAGGTAGATTTTCACAAATTTCACAAAGCAAAAGTTATACCTTTAAAAATTATGGCATACATTTATTTACATCAATTTTGAATTGTCACGTAATAAATATAGTAAAATTGGGTTATCATGGTTTAAATAATATTCACCTATTACTACCCATTATAGCACCAAAACCAACACCAATGAACAGCCCTTGTCCAGTTATAAAAGGTGATGAAGCAGAAAATGTAGCAAAAGTTGAAAAAGAAGAATAAAAGGAACAAAAACAAAGAGTAATATAAATGGAAGAGATGTTATACAAGGGCTGTTCATTGGTGGTGGTGCCATAATTTAAAGATTAATTAAATTTTAATTTATTTCCAAGGTTGGCTCTAGAATTTGAGGATTAGTAGCCAAAAGTTTTAAATTTGTGAAAATCTACCTCATTTTCAAATAATTTCAACATAAAATAGAAATATATGCCACATTTTCAAATAATTTCTAGAAATGCAGTAGCCATTGGCTATTTTGGCTGCTAGTAATGCCAACATAGATTTCATACTGTTCATTTTATTTTCATGTTGTTATTAAATTAACATATTTTAGCTCTCTGTTATCCATAGTGCATTGTGATTTGTTGTGGTTGGTTACTGTCATCATCCTTCTGCTGCTTAAAAATACTTTTTAATCATTTTTCCAGTCTACTGAATGAGATGGCAACCAGACTTAAAAGTAGAAAAACCTTTGATGAAAGACTTCTCTGTCCTAAACATTGGGCATATTTTGATGAAACTTTACTGGTGAAACTTTACTGATGTCTTGGGAGATACTGTACAAAAATATTGTAAATAGTTATGATCTGTTGGCTGCCAAAGTTAAAAAAGAAATTTGTTTCTTTCCCATAACTGTACAATAAACCAGGAATATCTCTATCAGACTGACTAGAAAAACACCTCCGTATATCAGTTGTTCCCTTATATTACCATTTTTTGAGAGGACTATGGTACAATAAACCAGGGATATCTTGATCGGAATGACTACAAAAATACCTCCGTATACCAGTTGCTCCCTTATATCACCATATTTGTGATGACTACAGTACAATAAACCAGGAATGTCTCTATCAGACTGACTACACAAACACATCCGTATACCAGTTGCTCCCTTATATCACCATTTTTGAGAGGACTATGGTACAATAAACCAGGAATATCTCTATCAAACTGACTACACAAACACCTCCGTATACCAGTTGCTCCCTTATATTACCATTTCTGAGAGGACTATGGTACAAAAAACCAGGAATATCTCTATCAAACTGACTACACAAACACCTCCGTATACCAGTTGCTCCCTATATCACCAATTTTTGAGAGGACTTTTGTACAATAAACCATAAATATCTCTATCCGACTGACTACACAAAAACCTCCGTTTACCAGTTGCTCCCTTATATCACCATTTTTTAGAAGACTATGGTACAATAAACCATGAATATCTCTATCAGACTGACTACACAAACACCTACGCATACCAGTTGCTCCCTTATATCACCATTTTTGAGAGGACTATGGTACAATAAACCAGGAATATCTCTATCAAACTGACTACACAAACACCTCCGTATACCAGTTGCTCCCTTATATTACCATTTCTGAGAGGACTATGGTACAAAAAACCAGGAATATCTCTATCAAACTGACTACACAAACACCTACGTATACCAGTTGCTCCCTATATCACCAATTTTTGAGAGGACTTTGGTACAATAAACCATAAATATCTCTATCCGACTGACTACACAAAAAAAACCTCCGTTTACCAGTTGCTCCCTTATATCACCATTTTTAGAAGACTATGGTACAATAAACCATGAATATCCCTATCAGACTGACTACACAAACACCTACGTATACCAGTTGCTCCCTTATATCACCATTTTTGAAAGGACTATGGTACAATAAACCATGAATATCTCTATCAAACTGACTTCACAAACACCTCCGTACACCAGTTGCTCCCTTATATCACCATTTTTAGAAGACTATGGTACAATAAACCATGAATATCTCTATCAGACTGACTACACAAACACCTACGTATACCAGTTGCTCCCTTATATCACCATTTTTGAGAGGACTATGGTACAATAAACCAGAAATGTCTCTATCAAACTGACTACAAAAACACCTCCATATACCAGTTGCTCCCTTTTATCGCCATTTTTGAGAAGACAATCGTACAATAAACTATGACTATCTCTATCAGACTGACGACACAAACACCACCGGATACCATTTGCTCCCTTATATCACCATATTTGTGATGGCTACAGTACAATAAACACGAAATGTCTCTATCAGACTGACTACACAAACACATCCGTATACCAGTTGCTCCATAATATCACCATTTTTGAGAGGATTACGGTACAATAAACCAGGAATATTTTGATCAGAATGACTACAAAGACATCTTCGTATACAAGTTGCCCCCTTATATTACCATTTTTTGAGAGGACTATGGTACAATAAACCAGGAATATAATGATCGGAATGACTACAAAAACACCTCCGTACACCAGTTGCTCCCTTATATCACCATATTTGTGATGACTACAGTACAATAAACCAGGAATGTCTCTATCAGACTGACTACACAAACACCTCCGTATACCAGTTGCTCCCTTATATCACCATTTTTGAGAGGACTTTGGTACAATAAACCAGGAATATCTCTATCAGACTGACTACACAAACACCTCCGTATACCAGTTGCTCCCTTATATCACCATTTTTAGAAGACTATGGTACAATAAACCATGAATATCTCTATCAGACTGACTACAAAACACCTCCGTATACCAGTTGCTCCCTTATATCACCATTTTTAGAAGACTATGGTACAATAAACCATGAATATCTCTATCAGACTGACTACACAAACACCTACGTATACCAGTTGCTCCCTTATATCACCATTTTTGAGAGGTCTATGGTACAATTAACCAGGAATATCTCCATCAGACTGACTACAAAACACCTCCGTATACCAATTGCTCCCTTATATCACCATTTTTAGAGGACTATGGTACAATAAACCATAAATATCTCTATCAGACTGACTACACAAACACCTACGTATACCAGTTGCTCCCTTATATCACCATTTTTGAGAGGACTTGGGTACAATAAACCAGGAATGTCTCTATCCGACTGACTACACAGACACCTCCGTATACCAGTTGCTCCCTAATATCACCATTTTTGAGAGGACTATGGTACAATAAACCATGAATATCTCTATCAGACTGACTACAAAACACCTCCGTATACAAGTTGCTCCCTTATATCACCATTTTTGAGAGAACTATGGCACAATAAACTATGAATATCTCTATCAGACTGACTACACAAACACATCGGTATACCACTTGCTCTCTTATATATTACAATTTTTGAGAGGACTACAATAAACCCAGAATATCTCTATCAGACTAACTACGCAAAAATCTCCATTTTCAAGTTTCTCCCTAATATTACCCCTTTTGAGAGGACTAGGATATAATAAGCCAGGAATATCTCCATCAGACTGACTACACAAACACCTCCGTTTACCAGGTGTGTAGAAATAATTTTATGTAGCCAGTGTAAATTCAAAAATAGGTGGTTGATTTGAGGTACTGAAAGTAAACTACAAGAAATGATAGAAAGTAGCAGGGAAATATGTTCATGTAACCGGTCAATTTTTCCACCTTCCGCCTCATTTCTACAGCCCTGTTATACAAGCTGCTCCCTTATATTACCACTTTTGGGAGGACTATGGTACAATAAACTGACAATTATCTTTAAACTATGTTGGATTCATGTGAACAAATATTAAATTATCGTAGAGTGCCCTCATTCCGGTGGTGACCTTATTCCGGTGATTTTTGTTTACATCACGTGATCCGGTTCTTTTAATGACGTCATACACGTGGTTCCTGTCAAAGAAATAACACCAACCGAACACTACTGTCAAAACAAAAATTGTGATAAAATGCGTCAAAAACAGGTAAAAATATTGTCTAGAACTATAACCTGATAAACATTCGACACTTTTCCAAATCATTCGGCCATTTAAAAAGCCCATATTTTTCTTAAACCGGTCACTCTGAAATTTGACAGCCGTTTGCATTGTAAACACAGACTGTATTGAATAGATCAGACTAGTTGTCGTTTTTTTTTGTTGTTGTTTTTTTAAGGCCAAACATATTTTAATTGGTTTTTGTACCCTATTCTTTATTTAATTTGTTAAGATTTTTTTCCTTAATTCTAGACTAAACCAAAGCAAATAAGAAAGAAAAACAGACAATATTCACCCACTTCTTTTACAAGTGCTTATAAAAAGGTGAAAGAAAGTGGGTTTTCTGTAAGAAAAGCAGCAGCCCTGTGTAGAGTGCCAGAATCAACTCTCAGGGACAGGACTTTATGTCTAGTACATCCAGACACCTTGGCTGCTGGATCAGTGCCTCTGTTTGACCAATATGAGGAGGCATTACTGGTTAAACATTTTAAGAAGATGGCCGAATATGGTTATGGCTACACAAGGCAAGAGTGTGTAGACATAGCCTTTGACTATGCACAGCAAGTGGGTAAGAGGAAAAAGGATCAGCCACTGTCAATAAAGTGGTTCCGGGGATTTATCAAGCGTTGGCCGGAGTTGAAAGTTTTGAAACCAAGAGCCCTTGAGCATTTAAGAGCAAAGTTGGCATCAAAAGAAGTTGTCGCTAATTACTTTCAAAACTTGAAAGAGACTTTAGAAAAACATGATCAAACAGATAAGCCCCACCTCATTTTCAACATTTATGAAAAGGGTATATCAGCAGACCACAAGCCTCTATTTGTTAATGCGAGCTCTAGTTCTTGCCCCCAGCTGTGACATCAGGTAAAGGACAGACTACAACTGTCTTGGGTTGTGGTAGTGCTACAGGACAGAGTATACCACCATTTTTGTATTTGCTGGTCAAAGAATGAGACCTGACCTGTAAGATGGAGCTTCCCCTGATGCAGACGGAATTGTTAGTGAGTCTGGCTGGTTAAATGGTGCCATCTTCAGACACTACATAGAACACCATTTTCTTAAATATGTCCCTGGCAGAAATGGTCAAAAGCTTTTAATGATATTAGATGGTCAACTGTCCCATGTCTCAGTAGGTCTTGCAGAATGGGCACTGGAGCGTGATCTCATCTTGTTTATTTTGCCACCCCATTGTAGCCATATTCTTCAACCTATGGACCTTTGTTGTTTTGGTCCGTTCCAGCGTATTTACAATGGTCAATGCCACAAGCTCATGCGAGATACGTCAGCAGTAATTACACGCTACCACATCTGCGAGGTTGCTTGTCGTGCTTGCTTAAAAGCTTTGTCGACAGAAAATATCCAGTCTGCCTTTCGTCATGCTGGAATTTTCCCCTGAACCTGGATGCCATACCAGCACATCTTCTTGTTCCTGCTGATGTATTTTATATACCAGCGTCAGATGATGCAGACAGTCAAGCAACAGTTGAGGGTGGAGTTAATATTTCAGAGACTGAAGCTGCTTCTGACTTGTTTGTTAAGAAAGAGAAAAAACTGAATAAAATTAAGAATAAATCAAAGCCAAGAAACACAATGAGCAAACTTGTTGCCGGAAGAGAGATTTCAAAGGAAGTTGTTGAGAAAATGAACGTTCATGTTAATAATCAGAAACAAAAAAAAAACAGGTTCATACAATGTCAAGAAAGATGGTGAACAATTATCAAAAAACAAAGCGAGTAATGTTCCGCCAGTTATCACTGCACTTAAGCCAGGTCCATCAAATTACAGTCGAATCACTGACAGCAGTGAAGAAGACATTGGTGAAATTGATGAAAGTGAGTTATGCTGCCAGTGTAGGAAATACACTTCTGATGATGTTTACCAAAGTATGTCAATAATATTGTTAAAAAATAGACATTCATTGACAGTGTGCAGAAAACCCATTAATTTACTTTAATACTTGGCCTAATATTAACAGTTTCTCCGTGTGCGCGCAGTGACGTCACCGGAATCAAGTCCTCTCAAAATGGCCGATTGTTGTTGACAGTGTAGTTAACTTTAGATTTAATTACAGAATGTTTCGTGTGTTCTAAGGAAATAAAACGAATTAACTGCATTAAAAATGAAGTTATTTACACAGGTAAGAACATTTTATTAGTATTTCCATTAGATTATTTGCAAAATATTCGCTTGTTTCCCTAATCAACCGGAATGAGGTCACACTAGGATAATTTAAAATAAGATTTGAATGATGCAGGGGTCGAAGCTGAATGAAACGCAAACCACCAAGTTTCAAACAAAAAATGTACGATCATTGTCCATATATTTTCTGAATTTCCAATAAATTAATTAACGTCATGTGATGTAAATACAAATTGAAAGGAGATGGATCTCTATGACTGTACAGCGATAATTCTTAGACTTAAAGTAGTTACTCTTCGACTTCGTACCTTCCTCGTGTTGCAAATAATCTGTTCGAAGAAGCACAATTTTACGAGTAAAAATACAGGTAACCCTTACCAGGTGTCTCCATATATTTTGTTTTCACCTTTGTAAACCTGGAGAATATTTCGTTTTTTGTGCGTTTTAACGTACGATTCAACTTTTCACCGGACCTGGTAGCGCAATCGGTAGAGCGTCGGCTCCAGGTACGGGAGGCCCCGGGTTCGATCCCGGGCCGCGACATACCAAAGTCGTTAAAAATGGTAGTGGTATAGCTCCCTTGCTAACGCGCAAGCAAATATAAGGGTAGTTCCACGACTGGTTGGCCCGGTGTCAGGATAATGTGACTGGGTGTGGTATCATGCCAGGTGTTCACGGCATGCTATACACAGTGAAGGCAGCACTATATCTGCTTCAAGTGGACACCGTCTCCAGATAACTAAAATACTGTTGGTGGGACGATAAACCCAATAAACAAACAAACAAACAAACTTCAACCGCATTCGTGCCGGAGAAAAATTGCGCCGCCATTTCGATTATTAAATAGTATACGACTCAAATTCTTCTACGTCACGGATACTAACATAACACGTGATCCGGAAACTTCGCCCCATCCAGATACTGGATGTTCTTTATAAATTACGGATATACTCACAGATATTGTTTAACAGACTCACTGCATGGGCAATTAATAATAATATATTAATTAACAATCAGTTTGGTTTTCAAAGTGGTAAATCAACGGCTGATTGTTTATATTGGTTTCATTCGATAATTGCAAAAACAATAAATTCACGAGGTAAATTATATTCTGTTTTTCTAGATCTAGAGAAGTGTTATGACCGTATAAATAGAAACTATCTTTTGTCATATATCGGTCTAAAACAAGGAGACTCATGCTCAGGCCTTCTTTACTTATTGTTCACGAATGATATTTTAAGCTATATCAATATTAATACACAAACACTTTTGCTATAAATAATGAAAACATTTATTTGATATCATTTGCCGACGATACAGTGTTGTTCGCCAAGTCAGTATCAGCGTTACAGTCACTTGTCTCAAATTTTCAACATTACTGACAGACGTGGGGGCTCACTATCAATTATAAAAAATCAAAAGTGATGATATTTGAGAAAGGGAAAGGTACACATTGTGATATTTTTATAAGTGAAACCAAACTAGAAGAGGTAAACACATTCAGATATCTAGGAACACAGCTATTTAAAAATGGATTATGGCACAGAACACAACTAAAAATAGCGCAGCAAGCTAAGTATACATTACATAACCTATTTATTGCAATTAAACAGATGTCATTAACAGCATATAATAAATGTAAAATATTTGATTCTCTAGTTGGAACAATACTCAGCTATAATTCTGCAATCTGGGGGTATCATGAGGCAAAAGCAATCGAATTAATCCACTGTAAGTTTCTTAGAAAAACCCTAGGTAAAACAATCTACTAACATAGACGGTCTATATGGAGAACTGGGTCGACTTCCGATAAAAATAGAGAAATAAACATGGTTAATTATTGCGTAAAAATAGTTAACTCTGATAATCCACTAGTAAAATCTATCTATAATATGATGGCAGACGGCGCAAATAACAACATAACATAACCCTACTTAAAAAATCGGATTAATGAATGTTTGGATGTTACAAATAGTAGTCAAGGGGCTCATCTAGTCGATATGCACTCATTGACCCCACCATATATTCTATATAAATCCGCCATCTTGGATGAGGTAAAAAGGAGGGACTTTTTAAAACTGCTCGTGCGTGACGTGATTTCAAGCAGACCACAATGTTGATCTAAGAATACTTATATATTTTATTTTTCTACTGTTATGTAATTTAAACTTGTTTTTTTTTTTTGTCTTATATTTTAATGATTATGTGTAAATAAAGGTAGAACGGCTATTTGTTCAGCGCTCGTAATCGTTATTAATAGGCACGGCGTGTTATGACCTGCTTCAACCGGATCCTACCGGCTGCGGGAGCAAACGACAGTCAGGGTCCACAATGTTAAATTAAAGTACGTACTAACTTTATGAGCAGATGGGCCATATAGGAGTTAGCGAATAGTTTAATGGTGCAGGCAGTTGGTGATAAATAAGACTAACTGCGGATTGTGGTAACAGTTACATTATGATTTATTACAATACATACATTTTATACAATAAACACGAAATTACATGGATAGAGTATAGTGAGAGTATCATACACGCGTATCTATTTTCAAAATATGCAATTTAAGGATACAAAGGTATATACAATATACATGCACAATATATGCATCTGATAACAATATATTTACAATCCATATGGGACGGTTGGATAGTCCTTTTTAATTACGCGTTTATAAAAAACAATCCTATAATCTTTGTTTTCACGTTTGGTAATTACATGCCCCGTGAAAGGATTGCGGACTATTTTATGTTCATCTACCACAGTCTTACACTCACTTCCCCTAACGGTCACCATAGCTTTGACTGTGTCAAAATTGATATCTAATGCATTCTTGTAATTTAGTGTAATGCCCCGTGCTTGACAAATCGAGAACTGTCCGTTTTTATTTTGCTTCTGTAATGAGTAACCATAATTTTTGGGACCACCGGTAACAAAATGTGTGATGGTATTGTTTGGAACCTCGTCAGTGAGTGAGATCCCCGAGGTAATCGCCCAATGGCGGTTCCGATTGCCCTTGTGCAGTTGTGAAGACGATGGAATCGGTGTCACAACACGGAACCCGTTCTCCTAAAGATTTTAGGTAACTGTACAATTTTAGGCGCGCTTTGGCCGTTGTGTACGCAGCAATGACGACATTGGTTCGTGGGAAGGCGTCCATAAAATCCTCATTGTACACCCAATCTAGCTGTACAAATTCTTTGTTTACAATACGAATATTGTTCACTTTTTTGTTGATCGCTTGTCATCATGTCGAAAAACTGTTCAGGGTCTGACTGGTAGGAAGTCTGAGTTAAATATGTGCGTTGCCCGAATTTACCCCAGCAGCTATTTAGCATCAGCTTAGCTAATGACCTTAGGCCAGGACTTTTCTTAATGCTATCATATTCCCGCCAAATACCCTCCTTCTCGTAGTATTGTTGAATGTACTTTTGTTTGGCTTCTGCATGCACACAACATTCCGGCCGCTGGCTTCTTGTTTCACTTTGAGAAAAGTGTTCACATATTTGGTAAAGAAACCGCCAGTTTTTGTCGCTGCATCATACTGAGCAATGCTCTCAAAATGTCAGACCTCGTAGATGTGTAGCAGTCTGTAACCCTGTGGTATGGCCTCTTTTAATTCATCGGTGACCCAAGTTCCGGTAAACGCTCTCTCACTGTCGCTATGTTTACATTGACCTTGCTGGTAATCCTCTGTACACGTCCAGCATAGACTAAATATCAGTTTTCCATTGCACTGGGACATGTAACCCTCTAGGTGGTAACACTGAACTTAATGAGACCCTCGTAGTAAGATATGTCTTTAAAATTATCTGTGATGATCTGAGAGTGACCAACTGGTATTTTGCCCGTTTTGTTGACCCAGGGGTATAAGGATGTGACACCGTAATATTTGATGTGTTTGTCGTCAGTGGCTTCCCCGTACAGCTTAAAGGCCTCTGTTCGACCACCGAAAAAGGCATCTCGGGGCTCCAAGGGACTGACAATTTTCAAACTTTGAGTGTATTTTTTATACCATTATTCTTTTCTATTTCCTTTAGAAATTCACACTCCCATATACACTTGTACATGTAGCCGTTTGCCTCGATAAACTGCATTTTCTCTATGGTTCTAGCATACAATTCGCCCATGTTTGTACCACACGCTGGGTTTGTTGTTGTTTTGGATAAGCACTTGGAACATCCATGCCAAAAACAACCATGAAACTAAAGAACAATTTTATCGCCATTTTTTCGTAATAACCGTCTACTTTGTACGGCCCGATTTGTTGTTCAGCCATATTGCGACCATGTTAAATGTAAATCTGTGTTTTATGAGCGAGGTAAGACAGCCATCGGTATGCCATGATAGATTGTTTCTTCGGGTCTGTAGCCGTGTGGTGGTATGATGCTGATGGTCTCGTGCTCTAGAAAAAGTGTCATGTACACTAAATTACATGCTTATGCAATGGTGATGCAGTTTTCAAATGGGTCTGTACCCTTGCCTTCACCATTTTGGTTAAATCCATAAATAACTTTCGGAACTTGAGGCAACATCTTCTCAGAATATCAACGTCTGACTCATAGTAACGTAATAGTTCTGTCTTGAAATCGAATGGCGTATTCTTGTTTTGTTTATACCATTGTAAACACGTTTCCCTTGCTTCTGGCTTCATGCTTTCAGGGGTGTAGTACCTAAGGTCGTGTTGTAATACGACATGTTCGTTCTCCTTTCTCCTTTCAACAAATGTGGGAAGTAACCCTTTGCTAACTCCATCTCTCCAAAAGCGTTCGGCATTTCAGCCAATGCCATTGGAATAAAGTTGAGTGAGTCAATCATACGGATTATACAGTCACACACATTGATTGACATGTACATTGACCCCGTTGTGATGACCTCTGGAAGAACAGCATTGTCATGTAAATAGTGAAGAATAGGATAACTTTCATACCCTTTAAAATTGTGGAAAATCACTGTGGCCCCGATTTTTTCTTCCGAAAAAAGCCATTTACAAAAATCGAATTGAAGTACATCGTCCTGCGAACATTCAAAATCGAAAAATATGTATTGGAAATGCCCTCTTTTCTTTGCTGTCTTCTTGTTCGAAGTTGTGTATGTCTCCACTGGTTGCATGTAACACTGGTGATCTTCGGGGAAAAAATCATTACATGTCTTACAGTACACCTCGTGACACACATGTACTTTTTTGTTGAGTCTTTTGTTGACTGTTTGATCGCAATTCTTGCACTTGTAGTAAGTTACTTTTTATCTGTAAATGCATCTGATAGCATGTGTCATTCTAAAACCATCGGTTGCATTTGTCACAGAACATCCAATTCTCTTCTTCTGTATGTATTTGGTGACAGTAGACGCATGGGTTATTACAGGAGTGTTTCTCTCTGGTGTTATATCCTTTCTTACAAGTAAGACAAAAGTAGCTTTGGTTAAGAAACCCAGACATCTTGGTAATAACGTCGAAGTGCTCATCATGGTAGTACAAGTAAATAGGTACACCACCTTCAACACCATCGTAAATGATGCCGTTAAAATGGTCTTTGGACAAAACCTGTATCTGTTAGTTGGGTAAAACAGCTTGGAATCTTTTGACTTCCTCAATACCACATTTTTGCAGAGGTACACTTGCTTCTTGATGCAGTTGTTCGGCCAGTAACTTTTGAAGACCATATCCACGCCTTATGTTATCCCACTGCGGATGGTTTTCTACTCGAGCTATCGCAGTTACAATCGCTCTAGCGCAACATAGTTCATCTTGGTTTCTTATCTGTATCACACTGCCTTTGGTTTGTAAGGATTTTGATATGTCTACATATGTCTTGTTTGAATGCCCTTTTCCAAATGGATTTTAAACATGGACAATATCTATGCGGAACGCTTCGTCCACGACAAACTGCTGGTATGATTGGAGAATACGTTCAATTTCAGATATTTTTTTCAACCGTAAGTTCTCGCCGTGGAATAAATTCAAGTGTGATTGGAAAATCTAATTCTGGATTATCAATCGAAATCCGAACCAAGTCCGTATCAGAGATCATGTGTGTAATCTGATCAATGACCGACTGGAAAATAACTTTCAGCGTTTTCATAATTGTGGGTAGTCCACCTACCTCCATATTTTTGATGTACACTTTGTGGTAGGTAGACCTAATTTTTTTCTATTTTTCTCTCGCCTATTTTCTCTATGTTATAAAAGCTAGATGGATCTTCGGCTAACTTCTGTATTTTGACCGCCCCACCACCCTCCTGATTATCTGAAGCACGTTTAGGCCTCGGCCATGCATGTTCTTGATACAGATGCTCGTTAAGGGCGTCCTCTCTAGTAAACACCTTTAAACACTCTGGAAAGTGTTGGGTTTTTTCAACATCATGCTTCTTCTGGTGTCTCTCTAAATTGTCCTTCCTGTTGAACACCTTCTCACAAACTGTACACATAAACTTTCTCCAGTGATTTTCGGTCCGCCTATGCTGGAGTAACTGGCTCAGCTTGGGGAATTTCGACTCACATTCTTCACACTGGTAAGCAACCATCTTGACAGTCTGAAAGTAAAATAAAGTGGTTGTATTAGCCTCGAATTATAACCGAAAAATACAAATAATTAAAACCAAAAGCATTAGAATAAAACTTTACACATAATCCATTTTTGTCATAAAATACTACAAAATGAAAAAAAGCCTTCAGATTTTTTATATGATTTTTCGCAAAAATATGCAATTAAAAGAGTGAACAAAAAAAGCCAGGCGAGACTAAGAAGCCATGCGAGACTAAGAATTCTTACCTTAGTTTCCTTTAAAACAATTGTGTCCGTTTTTACACCCAATACCAAGGACTGTCTGTCTGAAAAATCAGATCAAATCGCCTTTATAACCTAAAGATTGCGCATGCGTATAAAATAAGGTTCTGATTAGTTGTTTGTACAAAGGTAATTTTGCTTATAAAAACACACAATATTTTAGTTATTTCTTCATTCTGTCGCCGACCACCAGAGAGTCAACATGTTTACTACAAAGTGCAATGACTGTTACAAGGAGTTCAGCAGAAAGGATGCGATGTTGCGACATTTTAAACAGAAACATGATGTGTCTTTGAAATCAATACCGGTCACGGAAACCTCACCACTACCACCACCACCACCACAAGGAACTCCACCACCACCACCACTACAAGGAACTCTACCACCACCACCACCACCACCACCACAAGGAACTCCACCACCACCACCACCACCACAAGTAACTCCCCCACCACCACCACCACCACCACAAGGAACTCCACCACCACCATCACCTCCACCACCACCACCACCACAAGGAATTCCAGCACCAGCACCACCACCTCCACCACCACCACCACCAGAAAACAAAGACATGGTGTTTCAACATCCATTTACTATGATGATTTCAAGCCCCACAGGTAATTATTTGCTTTTCATTTTTTACCATTTTTCCTGGTAGTTTTGATAAAGTTTTTAGAATAATTAAGTCAAGGAAATGTTTAACATTTTGGCCTTTTTATGCCTACTTTCCCCCATATTGTACCCAAATTTATTACAAAGTCTGATTCATATTTTTTCTATGTTTTTTCCTAAAGGTTCCACTTTTTGTTAGCTTATGTATCACATTTATAGAGAAAAAAAACTAAAGCAAATCGTTATTTTTCAGCCTGTGGGAAGACAACTATGGTAAAGGAGTTATTGCAGAATCACAACTCAAAGATTGAAGCTAATATTGAAAGAATTGTGTGGCTCTATAAACGATGGCAGCCTTTGCACACGGATATTGAAAGACCGGTGTCGCCGGGAGTAGAATTTATCCAAGGTATCCCCTCCGACTTCGATGATGACGATTACTTTGATTCGAGAATGAACAATTTACTTATTTTAGACAATTTGTTCTCTGAATCTGGCAAAGATAAACGTATAACATACCTGTTTACAGAGGGCTCCCATCACAGGTCCCTGTCCGTGATTTCTATTAATCAAAATTTGTTTGGTACCAAGGATCCTACACAAGGAACTGTCATTATATCGTGTTGTTTAATAACCCAATAGACAAAAAATCAGTAATGACACTGGCTAGGCAAATGTATCCTGGTCAATGTGATATACTTTAAAACAATTTGTCAAAGCTACCAAATATCCGTATTGGCATTTACTGGTGGACTTAAAACCATTTACACCGGAGGATCAGAGATTAAAATGTATCAGCCAAAATAGTCCTAAGTCAGAATCCACAAGTTACAAGACTCCTCAAGAAATTATAAAAGAAGAAATTGTTCCTAAAGTAAATTATTCTTCATCGGACGTTCAAAATGTTCACATCGAAGAGGATAACAAAATGTCAGAAAAAATAAACTCGTGCGATGACTGCGGTCTGTTGTTTGACACTCCGCATGACGTCCAGAGACACGTTAAACGCGGTTGGTGCATGGAAAATAAAGAAGAGCCCCCAAACAAAAAACAAAAACTGGAGGAAGACGATTCGGACGATGAAAATAATGAAGAAAATAATGGCTATCTTCAATTGTGGAAACGAGCGAAAGATTCCAACATTGAGAGGTACAACAAAATATACCAAAAATTAAAAGACGATGGTGAAGAAAGTGACACTGCACATGAAATGGCAGATGAGCGTGTACAGTCATATAATGAAAGAGAGTTTTTCGGCAAATACCAAACTTTGATAGATAACTACATGCTACCACTCAGAAACGATAGATTACATCAAGATATCATGGCCACGATAGATAAACTGGTCTCTAAAGGATATGACACCACCTCAGCCGTGAAGAAAGTGCTGCGAAGTTTTAGGAGTTCGTTTCAAGACCTGTTTGATACCGAATTGTCCAATGATGAGGAGGACGAAAGTGATGATGAGGATGAGGAGGAGGCGGTGGAGCAAGAAGATTGAGAAACTATATAATAGAAACTATTAGTATATTGCTGATCAGTTGTGCGGCAACCACGGAACAGTAAAGACATAAGTACTTAGGAAGATTATATACGAAATATATTTCGACCCGAGTCACCCAGCTAGTTATTCTGGGCCACAGAAACTGTTCAAAGTAGTGCAGAACGAAGCCAAGTACAAAATCGGAATGAACAACATTAGGAAATTCTTGCATCAACAGGAGAGTTACAGCCTTCATAAACCCGTGCGACGCAGATTTGAGAGAAATCACTTCGTCACCAGTGGAAAAGACGATTTGTGGATGTGCGATTTAATGGATATGGTAAAATTCGCAGAATGGAATGATGGCTTCAAATACATTATGCTCGTAATCAATGTGTTCTCCAAGTACATTTGGCTACGTCCTAACAAAAACAAAACTGGTGGCAGTGTGAAGGAAGCCTTCAGGACATTTTTGACACCTCAAACCGCAGACCTGTCCGACTTATTTCCGATAAAGGACAGAAATTCAATGCAAGTGTGGTGCAGCGACTGATGGAAAGTCAAAGCATTAAGTACTTTCCAACGCACAATGAAACGAAAGCTTAGGTATCAGAACGAGCGATCGAAATCATCAAGACGAAACTATATCGTCATTTTACCTACACGGAGGATTATACATATCTCCCTATACTTCAAGACGTAGCCGACAGTTACAACCGAACATATCACAGAATAATTGACACAGCCCCTGCCGATGTGAAAGAAACAAACTCGGAGGAAGTGCGATTATCCACATACTTCGCTCGAAGACGACAGGATGATAAGCGTTCTAAGTACAAGGGCTTTAAGTTTAACATTGAAGATCATGTGCGTATTTCGCTTTTAAAAACAGTTTACCCGTGCCTATGATGAGACCTATACCGGTGAACTTTTTAAAGTATCGAAAAGGTTCTAGCGTGGTACTATACCCAAATACAGACTGAAGGATATGATGAACGATGAAATAAAAGGGACATTCTATCAGAGCGAACTACAGAAAGTCGACGCAGACCCTGACCAGTTGTGGAAAGTGGATAAGGTATTAAAGACCCGTGGAAAGGGACGATTTAAACAATATTTCGTAAAGTGGAAACGTTATCCTAAACAGTTTAACAGTTGGGTGAAAGCTAGCGATATTTAATAACTAGAATATTGTGCTTATGTGTTGTAGAATTGTATAGTGTGTGTGTTGTAAAAAAGAAGTATATCAATGTAAAAATAAACGTATAACCGGAGTATTGAGTTTTCTTTTCTTTTCTATACCTACTTTTACGAGATGGCAGTAGAAACAAGCAGTTAGGTTGGCACCCTTTTGGTGTACATGACTGGCTTTTATACCCTATCTTAATGATCATAGCGGACATTATGGGCCTGGACCTTTCATAAGACGGGGAAATTCCAACCTTTACTTGCCTTTTTTGCTACGTGGTGACAAAGGGCGGTTCCCAATACTGCACGTAAACACCACCATAAAGCAGTATTGAGTCGGTCTAGCGACGCCTCCCTACCCAATACAGTCTCGCCTACACCAATAATTGTAAACCACCGAAAAAAGTACATTTTTTTCAACGCACTTACCTTAAGCAACGTGGAATCTACCTTGAGTGTATCTTATCAATTATGAAATATATCGGAAAATACAGGTCTTTTAAAGTACCGCGCCGTACCATAATTATCGTAGGTAGATTTAATCGCATTATGCAAGTGACAATACAAACGCATCTATGCAATGAATAAACCTATTAATACCCGCGCACCCCTACTTGAATGGATCCAGCCAATACTAAAACAACGACCGTTTATTCTTTATCTGACTGTCGTTGAGAGCAGACCTGTTTTTTCCGCTCTGCTTACACGGGCTGATATGGACAAAAGTAAAAAAATCGTCTGCTATCGTACGTTCAAGTAACTACAAAAGTGTACTACCTATCGACGGGTCCACTAGATTAAACAGTAGAAACTTCGTCTGCTCTTAAAGTGTTAACGCTTAAAGGCGGACATAAACTGTCGTGTGCTTTAGCAACCGGTACTATCCGGTTAGGCTACATTCGATTGTCGTTTGAATGGATCCGGAAGGAAATATCAGCTAATCGAGCGAATTTTCGGCGCTTACAAGCTAGATATTATTGGCAATTATGAATTGAAAAGGAGAGACAAACTCGAGAAGAATTAGTAACACTTCGCCCTCCGTTAACTGGTAACAGGTCGCCCTTGATTGGTAACAGTTCGCCCTTGATCGGTAACATGTCGCCGTCGGATATAAGTGTATACGTCAAGCAAAAATGTATACTTGTTAACTTATTTATAATTATTTCGACACTATTCACATCAATTTGTATTTGTTTCCATCGGCTTCATATGCATTATGAGTACTTCGGATATAAGTGTACCATTTCCACGCGTTAAATGAAGGGGGAAAATGATGTCAAGTAAAGTATATACTAGGGTTGTCCTTATTTTGCGACTTTTGATTTTTTAGTTTCTTACCCTCTTATTGTGTTCTATTATGTAAAAAAACATAGTTGGCCAAATTTAAGCACAAATAAACAATATTCAGAGGTAGCTCAATGACATTGAAATTTTAGGTTTTCTTGTTTTTAGTTGAAAAAAATCAGAATATTATTATGTGAAGCTTCAGTGGTTTAGATCTTGTTTATATTACAAACTGCTCCTACGACTTGAATAACACACATTGTTATTTTTCAATTATGGTTTGATGACAGACAATGAGAGAGATCAAGTTACAAACACAACCAGTTCCAGTGGTGACTCAGAACAGAATAGCAACAGAGCACTGAAAGCAAAGATTAAACAAGAGCTATCTTTAATCAGCTATACAACATTTATCAGTGTGAACAAATTAAACATGATTTAAAATTATGGAACAATGATGCTGTGTGAATGATCAGGAAAGGAATGTTGATTCTAAACTGATGCTTACCAAGAAAGTACAATGTAATTTAATTCTTAATGTCATGTAAACACACTTTTTTGGCAAGTTTACTTGAAAGTTGAACAAAACAGTATATTAAAAGTTTCAGATAACAATATTTTGAAAATGATTATTTAATAATAATAATAATAATAATAATAATAATATTCATAATAATACACACAATTAAGTGTTAAGGAATGCAGACAAGAAGACGCAAAATGGAAGATCGTCAGCAAGCAAGTTCTTCAACAGCTGAGCTTATGTTTTCAAGTTCTGATACAGCAGATACCAGCTCAGCAGAAGACGGTGACAAATTGGATGAAAAATGTGTAAGGACTGTTGGGGGTGATGTTACTCGTGGCGTTAAAAGAAAACGAGGGCGAAAGAGTGTTATTACACAAGAACTTGCCATGACTCTAGATCGTACTAAAGTATCAGACCGACAGGCTACAATGGTCATTACCGAAACAGCAAAAACTTGGGCCAAAATGTTAATGAACTTTCTATTAACAGATCCACAATAAGAAGAAACAGATCGGAATTCCGACAAAAGAGAGATGTAGTAATAAAGGAAACAATTCAGAGTAATGTTCCTCTTGTAGTTCACTGGGGTGGAAAGCTTATAAAAGATTTGACTGTAAAGGAAAAAATTGACCCTCTCCCAGTGTTAGTGACAGGAAAGATGTTTCACAACTATTGACAGTTGCTAAGCTTGAATCTGGGACTGGTGCAGCCCAGGCTGCTGCTGTATTTGAGGCAATTGAAGACTGGGAAATTGGCAACAGGGTTCAAGTAATGTGTTTCGACACCACTAGCTCCAACACGGTAGACTTGCTGGTGCCTATGTTTCTCTAGAACAAAAGCTTGGGAAAGAGCTTTTGTCGCTGGCTTGTAGGCATCACATTATGGAACTTGTCATAGGAGCAGTGTGCATGGGGAGCTTATCTTCGCCAGAAGTTCTTTTTTTCAAACGCTTCCAGGAACACTAGACATCTGTTGACACAAACAAGTATGAACCAGGCATTGCAAATTCTGATGTGGCAAGTCTTGTGGAAGACATATGACAAAGCACCATACATTATGCCAACACGTATCTTGAACAGACGCTGCCACGGGACGACTATAAAGAATTCCTGGAACTTGTGATCGTGTTTCTTGGTTCAGCTCCTGCACGTGGAGTGTCATTCGTGTCACCAGGTGCAATGCACCATGCACATTGGATGTTCAATGTTATATACAGTCTCAAAAGCTGGATGTTCAATGCTCAGTTCAAGCTTAGCCCTGCAGAAGAACGAGGATTGCGTGACATGTGTGTGTTTGTAGTTCGTGTCTACTTGAATGCGTGGTTCTCATCACCTCAGGCAGTATGTGCAACTTCTAATGACTTACAATTATTGAAGTCACTTCTTGAGTACAAATCAATTCATGAAAACATCTTGAAGGCAACAACACGGAAATTATCCAACCACTTATGGTACCTGTCTCCAGAACTTGTTGGCCTGGCGTTTTTTTTATTGTGATATCAACTCCGCAATAAAACGAAGTATGATTGAGGCGTTAAAGATGGACGATGACCAAGATAAACAACATGACCATTCCAAGAAAGCATCAGTTGATCTTAAATCACTCCCAGGCAACAACCTACAGGACATTGTTACACCAAGGTGTATGAAACTGTTTCAAATGATGGATATTTTGCATGACTTTCTTGATGTGTATCCAAATGCGTGGCATGATAGGGACGATTACAAACAAGCAAGAGAAGCACTGGAGTCTCTAAGAGTTGTAAATGATCAAGCTGAGCGTGGTGTTGCTCTGGTTCAGGAGTATAGTGGACTGTTAACTAAAGATAAAACTCAACTGCAGTTACTACTGCTAGCCGTTGAGGAACACCGGAGATTATATCCGGATAACAGGAAACAAACACTTACTTTTGTGCTCTAAAACTCTGTTTAGTTTTGGTAGAAACTTTTAGAATAAAGTATTGTAAACTCTTTGAACAAACAGTGATGTACAGTTGAAAATAAATTATATATATAAAATACAGATATAGTTTGTTCACTATTTTTTCTGATTTTTAAGGTCATTGAGCTACCTCTAAATATTAAAATATATTGTTAACTTTCCACAAAGTGTTTTCTCATCAAATAGAACACATTTGAGGGGTTAGACTTTTAAATATATTGGTTTTTGAAATACACCATTTTAAGAGCCACCCTAATATACTTACATCATTTTCACTCCCTGCTACTGGTGTTACCGCAACGGCGGACGAAGCCTGTGATGTCTTAAATAGGGGGAAATAAAGAAATAATCAATTTAAGAGAGAAATAGAAAAAATACATAGAAGATATAGTTATAGAGAGTTAGAGAGAGAGAGAGAGAGAGAGAGAGAGAGAGAGAGAGAGAGAGAGAGAGAGAGAGAGAGAGAGAGTGAATGTAATAAAATATGAGGATACTAACTACATGTATAAAGCGTAATATTGCTTCTGTTTTTACTAACATTTTACGTAATTTCTACCACTTACGCCTGTCGCTCGTCAGTAACATTTTCCATTACGTACTTCGAAGTTTTCCGCAAATATACACAGTTGACGGTTACAATTTAAACCGACCAATCGTCTCGCTTTATTTCAATGCATTTCGTAAGCAGCCAATAAGATCCAAATACTTAAATATATATGAGCGTCTTTTGTTAGCAGACTATTATTTAGCTAGCGTCTGCTGTGGAGAACGCATCGTATAACGATCCGATATTAGAAATGGTAAACTATATATATATACTTTAGCTTTAGAAACAACGTAGTAACCTTATTCGTATTCAACGTTTATTTATTTATATATTTGTCTTTTTTTTACATAATTATTGTCTGTCTGCTGTTTTTAAATATCTTTTTATTTGTTGTTGTTAGTAGCCAAGTATAAATATCAAGTCGCTATTAATTTTAGCAATGTTTCATGAAATAAAAATCGCTTCCCAGCGTTAATAATAAAACGAATTATCAAAATAGCGGGTCATGTAGATTAAACCTGGTACGCTGCAAATAAAATGGGTCAAGTAGCTTCTAGAAAAGTTAAATAACAAATAAATAAGAATAAACACGAGCACTTACTGGTTCGTTCGACATGTTAACATCCGAATGGCATCAAAATCCGAATGATACAGTTTAGAGATCATCTCAAATATTTAAAGATATATCGACCGACGGTAACATCTGTTACCACAGAAATCGATAAGAGTCAAAAGCCTAGTCATTAATCTTAATTTAAAAAAAACGTCAAAATTAATTAAACGAGTGGTCACTCTGCATCACATGTACGACGGAAGATCCTTGGCAGATGATAAAATAACGCATCTATTTGCATAGAGTAGCATAAAATAAGACCCAGATTGGTGGTCATCTAAAATAATTATAGAGACCTCAACCGACTGTAATATCTGTTACCACAAAAAATCTAATAGAGTAAAAAAGCCTAATCATTAATCTTAATAAAAAAATTGGTGGGATGATAAACCCAATAAATAAATAAATAAATAAATAAATAATAATAAAAAAATCGTTAAAAGTAGTCAAACGAGGGGACACTCTGTTAAACATGTGCTACGGAAGGTCGGTGATAAAATAAAGTCTCTGTTCACAGAGAGTAGCATAAAATTTATCCAAATTGATAAAATCGCGCGGCTTGTATATGTATATACAAGGAAGAGGCAACCAATGTTTAAGCGTAACCTTCTAAAGCACCGTAACAAAGAATCATATTATATCTAATATACATTAATAAATCATTCCCTCTATTAGCTTTTTTATTTTATTTCGAAACATTATATTTGCTTTGTAATTCTAAATACTTTTAAATTTACAGTCGAACGAAATACGATCATTCAATCCCGAAGACAGCTTCACGAACGACGATTTGTACATTATCTAGGAATAAGAGGAGCAGTATTTTGACCGGAGAATATTACAACCCAAAAAGCCAAGTATATCTCAATAAAAACAATAAAATGATCGACACACAAACGCACGTACGCACACGTTCACACCTCCGTTTTATAACGCGGAGAACGGGTAAAATTTGCTAGATTTATATGTATATGCTCTATTTTCAGTCGAACGAAGAGCAATCGTTAAATTTTGAAGACAGCTTCTCTTCGGAAGAAATAGAAAATCAATATTTTATACCGTCTAAAGGAGGGTTCACATCGGAAGATCAAAACGATAAAGAAGAAGGAGGTACGTTAAACGTGTACATTATATTGGTTTTTGCATTCCAAGGGAGATAACCTGTAAAACCCGCATTAGATTTATGCGCGGAGTTATGTTTGCCCGGATAAGTGACGAAGGTACTAGTAAAGAATTAACGAAAGAAGAAGAACAGAACAGAACAGAAATTTTATTTAAGATTTGTACATATAATAGTGTACATCATCATTACAACATGTATACATATAAATAAATAACATGTCACGTGAACCAAAAAAAACAAACAAAACAAAAACCGAATAATTTTGCTTTATCAAAACTTCAAACATTAATAATTATAGTGTATATAATACAATAATATACTACAGTCTAAACAAAAAAATGTCTATGAATGGTAAATCGTCTCTTGCGAGGGGACCTAAATCATTTTTATTTATGTAGAGATCTATTATTATACATATATTCACTGTCAGTTACAGCTGTCAATGCAGAATATAAGTGTATCTAATTCTTTTATGCCTATATTTAATACATATCCGAAACCTTATCATTTACATTAAAACTATGTAACATTTGACTTGACCAGCGTCCATCGTCAAGAAATTCTGTATATACTCAAATGATAAGGTTAGCTTGTTTAGACAGAATAGAATAGAATAGGGAAAAGAAGGAAGGGGTAATGTTTTCATTTTTTACATTAAAATCCTTTTAAATAGATAATCAAAGGAACAACGGTGAAACTTTAATATGTCTACTGTTCTTTGATATGGATAGATATTCGAGTATATTTTTTTTTCTTGAATGTATGCGCTAAAATATGTCTAATAAATCTTTGTATTATTTAAGTTCTAGGAATAATCTTTGAGAGCGGCTCCAATTTTCGTCTTACTGGAGAAACGTTGAGTTCGACTTCCGAGATTAACGAAATTTGCGAGAAATCGACCCTTGAACAAATTTCGGAGAGCGATACGGGTAAACAGTATACCTTCTTATCAGCAGTAAAATAATTCTATTTCTGCCATTATTTTGTTACTTTAAATTACTCTTCCTGTCGTTGACTACTCACGAAGTCTATGGTTTGTAATCAGATAAACACGTTCTGCCTTACAGATACGGAACAACCGCCTTGCTATTTGAGAGACGATCATTGTAATCAAATCGGTGCTCTACGCTGTTCGAATTGTAATCCCAATGATTCTGTTAATTGGTTAAACTTTTAATCTTATGAACAACAATCAGGAGATTAACAATAATGGATAATGTTATTAACGCCTTATTCGACCAGGGCGTTTCCTCCGATCAATTTCTATCATTCATCATCGCCAACGGAATCCAAGACGATCCGTTTGTGCGTGATGTATATCAGCAACTGTTAGCCGAGGAAACGACGGCTGGGCTAGGATTACCCTTACATTCCATACGGAGGATTTGGACGAATTGTTAGCGTTTCTGCCAGAACAACCAATTCTCGCTGCTCGCCCCGCTTTTTAAGTTTTTTATAGCGTAACTTACATTTACTAGCTAATTGTCGTTTACGGATAATCGGGAAAATATTCTTCCAAACATAATAAAATCGCTATAGTCGATATTGATCGTGACGTGCAACGAACTATTTTCCTCATCGTTATTTATACATTTATTGTTTGTTTTGTTTTTCTGTTATAGGATAGAAGTAGACACGAACGTCCAATTGGGGGGGTAGGCTTCCAGTAAACACACCTGCTCATTATGCGGAAATCTCTAAGCCAACATATAAGAACTGTCCACGAGCGTATCGTGCATACGTGTCCCGAATGTAGCAAAACGTTCACCAGAGAATACACCTTAAATCAACACCTTACAAATTTTCGAGGTCTCGTTCCCTGCGACAAATGCTCGGAAACGTTCGACTCGGCCCGAAAACTGGAATTTCACTTTAAAATCCGGCACAAGGTGAAATAGGTTAAATGGTCGGTCGGACGTTATTCGTGTCGTCATTGCCCCGCCGTGTTCGACCACCTGAAAAACACATACACCGAGGCGTTACATCTCCACAACCCGGACCCAGTCAGTCCCGTAACTCTTCCTCGCAACCGGGTCCGAAACAGTCCGGCATCTACTCCCCTCAACCGGGTCCCAGTCAAGCCCGAGACTCCCCACAATCGGGACCTAGCAGCTACAAATGTCGTCGTTGCCCCGCTCTGTTCTCAGATCGTCGAGAGTTGCACGCCCACAACGTGCAACTACATTATCAGACCGGCGCCGGTTTACACCCGGAACCATTCGAAGAGGGCGGGGAACCCTGGATCCGCACGAACGGCACCGTTGACGAAGAACTTCGCGACTGCTACCGTACCAATCGTTTGATTCGCTGAGCGATTCAGAGAGGGTCCGGTAGAGTCTTTATACAATATCCCCATGTTCCCCGGCATGACGATAGCGGATATCGGAGAAGCCCTTCAAGGTATTTACGACCGTCGACAAAGGGCCTTAAAAGTGAATTTGAGCTTCGGTTTCATCATGCGGCACGCGTAGACGGGACAGCACCGATATTTCCGGCCGTTCGACAACGTTAATGCCCTGGACGCCCCGGTCCTTATTTCTTCGAGAACGGATGTAGCGAAGGTAGACTGGTTCGAGATTTGTAAATAATATAAATTTATTTAAAAATAGTACATTAAAAAGAAATACTAAAAACGCATGTTTATCGTTTCGTAGGCCCTTAAGAAACTGAACAGCGCGGACATCCTGGCCGAAATTGTCAAAAAAACGCCCGGATACGAAATGGAGACTGGTGCTACTGACTAACATTAGGGTGAAGACCTTCGACACCAACTTCCCGCTCGGCGCCGTAAAAGAAGGTCTCCCGGTCTACGTGACCAGGTCAAAATATATTTCTTTGGACAAGGATCCTGTCAAAAAAAATTTAATACGACGATAACCTCTGTCTCTTCCGGTGTCTGTGTCTGCAACGGTATGGGACTGTCGAGCCGAACAGGGTCACAGAAGTCTGCGCCCGTTGGGATCGTGACGTCCGGCACGGCGTACAGCTCAGTGTCGCCCCTGAGTTCAAGCAGCGGTTCGAGGTCAATGTACACATGTATGCGCTGCGAGAAGACGGTGCCGTGATGTCCGTCTTTAAATCGACCAAACGGTACGCGGACACCATGTACGTAAACGTGTTTGAGAATCACTGTTCGTACGTCACGAACTTTAATCGGTACGCCAAACGGTTCAAGTGCGAGCTATGCGACCGGATGTTCAATCGTCATGACAACTTTACAATCTGCGACAAAAAGACCCTATATACGCATCCGGGTGGATTTTATAAGGAACATAGGACCGTCTTTGACGAGTTGGCCGAGGCCGGGATCTATGTGCCCGATGCCGAGCGCACGTATTCGTGGTTCGCCGTATTCGACTTCGAAAGCATGTTGGTCAGGCTCGACGGCGAAGCCACGGACAAAGTCGGATGGACGCACCAGCACGTTCCCGTCAGCCTGAGCGTCTGTTCGAACATCCCGAACCACGACCGGCTACAGTGTTTTATCAACACGGATATGGATCAACTCCTCGAAGCGATGGTTGGTGTTCTCACCATTATCCAGCAATCCGCGATCGACGCCGCATCGCAGACTTGGGGCGGATACGAAAGGGAGTTGTCCGACAGAATGACGTCACTGTCGGAGGAAAATGAGGAAGAGGCGAAGGAACTCGAAAAATTAAAAAAAAAACCTGTTTGGCAAGTTCCGGGGATACATGACCACTTTGCCCGTGCTCGGATTCAACTGGTATTTAATTTATCTATCCATTTATATATTCTTATTTTTATATTACATCGTATTGATAACTTCATTTTAAATTTGCATGTCCCGCGTACGATTAAATTTAACAAAGTTCTACTTTATCTTTCAGCGCCAGGTACAATCTGAATTTGGTCAAACAAAAACTGGCCAAACACTTGAAAATGCACGAACAAGAGTACGGGTTCGTGGTAAAAAAATGCAGCGCGTACGCCTGCATCACCAGCAACATGTCCCGGTTCCTGTATATTAGTCATTTCCTAGCCCCTGGCACCTCCTACGCCGGGTTCTTGAAAGCTTACGGGGTCGAGGAAGCCAAAGGTTTCTTCCCTTATGAATAGTTGGATAGCCCGGCTAAACTGGAGGTGCCGAAGCTGCCTCCGCACGAATCTTTTTATAGCTCGCTAAAAGGCAAGAACATAATCGCGGAAGAGTACGCGTACTGCCAGGACGTATGGCGGAACCGGGGCATGGCAAGCTTTAAAGACTTTCTCGTCTGGTACAACGATTTAGACGTAGGTCCCTTCGACAAGGCCGTCGAGCGCCTGCAGCAGTTTTATTTTCAAAAAGAAATAGACATCCCAAAGTCAGTCATGAGCGTTCCCGGCATCGCCCGCCAACTGTTGTTCAAGTCGGTCCGAGACGCGGAATTTTCGCTGGTGGACGAGAAAAACGCTGACTTGTACGATACTATCAAAAATAACATCGTTGGCGGTAAGTTTGAGACCAAAATCAGGGGAGAAAAAACTTGTCGAAACATAGTCGGTTACGACGCCAACGCGCTATACCTATGGGCTATCGGCCGCCCCATGCCGGAATAACGTTCGTGTGTCGTCGCGCCGACAATGACTTCAAGCCGGAACACAGGGACAAATATATGCAGGCGTTCAACTGGTTGAACTACCTCAATCAGTACGAGGGGGCTCACATCCTTCATCAAAGGAACAACGGAAAGGAAGTCCGGATAGACAAATATCCCGTGGACGGCTTCGACCCGCGGAGTAATACCGTCTACGAGTTTCAGGTATTGTATTTTTATTTAGTTCCTTTTGATTTATTCGTCACATAACGTTTTTACAGGAGGCGTTTTATTTTAAATACGTCTCTATCAACAGGGCTGCTTCCATCACGGTCACGAGTGCGAGCTGACCGTCAACGCTAAAAGCGATCAGTGGCACTCGCGCAAACTCGCCCTGAAACGTCGGACGAAAGCTAAAACGCATTTCCTTCGTCAGCTTGGATATACGGTATTGGAGATGTGAGAGTGCGAATTTCGGGATTTCTGCAAGACGCATCCGCGAATTTACCCGATCCGGGATCAGTGTCGCCCTACCTTCAGCCAGAAACATCGGGGCGGCGTGTCAGAAACCCCGTTTTTGAACGGTGTCCGTTTCGGCACGTTTTTCGGTATGGTGGAGTGAGACATCGAAGTCCCGGAGCGGTGGCGCCCCGAATTTGCCCACATCTCAATGTCTCCCCGAGAACATTTTGAAAAAATGTGCCCCATTTTCTGCAACACGGAAGTGGGGTTCGAAGATATCGGGGAGCACATGCAGGCTCACGCCAGGCAGTACGGTCTCTCCGATAAACCGAGACAGCTCCTGATCGGCGGAACCGAAGCCCGCCAAATCCTGGTGACGACCCCGCTGCTGAAGTGGTACTAGGATCACGGTCTAAAAGTGACCAAAATCTATCAGGTGGTCGAGTACCGGAAGATAGCTTGCTTCGACTCCTTCATCCGAGAAGTGAGCGACGCTCGTCGCGCCGGGGACGCCGACGAAAACGTGGCCATCGTAGCCGACACCATGAAGCTAATCGGCAACAGCGGGTGAGTATTATTGAAACTATTTACCTTATAGGTTAGACACCACTAAATGAGTTTGTTCTATAATTTATAGTGAATCGCGTAAAGATGGAAACAAATTGCACCATGAGCAAGTTATGATGGACCCCCATAACCATACATCGGTGAAAAGAGCTATTTATTGTCTATTAGAAAGACCCTATAATAAGGCAACTTTTGCAACTGGTAAGAAGGTTCAGCTTCATAGACTGTGCATACCGCCAAATTGCCAGTCGGTAACCGCCAAATTTCAATGAAATATGTACTTCCTGTAAAAGTGGATCAGTCCATTATTGTGCATAGGGGTTTAAGACTTTTGCTTTTGTTTATTTCTACATAGTTTCAGCTTCCTTTTGATAACAAAAGGTTCAGATTACCTTCAAAATAGGAAATTTAAGGCCAAACAAAACAACAGACTGTTACTAAAGAGAAAAAGTCCATGTCACACATTCTACTTCCGGTCGGTATTTAGTGGAACCACACCTTATATGACGTATAAGCGTCTATAATTATTATTATTATTATTATTATTATTATTATTATTATTATTATTATTATTATTATTATTATTTATTGGTCTCTCCCAATATATTTTCAGTTACGTGTCTTCGATCATGGACAAAACCCGCAATGTCTCCTACGTGCATGGGGAAAACGAAGCGTGCTTCGAGGTGAACAAACCTTAATTCTGCCATACTACGTGTCTCGATGAGGTCGACCAGTATTTCGAAGTCGAGTCTGCCAAATCTCGAATAAAACTCGACCTCCCGACGCAACTGGGTTTTTTTATTCTGCAGTACGCCAAACTGAGAATGCTGGAATTTTACTACGACCTCCTGGATCGTTACGTGGACCGATCCAACTTCGAGTACTTGGAGATGGACACGGTAAGCGGTTTATATAGCTGTTTTATTTGCGCGTACATTGTTAAGATAAGCATTTTTTGTTTTAATTTTTCGCGTTTCTAAAATCAATGACTCGCTAAAATAACTCCTTTTTTGAACCTAATCAGGATATATTTCTTTTCCTGGACTCCGCCTACATGGCTTTATCGGCATCGAGTCTGTGGGAGGTGGTAAAGCCCGAGATTGCGGACGAGTACCAGCGCGGACTGACGGGAATTAGCGACGACCGCTATAATCCAGTCAGAGACCGTTGGTTCCCACGAGAGTGCTGCCAGAAGCACGCTAAATACGATGAAAGAGTGCCCGGTCTCTTCAAAAGGAATACGAAGACCAGACGATGATAGGTCTGTGCTCCAAGACCTACATCGTGAGCCGTGCGGACGGGGACTTCAAATTTAGTTCGAAGGGTCTGTCAAAGTGTCTGGTCCAGGAACCCCTAGCCGTATTCCAGGATGTGCTGCGTACCGGAAATCCAGCTTCCGGACGCAATAAGGGGTTCCGCGTTCGTAACAACGGGATATACACTTACGAACAGACCAGATGCGGATTTTCGTACTTTTATTGCAAGAGGCGCGTATTGAAAGACAGGTCCGTATTGGCCGCTGGACAAAGTGTTGTGTCCCGTCAAACACATCAAACCCACTACCGTCGAACTAAACGACGAAGACCAATGTCTTATAAACTTATTAGACGCTCAATTCGAGTGATTTAGTTTTGTGTTTAAGGAACTGTGAGGATATGTATATATTTAACGAGGAACTGACGCCGTGGTTATTGCGTTTTAGAGCCTGTTATGTCGAACTATATAAAATGAACTACATGCTGTGAACTAGTATCATTTTTGAACATCCCAAATTGTTATTTGTACACGACAAACGTTTTTATTTTCAGACCGAATCAACGTGTACATCCCGGATCGGTTTTTGTATCGACTACACCGGTTTTTGTAAGGCATAAGTGCATTTTTGTTCAACCGCAACTGTTTCCTTTGTATATAACTTTATAATTTTTGTGAGGGGTAAAACCTTTTTTGTATACTTTAAAACAAGTTTTGTTTTACGCAAAACTGATTTAGTACGGACCGTCTCAACAAGTGTACATCGCGAATCTGTTTTTGTAATCAAGCGTGTTTTGTTGTGTTTTTTGTTTTGTTTTTGTTTTGTTTTATTTGTTTTTGTTGTTGTTTGTTTTGTTTGCTTGTTTGTTTTTGTTTTAGTTTTTGTTTGTTTGTTTGTTTTGTTTGTTTGTGTTTTTTTTTGTTTTTTTTTGTTGCATTTGTTGTTGTTGTTTTGTTGTGTTTTTTTTTTTGTAGTGGAAATAGAATTAATAACGAATGCATTTTTTGTATGTATACATATGTTTTGTTTTAGTTTTTGCTTGTTTGTTTGTTTGTTTAGTTTGTGGTTTGTTTGGTTGTTTTTGTTGTTTTTGTTGTTGTTGTCTTTTGTTGTTGTTTTTTTGTAGTGGAAATAGAAATAATAACGAATGCATTTTTTGTATGTATATATACTTTAATTTTCGTGTACAAATAAAATACAGATAATTGTACATAGTATAGAAGTAGTCTTTTTCCTCCGATTAAATAGACAGCCAACGTATCGTATTCTTTTTGGCAGTAGCGTGTTTCTTCTTGATATTCGGCAGTTTTCGACTGGCAATGATGTCGGAGTGGATTCGATCTTTGACGAGATGCCGGGTGGTCGGGTATTCGTTAAAACTCCTTTCTTTTGGGCTGGCGTTCGATGCGTCAAGATCTACAGTATTTTCGGAATGGGTCCTTTCTTTCGAGCTGTCGGGCAAGAGTGGGGGATCTCTCGCGCGCCTTTCGCTGATCCGTTCGTATTTGTCGTAGGGTAGTAAGATCATTTTCTCCATTATTTAAGTACCGGTTCTAAATAACTCAGAGCGACGCGTATCAGAGTTAAAATAGTGTCCCGTTTTCCAGCGACCACTCGTTTCTTCTTAGAGTACGCGCTAGACTTATCAGCTAGTAAATAGACCAATCGCTTTTCACGTTTCAGTTTTCTTTTATCTTCTGGCGACAAGCGAATCGTAAACTTGATGATGTTATGCGCGATCTGACGTAAGACACATAACTGGGGTCGGGTAATCGTAGACAATATCGCCTTTCTCTGGGTCGAAGACGTCTCAACGAACATGCGTAAAAATGTTGTTGCTGTTTGTCGAGTTCCATATCCCTTCTTACGTCGAACGCCTTGTAGACTCCTTCTTTCGTTCTTCTTTCGACGGTATTCTCGCCGGGAAACACTTTAATGCAAAGTCTGTAAGCGTCATCTCCGTGCGGACTCATGCCGATGAGGAGATAACCGTATTTCTGGCTCAACGCGTCTTCGTACGCTTTGACGAAACCGTTAACTTTTCCAGGATATAATTGGCGACCTAAGACGTTGACTTGAGACACGTCTCTCAAATTCTTCATAAGCACTAAATACCACGTGTTTAAAGCAATCGTTCTAGCGCGTCTTCCTCCCATATATAAATTTTGCGATAGAAGTATAACGCTCACTCTTCTATGATGTGTTCCCCTGGTAAATAAAAGCTCCATCTCCTCGCGACGTACGACGTCTTGTATCAAATCGTCTATAATGATGAGTTTGTGTCGTCGATCTTTCGTAAAATCGTCGAGTTCCTCAGTTGTCGGAAGTCCCAATTTGCTCTTAAAATGAGAGATTTCCGCCTCCATCTGGTCGAATTATGGTTTATATATTCCGTAGCAGTACAGCACGGCTTCCGGAGGTTCGTTATTATACATGCGCTCGAGATCTTTTAAAAATCGGTAGACCCAACGTGTCTTGCCAGCCCCCGTCTGAGCGCTTTTACATATACTAGAACAAGGTTCGAAGGGAAACATTATTTTTTCAGTTTAGGATTAGGCAGGGCGTAACCGATCGAACTTCCAAGTAAACTTATCCACAGTTCGCTCGATCCGTTTTGTATGGATAAGTTGATGATAGACGTAATGATAATGATGTAGACTATGATCATCTGCGAAAAGTAGACAATTTCCGCCTGAGGCTCTCTGGTCCCTAACAAATGCAACGTGTCCCCGTTCGATTTATGTTCCGAATCGATTGAGGGCAATTGAAGGAAAGTTTCCCTTTCTTCGTCGTCAGACATGCTTAATTTCCCGTTCTTACATAAAAACGGTAATAAAACATCTAAATCGACATTCTTACGATGGTAAGAGAAATAAAAACGAAACATAATTTCATGCCAATCAGTTGTATTCATTTTTATTTTCTGACAAAAAAACAACAACAATACGTTAAACGAAGTAGGATTAACTAATGATGAGTACGCCAAATGCCTAAAGTTTGAAACGCTATTAAAAAAAAGGAATGCGCAAATATCATTGACAAATGGTAGCGAGTATTGTCATAGAAATTATTTATACATGTTAGTTTCTGTTAACATCCGAAATAGTTTAGTATAAATCGATTGTTATTTAGTTACTCACCCAATACGGGTATCGTAAAACGCGTTCGAATCCGTAGTGTCGAGGATCGTTCCCGAGTGAGTTAAAAATTCGAAAGTCCCAACGGGCTGAAAATAAAAGTTTGTCCAACGTTTCCCTGGCTCTCGACTCGTGTCCGTGTTGCAAATGACAAATCGTCCCGGATCGATCGTTAGCAGGTCCGCCGACGTGATCGTGATCGGGTATTCTCGGAGTGTATGTTCCAACTGGTAATTATTTATTTGACGAAAATCGATCTGGATTCCTCGATGTGTAGTACTTCCGAAAAGATGGCGTAGATCACCAATGTGACGCTTTCGGCTATGGAGCCGCAAGCCTGAACTCGAGAGGACAGTGTTCCTTTCGTTTGGTGTTAAAAGAAAAGTGTGGATCGATGTCTAAAATGTAGAGGCTGTAACCGTTCCTATATTCTTCGTACGTTACGTTTACGTCTTTGCGATACGTCCTTAAGGTCGTGTAGCAATCTGCGTAATGATCGGCAGCGTAGTCAGGTTGTAAGGGGTGCACGGGGCAAGACTGGCCGTCTACGTAAACCCTACGTTGGAACAGTCGTAATGTTTAAAATTGAACAGGTTTTGTCCGTAGTCTCCGGTAAAGGCGGCATTGGGTACGAGACCTAAAATAAGTTTATTGGGTACCAGTCCCTGAAACGTATCATCGGCGCTAAAACTGTACTGCCCAGCAGCGATGGTCATGGTCTTGATTTCCGATCGTAAAGAGAGATAGATGGCCGGACTTTCGCGAATGAGTCTCTCGTGAGCCAGTAGAACGGAGCTATGAAGTCGTTGAACGCAAAGTTTGAAACGGGCGTCTACGATTTAAACTTTGTTAGTGGGATCTAACACGTCAGTAATGATCCTGAATTCGTCGGGGGCTTGCCACAACTTGAGACCCATTTGCATCGCGTTGATGAGTAATTTCGGCTGCCGAGAAATATCCACGAGGAGCGGTCATTCTCAATCCACCGTTTTTTCGCCCATCATGCATTTTGCTCTGAGGTAAAGTCCGGTGTTTTTACCGTCGACATCATTCTCATCCAAATAATTCGATTCTTTGGAAAACAATTGCGACTGCAAGGCGGTTGTCTGTAAACTTTTGTTCGTTTTCAGTATGGTGTCTATATAAGTCTTATAAGGATAGTTGGTGCCAGTATGAGAAAGCGGGGTTTGTTGAAAACTGACGTCCACCTGCATAAAAATGGTATGCAAGGACAAGTTGGCGAGAGCTAACTTCTGTGTCAGCGATTGGTGAGTCATCGCTATGTACTAGCTTGATTTTAAGGTGCAGGCGACAGCGTTTCAGAACGATGAAGACCAAAGACTGTTGAGGAATTTTAAATTCTTACGTCGCCGAATCCGTCAGTTAGTTGATAGGATGATATTCGATCCATTCTCTCGTACGCAGCCACGCGTCCGATGGCGCTGGCGCGAAGATGGATAATTCTTCTTGGTGATAACCTTCCATGAGTTAAAACTGGGTTTCTTCGTCGATATAACGCAGAGATCCGGTTCAGTTTTGCCGCTTGGCAGGCTTCTTACATTTGATTTTCTTTAATCCTGATGATAAAGTCTTCTTACGTCAAGCGCTCGAAGCCTTCTTACTTCGTTCGACTAGTTTGTTCATGGGCTGGTGGTTCTCTTTTCGTTCGTGAGCAACTTCTACTTTCGCCATGTCTACGGCTTGGGCGACAGGGCTAACCAATTTTACGATTGGCGAACCTTTTTTCGCCTGTTTCCCGCTTCCCAGTACGTAACGTCCCATATGATCGGGTCGAATCTGACCGTCTCTCAATTCTTTAAAGTGTTGATACCACTTTTCCGGATCGCCAACGTAAGGTACCCACTCTCGACGTTGATAATCGTACACTTCTACAGAGCCCATTTCTTTCTGATTCTTAACGTGCAGTATAATTGGGTGTCTTCTCAAATGGTACACTTCGTAAATTCGCGTCAGCGAAAGAAAGCCTAAGAAGTCTTCCAACGTCTTTTCTTACGGGCAAATAAAGCGGAGAAGTAGATTCCCGGTACACGTACTTAAGGGATTTATTTCCGAGCTCGAGGTTTTTGAGGACCGACGCTTGTCGTTGACCGATGTACGACTCTTCCAAAAAATCTCCGAATAAAAAACACGGCAAAAAATCGAAGTCTAATCCGATTTCAAGTAAAGCGCACTCCCAGGTTCCTTCAAGTTGTAAAGAATTGGGTAGTTCGTACGTTAATTACATCTTACGTTCTCCCGTTAAGTATCCGCTCAAGTTCAAAGTAAAATTGGTCATTTTAGGTTTCGCGTAAAGTTAAACGTTCTTACGTTGATCGGTAACGCTCCAGGTCTCTGGTGGGAATAAAACTGTCAAATTGTTTAGACCAACCCATCCACCTGATCAGTACTCTATTCCCGGTTCGTTTCAAAATCTTTTCTATTCTAAATTTGGGGTATTTATCCACGACGATTTTCGACAATTGGCTTCCGTAAAAAGTACCGTCAATAGGATCCCCTTGAATATCTTTTACTTTGTAATACGGAATGTTTTCCTTCTTTCCACGATCTGACACAATGAAATATTCAGTAGTCCATCGCTCATCGTATTCGCGCTGAAAGGCTTGTCTTAAAGTTGAGTCTTACCGTATACCCGACTTTAACCTTATAACTCGAACCCTCGTCCGATTTCCTCCACGGCGCCTTCTTAACCGGATTCATCGCGCAGTTCTAAACATCATCTTTATGATCCAAAGACACGGATTCCGGGGCTCTATCGATAGTTCGATGGTAGGTCTCGTTATAACTTCTCGTCATCTTCATCAAGACGTTGATCCATTTTCGGGTCTGATAAGTGGTCATGTAATGCGCAATTTTCGTTTTGATTGTTTTTATGGCTCGTTCGGCCATGGCGGCTTTGGTCTCGTTTCGGGAGTATTTAGAAAACGTATCGATGACCAATAGAAAATAACCGTATCCGTCGTTATCATTCGCGTGTCGATTCATGTACGCCACGTCGGCCTCCCACTCGTAGTCGATGTAGGGCGTCACGATGCGACGACGTTTGTGATTTCTTACGATTCCCTTGTGAATGGTGTAAGGTTCTTGCGTCATCAACCATTTTACAATTTGAGCTTTACTCACGGCGTATCGTCCCTCTTTTTTAATGGCTCTGTACAATTTGTCTGAGCTGGAATATGAGGCGGGATGCGAGGGGTCGTTAAATCTTGTTCAAATATCGTTCGTACGCCATTTTTAGCGCGTCCCGGCATATTTTCTTCTTCTTCTTCTTCTTCTTCTTCTTCTTCTTCTTCTTCTTACGTCGCTTAATTGAACCTGGGTCCTATATCGTAATCGCGGGCGTTTCGTTCGACGTTTCCGATCGTGTTCAAGAATTCGCAGGACGGGATAAAAGTAGGTGTTCTCGAAAAGGATCGTCCGTCCGTTCCCACGCGTACAAGGAGGTGTGGCAGCAGAAACAGGTCACTTTGTCATATTGCCCCGTGTAGCAAAATCCGTTCGCCGCAAGTTGGTACTTGTCCGGCTGTAATTGCTTTGGCCAGAAGCGGAAACTGTTTGAACGATTGACGTAATACTTCATTTCTCCGTTATTCCATCGACAGGCGTCTCCTTTGTCTCTTAGTTCCATTTTAAGGATCGTACGACGGGTTCGCTTCTTACGTCTTAATAGCGTATAATTCCAGTTCAATAAACGTGGGGAAAACGACGTTTTTGAAATCTGGATTTTTCTTTACGTCCGTAATGACTTCTTTTCCACTGTAGAAACAACCGAACGTTTTTCCGTTTAGTTTAAACGTGGCGCTGGGGAAAAGTTCCGGTTCGTACACGACTTTCCTGGACGCGGCGAGTCTTTGAATATCGAGTTAACCCGATAACGTATAGCGAACTGAAATGGTCAATATCCGAACGTTCGTCAAACGAACGGGATAACCAGGTTTTTGTAAACGTCGGGCATAACGACGCGCTCTTTTTACTCCGTCCGACGTAGACTCTGCTTTTCCATTGCAGCAAATAATACCATTGGGAAAGACGAAACAATTACCTCCGATACGCCTATGCTGCCAAATTAGACCCGGGAATCGATTGGGTTCGATTTTAACGTTAGCTAGTTGATGACATAATCGACGTAGGTCAAAAGAATAATGAAGGCCTACCGATATCCGCAATTATCTCCCTTGCGGAGTCAGTTTAGAGTTATTTCCCTTTGGTATTGGGTAGTTCCGGTTTATTGAGAAAAACGACGATCAGATAATATCGAGATTTGACGTGTTGCGATTAATATCGCTTTCTTTTTGTTGTCTTTTTTTGTGATTAGTGAGATGCAGATAATTTGTGTAAGCTTTTAATGTAAATGTGCTGGAAGTGTAGTGGTAATTAGAGCAATTCGACGATATTAATGCCTTTTTATACTTGTCATGATTGAAATTAAATGTGTGGCATGTAGGGAGTTAGCAACATATACAATCGATTTTGGTGTGTGTATTTTGCTCATTTATCCTATTTTCACTTACACATTGAGCCATAGAGCCAATTAACCAGTCATACCCTAGAGGCATTTCTCCTGTCATTCCTTACATTTGGTGGTGGTCTTACCTTCCCCTCATGCCTAGACACATCTGGTGTGGATAACCGGTCAGTGTAAGATATTGAGGGTGGAGGTATACACAACAAAATAAACATGTCATTTTGGACATACTCTTAAAGTATATTTTCACATACTTGCAGTACACAAAGTGCTTTACACAACCGTGTAATTTTTAACACTCTAAGAAAAGAAATACTTCAGAAAAGAGTGGAAATGACTGAAATCTGAAGACCAAGTAAGATTAATAATATCAAAATTAACACATTTCAAATGATTAAAATGAAATATAATTGACCTCATCAAGTTTGTTTGTTTTTTATGTTTATAACGTAAATAACACTGCTTTATATAAAAAAGTATATAATGAGTAGCATGTAACCGAAACCGGAACTACCCAAAAAAGCGCCACCTCGATTTAGGGAGGTAAATACGTAGCGAAATCAGGGATAACTCCGTATATCGGTAGGACCCCATTTAACGACGCGCTGCAAACGACGTTCATGACCGACATGTTTTCGGTTCGAGGACTAAACTCAAAATGAAATTAGATCTTAAATGCGAATATTTATAATATTTATTTTCATTAGTATCGGTATTGGTATTTGTAAAGTTTCTATATTTTATAATATTATTTTTATTTTAAGTGATTTTAACATAAAGTTTTTACGTGTAAAGAGACGAAAAGACTTAGTAATCGATTAATGATTTATTTGACGATATACAATGTAGAAAGCGCCGTGAATGAGTACAAAACATTATAAAATGGACCTCGGCAAATCGTTGTAAAAAGAATGAAAATCGCGAACGCGATTTTTATAGATTCTGTCAATATATATAGTAAAGACATAAATCGTCTTATTAAATGTTCATAGAAGCATTCCGTTGAATCGTGATTATGTTCCGTGTAACAATGGGTGATATCCCGGAGTTCCGGAAGGTAAGTGTCTAAAATACGAAGTCTGTTGCGAAGTTCTCCGTACTGTTCGAACGTGAGAGAAGTGCCTTTTCAAGTGGGTTGGATCTCCGGTAGCCAAAACTTGCGGATGTCTACACGATCAAACCCTGTTTGTACGGTTACGTACCAGTTTCCGCCGAGATGACGTCTGTAAAACGTATCTTGACCTAGCTCCATTTGTTTGACGACCGCCTCTAGATGCGGGAAGGTGGCGAACAACGTGAATTCCCCAACACCTCGCACTATTCTAATTATACGTAAAACCCTACGTTGGAACAGTCGTTATGTTTAAAATTGAACGGGTTTTGTCCGTAGTCTCCGGTAAAGGCGGCATTGGGTACGAGACCTAAAATACGTTTACTGGGTACCAGTCCTTGAAACGTATCATCGGCGTTAAAACTGTACTGCCCAGCAGCGATGGTCATGGTCTTGATTTCCGATCGTAAATTGGGATATATGGCCGGACTTTGGGGAATGAGCCTCTCGTGAGCCAGTAGAACGGAGCTATGAAGTCGTTGAACGCAAAGTTTGAAACGGGCGTCTACGATCTGAACTTTGTAAGTGGGATCTACCGCGTCAGTAATGATCATGAATGCGACGAGGACTTGCCACAACTTGAGACCCATTTGCATCGCGTTGATGAGTAACTTCGGCTGCCGAAATATATCCACGAGGAGCGGTCATTCTAAATCCACCGTTTTTTCGCCCATCATGCATTTTGCTCTGAGGTAAAGTCCGGTGTTTTTTACCGTCGACATCATTCTCTTCCAAATAATTCGATTCGTTGGAAAACAATTGCGATTGCAAGGCGGTGGTCTGTAAACTTTTGTTCGTTTTCAGTATGGTTTCTATATTAGCCTTATAAGGATAGTTGGTGCCAGTATGAGAAAGCGGAGTTTGTTGAAAACTGACGTCCACCTGCTTAAAAATAGTATGCAAGGACAATTTGGCGAGAGCTAACTTCTCTGTGTCAGCGATTGGTGAGTCGTCGCTATGTACTAGCTTGATTTTAAGGTGCAGGCGACAGCGTTTCAGATCGATGTAGACCAAAGACTGTGGAGGAATTTTAAATTCTTACGTCGCCGAATCCGTCAGTTAGTTGATAGGATGATATTCGATCCATTCTCTCGTACGCAGCCACGCGTCGGATGGCGCTGGCGCGAAGATGGATAATTCTTCTTGGTGATAACCTTCCATGAGTTAAAACTGGGTTTCTTTGTCGATATAATGCAGAGATCAGGTTCGGTTTTGCTGCTTGGCAGGCTTCTTACATTTGATTTTCTTTAGTCCTGATGATAAAGTCTTCTTACGTCGAGCGCTCAAAGCCTTCTTACTTCGTTCGACTAGTTTGTTCGAGGGCTGGTGGTTCTCTCTTCGTTCGCGAGCAACTTCCACTTTCGCCATGTCTACGGCTTGGGCGACAGGGCTAACCAATTTAACGATTGGCGAACCTTCTTTTTTCTTCTTTTTCCCGCTTCCCAGAACGTAACGTCCCATATGATCGGGTCGAATCTGACCGTCTCTCAATTCTTTAAAGTGTTGATACCACTTTTCCGGATCGCCAACGTAAGGTACCCACTCTCGACGTTGATAATCGTACACTTCTACAGAGTCCATTTCTTTCTTATTCTTAACGTGCAGTATAATTGGGTGTCTTCTCAAATGGTACACTTCGTAAATTCGCGTCAGCGAAAGAAAGCCTAAGAAGTCTTCCAACGTCTTTTCTTACGGGTAAATAAAGCGAGCGGAGAAGTAGATTCCCGGTACACGTACTTAAGGGATTTATTTCCGAGCTCGAGGTTTTTGAGGACCGACGCTTGTCGTTGACCGATGTACGACTCTTCCAAAAAATCTCCGAATAAAAAACACGGCAAAAAATCGAAGTCTAATCCGATTTCAAGTAAAGCGCACTCCCAGGTTCCTTCAAGTTGTAAAGAATTGGGTAGTTCGTACGTTAATTACATCTTACGTTCTCCCGTTAAGTATCCGCTCAAGTACAAAGTAAAATTGGTCATTTTAGGTTTCGCGTAAAGTTAAACGTTTTTACATTGATCGGTAACGCTCCAGGTCTCTAGCGGGAATAAAACTGTCAAATTGTTTAGACCAACCCATCCACCTGATCAGTACTCTATTCCCGGTTCGTTTCAAAATCTTTTCTATTCTAAATTTGGGGTATTTATCCACGACGATTTTCGACAATTCGTTTCCGTAAAAAGTACCATCAATAGGATCCCCTTGAATATCTTTTACTTTGTAATACGGAATGTTTTCCTTCTTTCCACGATCTGACACAATGAAATATTCAGTAGTCCATCGCTCATCGTATTCGCGCTGAAAGGCTCGTCTTAAAGGTGAGTCTAACCGTATACCCGACTTTAACCTTATAACTCGAACCCTCGTCCGATTTCCTCCATGGCGCCTTCTTAACCGGATTCATCGCGCAGTTCTAAACATCATCTTTATGATCCATAGACACGGATTCCGGGGCTCTATCGATAGTTCGATGGTAGGTCTCGTTATAACTTCTCGTCATCTTCTCCAAGACGTTGATCCATTTTCGGGTCTGATAGGTGGTCATGTAATGCGCAATTTTCGTTTTGATGGTGTTGATGGCTCGTTCGGCCATGGTGGCTTTGGTCTCGTTTCGGGAGTAAAAATGTTTAATATCCCGGTTGGCTAATAACGTTTGAAAAGTTTTACTTTTAAATTCGCTGCCGAAGCCCGTCTTGAAGCGCTCTGGCTGGCGTCTGGATCGCGTTAAAATCGTTTTAAAAGCGTCTGTCACATCCTGTCCTCGTACGTTCTTTAAGGCGACTGTCCACACGTATTTAGAAAATGTATCGATGACCAATAGAAAATAACCGTATCCGTCGTTATCTTTCGCGTATCGATTCATGTACGCCACGTCGGCCTCCCACTCGTAGTCAATGTAGGGCGTCACGATGCGACGACGTTTGTGATTTCTTACGATTCCCTTGTGAATGGTGTAATGTTCTTGCGTCATCAACCATTTTACAATTTGAGCCTTACTCACGGCGTATCGTCCCTCTTTTTTAACGGCTCTGTACAATTTGTCCGAGCTGGAATATGGTTCGGGATGCGAGGGGTCGTTAAATCTTGTTCAAATATCGTTCGTACGCCATTTTTAGCGCGTCCCGGCATATTTTCTTCTTCTTCTTCTTCTTCTTCTTCTTTTTCTTCTTACGTCGCTTAATTGAACCTGGGTCCTATATCGTAATCGAGGGCGTTTCGTTCGACGTTTCCGATCGTGTTCAAGAATTCGCAGGACGGGATAAAAGTAGGTGTTCTCGAAAGGGATCGTCCGTTCCCACGCGCACAAGGAGGTGTGGCAGCAGAAACAGGTCACTTTGTCATATTGCCCCGTGTAGTAAAATCCGTTCGCCGCAAGCTGGTACTTGTCCGGCTGTAATTGCTTCGGCCAGAAGCGGAAACTGTTTGAACGATTGACGTAATACTTTATTTCCCCGTTATTCCATCGACAGGCGTCTACTTTGTCTTTTAGTTCCATTTTTAAGAATCGTACGACGGGTTCGCTTCTTACGTCTTAATAGCGTATAATTCCAGTTCAATAAACGTGGGGAAAACGGCGTTTTTGAAATCTGGATTTTTCTTTACGTCCGTAATGACTTCTTTTCCACTGTGGAAACAACCGTTTAGTTTAAACGTGGCGCTGGGGAAAAGTTCCGGTTCGTACACGACTTTCCTGGACGCGGCGAGTCTTTGAATATCGAGTTAACCCGATAACGTATAGCGAACTGAAATGGTCAATATCCGAACGTTCGTCAAACGAACGGGATAACCAGGTTTTTATAAACGTCGGGCGTAACGACGCGCTCTTTTTACTCCGTCCGACGTAGACTCTGCTTTTCCATTGCAGTTAATAATACCATTGGGAAAGACGAAACAATTACCTCCGATACGCCTATGCTGCCAAATTAGACCCGGGAATCGATTGGGTTCGATTTTAACGTTAGCTAGTTGATGACATAATCGACGTAGGTCAAAAGAACAATTAAGGGCTACCGATAACCGCAATTTCCTCCCTTTCGGAGTCAGTTTAGAGTTATTTCCCTTTGGTATTGGGTAGTTCCGGTTTATTGAGAAAAACGACGATCAGATAATATCGAGATTTGACGTGTTGCGATTAATATCGCTTTCTTTTTGTTGTCTTTTTTGTGACTAGTGAGATGCAGATAATTTGTGTAAGCTTTTAATGTAAATGTGCTGGAAGTGTAGTGGTAATTAGAGCAATTCGACGATAGTAATGCCTTTTTATACTTGTCATGATTGAAATTAAATGTGTGGCATGTAGGGAGTTAGCAACATATACAACCGATTTTGGTGTGTGTATTTTGCTCATTTATTCTATTTTCACTTACACATTGAGCCATACAGCCAATTAACCAGTCATCCCCTAGAGGCATTTCTCCTGTCATCCCTTACATTTGGTGGTGGTCTGCCCCTCATGCCTAGACACATCTGGTGTGGATAACCGGTCAGTGTAAGATATTGGGGGTGGGGGTATACACAACAAAATAAACATGTCATTTTGGACATACTCTTAAAGTATATTTTCACATACTTGCAGTACACAAAGTGCTTTACACAACCGTGTAATTTTTAACACTCTAAGAAAAGAAATACTTCAGAAAAGAGTGGATATGACTGAAATCTGAAGACCAAGTAAGATTAATAATATCAAAATTAACACATTTCAAATGATTAAAATGAAATATAATTGACCACATCAAGTTCGTTTGTTTTTTTATGTTTATAACGTAAATAACACTGCTTTATATAAAAAGTATATAATGAGTAACATGTAACCGAAACCGGAACTACCCAAAAAAGCGCCACCTCGATTTAGGGAGGTAAATACGTAGCGAAATCAGGGATAACTCCGTATATCGGTAGGACCCCATTTAACGACGCGCTGCAAACGACGTTCGTGACCGACATTTTTTCGGTTCGAGGACTAAACTCGAAATGAAATAAGATCGTAAATGCGAATATTTATAATATTTTTTTTTCATTAGTATCGGTATAGGTATTTGTGAAGTTTCTATATTTTATAATATTACTTTTATTTTAAGTGATTTTAACATAAAGTTTGTACGTGTAAGGAGTCGAAAAGACTGAGTAATCGATTGATGATTTATTTGACGATATACAATGTAGAAAGCGCCGTGAATGAGTACAAAACATTATAAAATGGACCTCGACAAATCGTTGTAAAAAGAATGAAAATCGCGAACGCGATTTTTATAGATTCTGTCAATATATATAGTAAAGACATAAATCGTCTTATTAAATGTTCGTAGAAGCATTCCGTTGAATCGTGATTTATTCCGTGTAACAAGGGGTGATATCCCGGAGTTCCGGAACAGAAGTGTCTAAAATTCGAGGTCTGTCGCGAAGTTCTCCGTACTGTTCGAACGTGAGAGAAGCGCCTTTTCTAGTGGGTTGGATATCCGACGCGCCCTCCGGTAGCCAAAACTTGCGGATATCTACACGATCAAACCCTGTTTGTACGGTTACGTACCAGTTTCCGCCGAGATGACGTCTGTAAAACGTGTCTTGACCAAGCTCCATTTGTTTGACGACCGCCTCTAGATGCGGGAAGGTGGCGAACAACTCGTTTCACCGTTGTAACGTTAAAGCCGCGCCATACGTGGTCGGAAAGTCGTTGGAATATTCCTAACGTGGATGTACTTATGACCGTTGTATACGCTGTCGAATAAGTACGTATATTTTCCGATGTGTTGAATGTACCTGGCGTCGACGTTTCTCGATTAGGTTGTGTCGTTTTCGCGAGCAGTATACTGGTAGCCATGATTTTACGATATCTATCACGAAGCGATTCTCAAAAAGGTCGGAGCGTAAATGAAAGAATCGGTACTCGGTAGAGTTAATATAGGATCGTTACGATAATGTCACCGTGATGTGGTAACAGCGGTGTCAGCGGGACTACACTAGATTTATGACTAATTGCCATTGACGTGGTAACGGCGGGACAGCGGGTCGACACTAGATTTATAATTAGTTACAATTGACAGCTGGGAGGCACGCGAAGCAGACTAAGCAAAAAAATTCCCCAACTCCTCGCACTATACTACTGAGGTAACAAGGAAGGGTTGGTCTTAGAATCTACCTGACCTATGGCTGTGCAATGAGCCCATGTGCATCAAATGTTACACCAAGTACATGGTTAAAACTGGTTGATGACCCTCTCCATTTTGATATCCAGGTTCGGATTTACCCGGGAGGGGGAGGCTCGGGGCAATGCCCCCCAGTCGACCCAGTCATACAATATTTCTCGACTTTTGAGAAATGGCCTGATCTCAAACATTTCGTTGACCATGTAGAGATAATCACGGGTATCTCAAGCACTCAGACTGTCATATACTTTGTGCCCGAGCACTAATTAAGGCCACTCGGTTCCCTCCTGCTATCCAGATCCCTGAGGCCATCAGGCATGTGTACAACATGCGCTGTGTGTATTGCATTCGCAGGCCACTGTCCTCGTCCTCTCCTTTGGTGCAGACGTTATTAGCCGAGGTGTTCCGATTGTTTGTCAACATGCATCCCAAACAAGGTGCACAGTAGATTTTCAGTGTACTTAAACATTTTTAGGTCATTCAAAATGGTAAAAAGGCGCTAACAAGAATTGTGTTGTTTTATAATAAGTAGATTTTTGTGAAAATATATTGCGGTCACAGTTTTAAGATTGATTCTTGAACAGAATAGAGTAAACCGACATTTTTTCGTTATATCCAAGCAAAATAAAACACAAACACTGGCAGTAGTTCTACTATTTGTAGGACAAAATACCTTCCGGACAAAGTCACTTCCGTTCATTTTAACATAGGCGTACAAAATCTAAAATCCTCCCCCCACCTCCCACCTCCCCAAAAAACAAATTCACTTCCGTAAATTAATTACTGTAATTACTTGCAGTTGGATGTTATTGTCAATGTATTTATGAGACTTAACTGTGCAAACCAAATAAACATTATTGTAGAATGTGTAACATTTACAGAAGGGGGTTTATTCGCTTGGAAAACATTACAGGATGTTGTTTGTCTGCCCTTGCTGCAATGAACAGGAAGAATTGTTACTAAAAAAATTTTGCCACTACTCCGTTTTTAGCAATAACCTAGGGTTAAAGAATTGTGTATCAAGTTGCACAAAAGTGAAAATGGAAGATATATTGCTAAGTTGAGAGTAATTTTATAATTTACTGCGGCTGTAGAAAGCACAATGTGTAGCAATAAAACTCAAAGGTGGTATTCGTTTAATGTATTTTGTTGGGTACTTCTCGGCGAATCAGCACTATTTTGTTTGTGACACCATTTATTGGAGGCTCCACTCAAAATTTTGGAATTCTTTTTATAAGACGAGTTTTATTTGTAATTTGCTCAAGTACTGTACATTGAAATTATACAAAACACGTTCTCGAACACCCAACAGAAATCTAAATTCAGGCAATATTAATGCATATCTATTAAGCATAATATCCGCCGATAGTGCAATGGTTGTTCACTGAAAAATGCACTACGATAGCAATATATAAAAATATTTTCTTCCCATTATATGCTAACATCTACCTGCATTTTATGTTCCAATTCGAAGGGCAGTATGTGTTTGCCTACTTCGGCATATTTTTTGGAGAATTCGAATCAGTTTTCAACAAAGAGTTATGTTTGTAAAGGTTTATGTCGTTGCACTTTCAGACTTTCAGAGTTTGATTTATAAACTATAAACATTAAAAACTATTAACGTTTTGTCCAGATACACTTCAGAACGTATCTCTGACATTTAAGAAACATTTTTTCTGGACACCCTAGAACGTCATATTCGGTTTTCAGCCTCCACCCCCTAGCTGAAGTTTTGGATCCGGGCCTGGTACTTATTATCAACCAAAATAGCGTGTGTGCTATTATCACAATAATAACGTTTATGTAAGATCACACTTTTGTTGCATTGATGTGAAGTTATGAAATCATTGCAAACTCCAAAGTATCATGAGTGTAAAACCTAAATTAAACTTAAATTGCGGGCAACAAAATGCGTATGCCAATAAGTAGTAACAATAACAATCTTGCAAAAGCTGAGCTTCATTAAAATATAAAATAAATAAACTTGTCAAAATGTGTATAGATTTTATAGGATAATCGTGATTATAAATTTTAACACCTTTTTATATGTAGTAACATTGCATTTAAACGAAGGAATAGGTACCATGTAGGCATGGATCTTGCCTCCCATGCCAAAAAATGAATAAATATCTGCCCGAAAGGTGTCCGGTCCCTGGTAAAATAAGGCCCAAATTCTGAGCCCCACCCTTTCTGAGCAGTAAAAGACTCGTATGTTGATAATCAAATTGATATGCAAAAGATTGCTATTGTTTTTGCCCGTTGGCCAGTTTGTGTTTGATCGCAGGCCCAAGGGATCAGGCGAGTTGTCGAGTCAATCTTGCGCGGACCTGCCCACTCCGGAAGTTCTTCCTACAGGGATTCCAGTGGCTGAGCCAGAAAACCCCATCCAAAATGGCCTATTTAAAGGGTCCTAACAATGGCAATATATGCATGCATGTACGCCCATTTACCAGAGCGCGCAGGAACTCAGGCCACTGTGACCGGGTCGGCTGTCGCGAACAGGCATGAACCTTGCCTCCCATGCCAAAACATCTGCCCAGAACACGCATCCAGTACTCGGCACAACCAGGCCCATATTTCTATCCATGCCCTTATACAGCCGTATGCGCCTTCGATCAGGTCCATGAAACCGGTTTGGGTGCCGAGGGCTGTGCAGGGCCGACCTAGCCACACCGGAAGTTCTGCCTACAGGGTAGGTGTAGGGGACGAGAGCACAATTACAATGACATATTTAAAGGGTATTAACGTAGGCTATATATGCATGTACGCACGCCCATTTGCCAGCAGGCGCCTGGTCTCATGCACCTGGTGGCGAGTTATCTGTCACGAGCAGGCATGGACCGCGCCTCCCTTGTACAAAATCTGCCTTCAACGCGTCCGGTCCCCCGAAAAAAACAGGCCCAAAATTCGAGCCACGCCCTTATCCAGCCGTAGTTGCGCGAGTTGACATTCTAAATATTGCGTGTTTTTACCGTTTGCTAGTCTACACGTGAGCCCAGGTCCTTGAGACTTGGTTGCATTTGGGGGGGGGGGGGTAATTCTGAGACGACATGACCACAACGGAAGTTGTGCCTAAAGGTGTTCCGATGACCTGTAAGGGGCCTCAAACCAGCCCAAACGACCTTTTTAAAGGGTTCTAAAAGGTATTGCATTATGCACGTGCCGTATCCAGCATGCGCCTGCGCGTAGACCCTGGGACCGGCGTGACGGTCGCGGGCAGACATGGGCCTTGCCTCCTTTGCCAAAAGGTCTACCCAGGACATGTCCGGTCAAAGGTAACACCGCCCCCAAATTTCAAACAGCGATCTTTCTCAACCTTAAATAAACCTCTTATGTTGACATGAAAAAAATTGTGTGCGTTTGCCAGTCTGCGCCTGAGCCCAGGCCCCTGGGTCTGGGCTGGTGGTCGAAGGCAGTTCTGTGGCGATCTGCCCACACCGGATGTTCTGCATACAGGCGTTCCCTAAATCTGCCAGGGGCATTAACACCAACCCAGATGGCTTATTTAAAGGGTGTTCCCCGTCCCGTCCTCGGTACAACCGGGCCCATATTTCGAGCCACACCCTTTTCCATCCATAAACTTGCGTGCATTTTGCCCATTTGCTAGACCGCGCCTTCGCTGTGCACAGGTCCCCGGGACCTGGTTGGGTGTTGAGGGCACTCCTTGGACGACCTGTCTATAAGGGATGATCTGCCTTAACTGGTTCCTGTGACCGGCGAGGGGCCAAAAACCTGGCCTATTTAAAATGTCCTTACATATACTATATATGCATCCATGCACGCCGGTTTGTCAGCATGCGCCTGGGCTCAGGCCCCTATGAATGGGTAAGCTGTCACGGGCAGGCATGGACTTTCATCCCATGGCAAAAAATCTACCCGAAACGCCTGCAGTCCCCGGTAAAACACAAGTTTTAAGTCACACCCTTACCCAGCGGTAAATAGACTTGTATGTTGACATGCAAAAGATTGCGTGCGTTTTTGCCCATTTTGCAGTCTGCGGCTGAGCACAGGTTCCGGGATCTGGTTGGCTGTTGTGGATAGTCCTTCGTCGACTTGCACACATGGGAAGTACGACTTACAGGGGTTCCGCTGACACGCCAGGGGCCACAAGTTCATCCAAAATGGCCTGTATAAAGGATTCTTTGAAAGGCCATGTAACCATGTATGCACGCCCGTTTGTCAACAGGCGCCTGCGCTCAGGTTTGAGTGTAGAGAGTATTTCTGTGCCCACCTGCCCATACCGAGAGTTCTGCCAGGGGCCAAAAAGCCAGTCCAAATGGCCTATTAGAAATTCTCAAACAAAACCTATATATGCATTCATCCATACACGATTCTCAGCACGCGCCTGTGCTCAGGCCCCTGGGACCGGGTTGGCTGTCGAGGGCATGCACGGACTTTGCCTCCCATGCCACAAAATCTGCCAGGAACGAGTATAGTCCCTCATAATACCGGTCTAAATTTTCGATCACCGCCCGTAACCTGCTGTGAATAGAAGTATGCTGACATGCAAACGATTGCAAACAGTTTGGCCCGTTTGTCAGTCTGCGCCTGAGACCAGGGCCCTAGCACCGGCTTTGGCAGAGAGGGTAGTCATGGGCCTTAATGCAAATGTCCACACCGAAGGTTCTACCTACAGGGATGTAGGTGTCCTGCCAACGGTCAAAACCCATCCCAAATGACCTATTTAGAAGGTTACATATGTATGCAGGTTTTTGAGACAGGGCTGTTGTCGAGTTCAGTTGCGGGCCTCTCTGACCACACCGACAGTTCTGCCTACAAAGGTTCTGGTGACATGCCAGGGTCCTAAAACCTAGCCCCAATGAAATATTTTGTAGATCTTCACAAAGGCGCATGTGCTCAGACCCCAGACCCGAACTGGGTGTTGAGGGCTTTCATGCACGTTGCCTTTCATTCCAACATAAACCGCCTGCAACGAGTCCGGTCCGCTGTAAAACCCGTACCATGGTATGAGCCCCACAATAAAGAAGTCATGCCTAGATGCAAGATGACAAACCGGCAGGCATCAATTCATCTGTAGCCTATGTGGAGACATTTTAAATAGGTCAATTGGCTTGGTTTGTTACCACTGGCTGGTCACTGGATTGCACTAGCCCAAATATTTTGGTTTGGGCAGGTAGGCCAAGAGGAACTCTCGAAAACCAACCCACTTCTAACCAACGTGCAAAAATGGCAAGCACTTCAAGCACGTGGGAAGGCCCTTAAAAGGCCATTTTGTATAGGTTTTGGCCCCTAGAAGGCCACCGGTAGCCATCCGGGCAGGACTTCCAGTGTGGGTAAGTAGGGCCAGGACTGTCCTTGATACCCAACCCGGTCCCAGGGCTCGGGCCCCGGCGCAAAGTAACAAATGGGAGAAAATGCATGTCATTTTTGCATGTAAACATACTCTTCTATTTAGTCTGGGTATGGTCGGGGCTCGATATTTGGTCTTGGCTTGACTTTACAGGAGACCGGACACGTTTCGGGCAGATTTGAGGCCAAGTACATATGTGCCAACTGTATCCATCCGGGCCGACCTTCTTGTGTAAAAATCAATCCAATTATGTATAACTTGCAATTATGAAAAATAGGTTGCAGGCATTACTACTAATTCACAGCTGCTTGGTGTGGTCTTTTAAAAATGGTATGCACGGTGCAGCTCCTTGAGTATCTTACTCCATGCTCTACCTTGTTATGGTCACACTTTTCTCTTGTGGAAAGCATTTTGTTCTGGGGACGATAGTGTACTGGCATTAACACGAAATCTTACCTGTTCTTTGAGACGATTACTCAGAGAAAAGAACCGAGTATTCGACGTTTAAAGTGTAACTTACAATAACAAACCGTAACTTGCAGTTATAAACAGGTAGAGGAAGTAATAGGTATTTGCAGCAGTTTGGCGATTTCTAGCAGATAGTCTAGTTCACATCAGAGTTACGGTTCGTTATATCATGTATTTATTTGATGAATCAACAGTTGTAGGGAGTGTTTAGTTCCCGAGATAATCATCTTCTTATTCAAAGCCTAAGCTTTCTGCGGCGCCTTGGATATTTGACAACCGTGCTCGTTACCCGGGGTGAACGCTGAACACAATCACTCTGTTTTCGTTTATGGGGGAAATAAGTCCTACATGTATATTTACTGTTGAGTTGTGTAGTGTTATCTCCCTTTTGATATGATTCAAACATAAAGTTAAGTCTCCATATTTTGTTACTGAGATTTTCATTTTTCACCAACGATCACATAAAATCATGTTAATGGCAAAAGATTAGTCTTAAGTAACCATGTACGAGCACACTGGTGATTACAAACTCAAAAAATAGAATATTTTCTTATATTACCAATATGAAGATACCTACACTCATGGGGATAGTTATTCCAATACACTTTGGGCAATAAAAAGAGAGTTACATGACCAGGACCATTAGAGTTCAACTGGATGACTTTTTCTAGAGTATAGATAGTTTCCATGTAATGGCACTGATTAGACAGTTGAAGGCTGAAGCTAATTTAGAAATATGTGCTATATTAAACACACCACTGTGTTTTTATTTTTCTGTCTTTTTTTACTGAATTTAATATTAAATTTAACAGCTTTTATGAAGTATTTTAAATATCAAAACTTTATTTTGATAGTTTCTTTGGTAAAAGAAATACAACCAAACAAGTTACACTGTTCATTTTCTTTTAAGGATGAGCCAGTTGTTTTATTCATTTCTGTGTATTAATTTTTTGTGCATTTATCAATTTTAAAAATATTATTTTTTAAAAATATGAATTTTAAGAGCTTTCCAATGGTGTATAATTTAATTGTTGGACCACAAATGAAGAAATTAAATTTTAAGCTTCTATAAAATTCATCTGAAAATCCCTTGAAGTTGCCATCGAAGATGGTTTCCAAGATTAGGGCTCTTCACTGACGTGGAAACTATCTATAACAAGTGTTAGATCAATTGTGTCATATCCATAGCAAACCTAAGTAAAAATAAGCTGTTAAATTCATTTGTAAATCTGATAGCGAGCGAGCAAGCAAGCGCAAGACGCATTTCAACAACATGATTATTAATTAAACTATACTTACTTAAACTATAGACATGTCTATCTACGTTTGGACAACAGTCGTAAGTACATGTTGCATAGTTATATGTTAGGGTAGGAAAGGATAAAGTGAGATTGCGAACTATTGCTGGACTACATCCAACTGGCAGTCAATAAATTAATATTCGTTAGTAAAATTATTTTTAAAATCAAATATACTTCTGCTAACATAGTGGTAAAATAGGCTGCTTGCAGTCAGCGATAGCGGGATCGAATCAACTTCAGTTAGCAATAATTTTAAATATTTGACTTTACGTTATTATTCGTTTCAAAGAAATATTTTAACCAAAAATTAAAGTCAAGTGTTACGTGCTCGTATAATTCTCACACGTTTTTCACAATTCGAATACATGATGAGAATACATATAAGTCCTTATGAGAAAACAAAGACAAACAAAAGGCTTTAGTATAAAAATACAAATATAATAACAATATATAAATAACAGCAATTAAAGTTCAATAAAACCAAATAAAACAGTAAAATAAGGTCACAACATAGGTTTAAAGACCCATTCCTTTGAATTAAAGTGCATTTTACCACTGGAGCTTTTTTATTTCAACTTAAGTTTCATTTATTCTCTGAGCCAGTAAAAAGATTGCAAACATAAAACGTCCGCCGTATATTGGCGAAACCCGAAAAATATATATAGCATGTTACGGGTAAACAAAAAAGAGCGGAGATAGGAAACATAATTTGGTTGCAAGACTGAATGCCAAAGACGGCGCAATATGCCATCACTGAGGTCTCTTAAAGGCATCTCAACCCCCCACCCCCCGCATTTATTTACCCACCCAGCATGTCTGGGCATCTGTTTTCTAATAAGCCAGGCTGCCACAGTCTGTCAGGATGTGCCTTTCTCACAGGTACTGTTCAAGATCCAAGTGTATGTATGCTATATTTGAAGGTTGAACATAGTCATTCACAGTTTGTAAAGGAAATAGTTGTAAATAGTTGTGAATATACCAATTACGCAATCTAAAATACCAGAAATTATTCTCAGTTCTTTTTTATTCTTATATATATAACAGTATATATACATATATAAATCTTTATTTGTTTTCTTTTTTACTTTGTTGGTTGATTTTGTTATTTCTTATACATTTTGTTACTTCTTTCTTTCATTCTTTTAGTTCTCATATATATTTTAATTTATATTTTATTTTGATTTGTAAAATGTACCGAAACGTTTCTAACAAAAGCAATTTAAAAATACATCAATTGTCAGAATAATGTCCTTCATGTATTTTCAAAATCAAATATTTAACTATGAAATAAATACATAATCATGCAGTTGAAAAATTGACACCTAGTAACTAATGCAATAAAGAATATGCTAGGGATCAAACACTAAACAACCCACATTATCACTAATCAATGTTTATGGCTTTGTGTAAAACTAGCCTACTGTCTTACTTCCATACTAGCAGGTAATTTAGTTCTGCGCATGCGTAAGAAAATGGCGGGTGGTATTTTGAACTCGGGATTTTAAAAAGGAAAATTTGAATAAATTCGATAGATATTCTGACATTTTTGGACTTTTTGCGGTGGAAATCATAATTGTAGTGACTAAGCACTTTATTGGACTTTGTTACTTCTAATGCGACACAATGGGCAAAACGGTTGTCCGCTTCAAAGACACGAACTCCAAGCTTCGTGTGAAGGATGCACTTCGAGGAGCTGATCTCCGAAATACACCATTCAACGTCGCGAACCAGTACCCGACGGATGTGCTTGAAAGGCGCAAGGTGCTCGTTGAGCACATGCTAGCGGCACAACGTGAAGGCAAGAGAGCCGTGTTAGTGCGTGACAAACTATATGTCAACAATCGGCTATTCCACTAATAGCTAGGATGGACAAGTAAAGCATGAACTTAGTATAGTATCGTGGAACGTGAACGGTCTAAAAAAAATGTTTAGATGATGAAGACTTGATTAATTGTTTAACCAAAGAAAAATCTGATCCTCCCAGTACAATATACGAACTGTTACTGTTCCTTGATTTCAATGCAATGTTACGTCCTAAAATATAAGAATTATAGTGTGTACGTGGTTTATTTATAGCATATCTTATATTTAAATAAAATTCCGCTGTTGCAAGGATTTTTATGTTACTAAGTTGCATACATATTTTGTTGCCAATACTTTAATAAGGCTGCCACACTCAAGATGACTTGAGTATGCAGTTATCTTATAATTGCACAAAAAAGCGTGAACGTTAATTGATGTTTGCCTACATGTTTGTCATTATTATGATGATAGCATTCGCACTAATGCTGACTGATAATCAGTCAGTGTGATCTTAATTAGTGTTTACCGACAAAGACGTATATAAAAATTAAAATTAATAAATTGGTCAGTGTGTGACTGTTAATTGATGTTTGCATACAGTCATTATTGTGATGATAGTGTTAGCACTAATCTTGATTGATAATTAGTTACTGAGATCTTAACTGATGTTTGCCGTCATAGGTATATAAGTGCTTGCAATTAATAAACTGGTCAGTTTTTAACCAACTTGAAACTAATGTTTGCCAAAATACTTCTAAATGCTGGGAAATACTTATTTCTAATGCATGAGTAAGATGGGCAACACATAATAAAATGATACGCTGTTTCTATCGAGTTCATATTACAAACTGTGCAGAGTCTGTTTTCTCTTGGAATATTGTTATATCTGCCTGTTTCAATGTTAAGATCATGCGAGCTCAAACGGAAACGAGTTAAACAACTTCTAAGTTTAAAAGAATGTATTTTTGTAAGATATTCTTCAAAGCCGAAATTTGTTTTAAATTTGAAATAGTAGTAGAGTTTAGGACTGTTATTAATTTGGTAACTCCAATCTTGTTTATACTGGTCATAAAGTACCTGTTTAATTGTAAAGAATGTTTTAAAATCACCGTTAAAATTTATTCTCATGTAGGTACATCCTAAGTGGTCTAAAATTGATTTTTTTCTTTTAGACCAACATTTAGAGTTGATGCTATTGGACTGATATACATAGTTGCTAAACATAATGGAATTTTGATTACACATTAATTTCACCCAATACTTTAGAGCTCTTTCTTTACAAATAATTGACAATGGAATACGACCCAATTGACCGAAAATTGCTGCATTACATGTCTGGGACTTAACCCCTAGTATATATTTGCAAAACTTTAAATAATGTTTATCAACATCTTGAATGTTGTAGACTCCCCATACCTCTGATCCATACAGTAGAATAGGTACAATCATTCGATCAAAAAGATAAATCTTCGTCTTATTATCAACGCTAATTTTATCAAAGACAGATAATATATTGTAATACGCCCTTAAGGCACTCTCATGCAAGTACTTGACTGCATGTGCGAGATTACCATTGTAGGTAAATTTAACACCAAGGTAAATAAATTCTTCTACATACTCACTACGTTGGTTATTTATTTTAAAATCATGCTGTTTTTTACTTTTTGCTTTTTCAAAAACACATATTTTTGTTTTATTAACATTTATTTTAAGTCCCCATTTAAAAGAAAATTCGTAAATACAATCTAATTGTTTCTGAAGGCTATTAAAGTCGGTAGTAAATACTACGATGTCGTCTGCAAATAGTATCAGAAAGTAGTTTAAGAGTCTCAGGTCTTCAGATGTCATAGTATCAAAATGTATACTATTAACAACATCATTGATAAAAAGCAAAAATAATATAGGCGAGAGAGGTTCTCCTTGCTTCAAACCAAGTGTTACATGAAAAAATTTAGACATACCCATAGTTTTAGACAATTTTACACAAGATTGAACTTTGATGTTTGTTTGTTTATTGGGTTTATCGTCCCACCAACAATATTTCAGTTATCTGGAGACGGTGTCCACTTGAAGCAGATATAGTGCTGCCTTCACTGTGTATAGCATGCCGTGAACACCTGGCATGATACCACACCCAGTCACATTATCCTGACACCGGGTAAACCAGTCGTGGAAATACCCTTATATTTGCTTGAGCGTTAGCAAGGGAGCTATACCACTACCATTTTTAACGACTTTGGTATGTCGCGGCCCGGGATCGAACCCAGGGCCTCCCGTACCTGGAGCCGACGCTCTACCGATTGCGCTACCAGGTCCGGTGAACTTTGTTGTACATAGCTTTTATAATTTGTAGAAGCTTTGGGCTAAGGCCCAAGTGCAGCAATTTTAAAAACATGAAGTGTCTATTTACAGTGTCAAACGCCCTCTCGTAGTCTACAAAAGCACACCACAGCTTACATTTTGCCGCTAAAACTGTTTGAATTATGGTGTGTAAAATAAAAATCGCATCCATAGTTGAACGTTTGTCTCTGAAGCCAAACAAGACATCAGTAAACTTATATTCTATCTCACACCACGTGTTTAACCTTTTTCGCAAACATAGAGAGAATATTTTTGAAATCGTATTTACAATAGTTATCCCTCGATAATTTGAAGCCAAATTTTTATCACCTTTTTTAAATATAGGAACAATAACCCCCTTGGACCAGTTTTCAGGAGACACGCCCGATTCAAAAATACGATTAAAAATCAAGCACAAGTATGGACTGACAAATTCAGCAGCGTCTATAAAGAAATCAGTAGCAATGTGGTCTAGGTCTGCGCTTTTGTTTCGTTTTATACACATAATTGTTTTGTAGATTTCTAATTCTGTAAATACTTTATCTAGATCATAATTGCCTAAATTACCTTCACCGTTATTATATCCATCTTCGTTATGGTTATTATCATAACCATTATTATAATTATTATAGTTATAATTATAATTTTATTATTATTATTATTATTTTTATTATTATTATTATTATTATTATTATTATTATTATCATTATTATCATTATTATCATTATCATCATCATCATCATCATCATCGACAACAACATTATCGACGTAAGTATTAAAACTGGTTATGTCAGGGTTTGCAACTTTGCTAAAATACTCTGCAAAATCTTCCGCGCTTATACTATTGGACTGTGTATTATTCCTAGTATATTTTCTTATAAACTGCCAAAAGGATCTAGGTGATGTTTGACTTAAATCGCTTAATTTACGTTGTTCCTTTAATGAATATGAGTATTTTGCTTGTCTCTTTATTTTGTTATAAGCTGATCTCTGTTTCAAGAATTCAGCCTTATTATCATCAGTTGGATTGCTGCGAAAACTTCGTTTGGCCTGAAGAAATGAAGCCTTACTTTCTTTGCACTCTCTATTGAACCATGGCGACTGCTTAATATTTATATTACGTTGCGTTCGGTTAAATTTATTATGTTTTATTCCAAAGCATCGCTTTGATACCTGCTGAATAACGCTAGTAATTTTTTCTAAACAATTATTTATTGACAAACTTCCCGATATTAGCTGTGATGTAGCCTCATCAAAATCATTTTTATATTTTGTAAGTTCATTCATAAAATGATCACGCTTATTAGGATCCTAAAATATATTTTGATCATCTAAATTAGAAATACCTCCGTTTATATTTTTCTGGTAATATGTATTACACAAAAGTGAAAACATAATCGGGCAATGATCCGAAAACTCATTTGGCTCTAACAACTCATGCTAGCAATATTTGTATAGTTTTCGTGGCTTGTTAAAAGATAGTCAACCGTGCTACAGACAGGTTTACCTTTGAACAATGAGTGGAAAGTACATGCACCCTTTTCCAATCGCCTGTTGACAATAACTATGCCACACTCTTTACAAAGGGTTAACAGTTTATTGCCAAAAGTGTTCACGTGCTGATCATGATTAACTCGAGCAGGTAAACTGAAACATGTTCTCTCGCTGGCTGGGGTTCCAACAAAACGGCTGAGGTCCGGATTAAAAACAAAGTCGTGCAACTCGTCGGTTCTCGCGTTTAAGTCGCCTGTTAAGTACATAACCCCGCGTTGACTATATCGCCTTACACCTTCACTAAGTGCATCAAAGAAGTCAAATTGAAACAATTTAGAATTTCTATCATTATACATAGAGGAGTCTTCAGGGTGAATGTAGCATGAGCAAATTATGATGTCACTAGGTTCATTTAAGCATAATCTGTTTATCTTGAACCAAATAATTCCCCTGTTATCAGTTTTCAAAACTTCTACATACTGGCTTAATTCGGATTTAAAATATATAGCAACGCCCCCGCTACACCGTTTTGCTTAAGAGTTAGTTCGCGGGCGTGGACAGTCAATAGAATGGTAACCCTTTATATCAAACTTGGAATTTTTGCTAACCCACGTTTCAGTAAAAATTAAGATGTCATATTCGGCGATCAACGTGAGAAAGTCCGCATCTTGAAGCTTTGATTTAATGCCTTGTACATTCCAGACAAGAAACGTTAACTGTCTAGGTGACACATCCTAGCTGTTGACATGGTCGAAACCCGACTGTGCCACATTGTGTACTGTGTACACAGTGCCTTCTATGAAAAATTTGTCATGGACATCGATGCACGCTTGTCGCATTGTCAAGCTTTTAACATGGCCGGAATCAGACGCTTACGTCGGTCCTGAATTATTTTAGGATATTGGTCGCTTACACGGACAGGAAAATCACGGACACCGTATGCTTTTTGTTTGACACGCTGTTTTTCGGGTGTATGGCTGTAGTTCACTACAATTGGTCGGGTTTTCCCAGCTCGGTATTGCCCCACCCGATGAGCTCGATTTATTGTTATGCTGCTGGCATCAGAAATGTCTAGTTTGTTTAAACAAAAATCAGTCACAATTGATCGACAGTCCTCTTCACGCCTCAGTTCTGGAAATTGGCATTCTTCAAACCCCAAAAATAGCAAATTGTCCCTCATCGATCTAGATTGGAGATCCAACAGTGATTCCTGTAGGTCAGCGTTGACCTTCGCGAGCTGTTCGTAGTCGCGTGATAGGCGATTGGCTCTCTCTCGCTCATCGTTTATCTGCTTGTCAATTTTTACCTGCTTTGCGAGAATTTCATCACAGGTCTGGGAGTCATGTGCACGACTTGCCTCAATAACAGTTAATTGACTGCATGTATCCCTACTTGATCTCTCCAAAGCAGAAACCCTACCCTCCATGGCTGACACTTTCTGGGAGACAACGGATACTTGCTTTTCAATATCATCAAGTTTATTTAGTCGGCGGTCAAGAGAATCTTTCTAAAACAACTGTTTGAAAGTTTATTTTAGATGGTGATTGTTGTGGAGGTAGTGGAAATTGATGAGCAGATGTGTACTGGGCAGGAGCGAGTTAGGAGGCAGGTACAAGGTAGGGAGGTATGACCGGCGTTGCCATTACAGATGTCGATTGCTCAGACGGAATGTGGAAAGAACCGTCAAAGGGCAGGTTCTGTGTTTGATCGTTTTTCTGGGGTTTCACTTACCCAGTTAGGCGATGACTGTAACTTAGTCCGCTTTTTCTTACCTTTGCCCCTGTTCCCGCCCATAGACGACTCAGCACAGCATTACAAACCAAGCACAAAGAAAATGGCGTCACACAAAGCATCACACAAATCCCGTGTTTGTATGCACAGAACACAACTTTGACACAAAAAAGTTCCACAGAAGCAAAACACAATCCGAAATGATAATGAACAGTGAATGTCCATGTGATTTAATGTTTTTAGTGCTATATACAAGCTACAACTTTAAAATCTTCATCACAGGTAAAAAAGACGTCTGCCATTTTTCACGCATGCCCATAAAGCGAGGGTAAATAAGTCCAAGTAAGTAAGACTGGTCAGTGTGTGATTCAATCTCGCAACGTATGCTAGCTTTATCACAATGCAGTATGAAGAAGTCGACTAAGACGGCTACCAACTAATTGTTTTTGTATGCATATCTTATAAAATATCATATATATTATACACTATATAACAAGAAAATCAAGTATACACTTTACTAGACATCATTTTCCTCCTTCATTTAACGCGAGGAAATGGTACACTTATATCCGAAGTACTCGTTATGCACATGAAGCCGATGAAAACAGATACAAATTGATGTGAATGGTGTCGAAATAATTATAAATAAGTTAACAAGTATACATTTTTGCTTGACGTATACACTTATATCCGAAGGCGACATGTTACCGATCAAGGGCGAACTGTTACCTATCAAGGGCGACCTGTTACCAGTTAACGGAGGGCGAAGTGTTACTTATTCTTCTCGAGTTAGTCTCTATTCAAACGACGATATGCCAGGTATTTCTTTCAAATCTGTTAGCTTCAAATTGTCCAATTTTAAGTTGTTTACACAAGCTTCGTTGATTTCTTTGTCCTTGTCATCCATCTTTTTTGACGTAGTCCCCAGAGGGCGAGCCGATGACTCTATAACACAAGCACCATGATCCTGACGATCACAACATGTGGTAAAGAGGTACTGAAAATTGGGGTGTGTTAACTATCTAAAGCGAAGAGTACCAGATGGATCAAATGACACCTATTCATGCATCTACTCGCTTGAATGCGTAGTCCTAAGTCAGTACATTATATTTGTCGGTCAGGTAATTCGATCCCTAAGAACAGGTTGTTATGCCAATTGGTGGTTCTTCATGGAGGTTAATGGAAATGGCGCTAATATAGCATTCTTTTGAAAATTAATCGATAAGATATATGAAAAATACATTGACGTTGATAGTCTTAAAAACAGGGCAGCATTATAACTAGCAGAACATTTGCATGAAATAGATGATGTATGGAAAACTATATTTGCCAGTATTCCCGTAACCATGTCTGGTTTTCAATACAGGAATCTCTTATTCAAAGGTCTAGCATATATTATGCTAATTTAACTTCGCAAACCATATTTCATACACATAAAAGAACACATTACGCATAGTGCAGTCTGAAACATTTAGACGCCATATGACGATAGTCGATACAGGTAGAAGTCATCGATCTCAAAACATATCGGAATAATTTATGAATGTTCTCACCAGGAAACAGAAGACATACAAAGCCTTTTCAGATGTTTTCTACGTGCGACTTTAGTAACTTAGGCATTTCAGTAACTTTGTGGATGAAGGTACTGATAAATATTACGACCAAAAGAATGAGCTCTAATTTCACGTATTTTTTTTTAAAGTAAAAAGTGTCCGTTCCACCTTTTAGCAACAATCAGTATATTTTTGTTTATGGGGTGTTTGATTTCTTCTCGTACGAGTATCCAACTATTTTAATATTTGAAATATATGTATTTCGAGATAAAATTTACAATATTATCTTTAGGTTCGATGTGTTTTGCCAACAAATTTTTATTAACAACCCATTGTCATGGGTTTTTTCAAGAAGATTAATTGCAACATAAAGATATAGCGTTTTATAAAATATTAAATTAACTTCCTTTTCATTACGACACTGTCAATCAAGGCAATTTTTATTTACGAATTAATAAATGTATGCAAAAAAGAGATGTAATCGGTAGTTTTTAAATGCCAAGACTATGGTGTATACGTATAATGATTTGCTTAAATTCCACACCTGTTTTAAGTTATGTTCTAGCACGATTTCTATGTCACTTTTCTAACTAAGAGACGGTCTTCTTCTTTTTTGATTCGTTTGAAAATGTGCCACAAACAATTTTAATTAAAAAAGCTTCATTATGTGCCAACAGTTTAAGATTTCATTTTCATCTTTTTTTCTTTGAACTAAAATCCCTCAATTTGATATTTAACAGTTAACAAAAAGGGCATCAAAATTATATTGTATATTTGATTATATATAATTATATATATATATATATATATATATATATATATATATATATATATATATATATATATATATATATATATATATATATATATATATATATATATATATATATATATATTGCCTACGCCTACAGAAGAAGTACTTAATCTATATTCACATGTATCCTTTGCGCGCATCTTTTGTCGATGGTGCATACTGCCGAATAAGACTCAGCGTAGTAGTAATATACAGTGCAAGGAGGCTGAACATGGGCATTAATTTGTAGTAGAATAATATCTTAAAGCACTGTTTAACAAGATGTTTGGCTATTGGGACAAACAAATAAAAAAAGTTTCTTTCCTAACTGCACCACTTCAAACTTAAATATTAATGTCATAAGCAGAAATTTTATGAAAGAACGCGTAAACTACAAATGTAACAGTAGCTTGCAAATTGGATGCATTATCAATTAGTGTAAGGATCAATTATTACGAGGGCGATTAATGCAAAAAGTCTGTTACGTCTTATAATGAAAATACAGAAGAATATTCTTACTTACGAATTTAATTATAATAGGTTAATAAAAAAAATGTCCTATAAGCATTACCACAGATATTTAAATCTAAGCTACATCTAGATAAAAGCAAACAGGGTCAATGTAAACGGGACAAAACACAGAGACGAGACATAACACACAATAAGAAAATTCAGCCGTTATCGCATTGGAACCGTCAGTCGGCAAAAGGACCGACTGGGGTGCTTAAACCTTGAAATCTTTTACTCCATACGCGAAGTAACTTCACTCACTCCATTTTCACTCGAAGAGAATCCATCTTTAGCCTCCAATTCGCCAAAAATTTGAATTGGATTCCTCCATACTGTGCGTTTTAGAACGTTTCTCCTGAGCTGTAGTGTATTAATGGTAAACGTGCCACAACATGTCAGGTAAGTTAGTTAAATTGAAGCCAGTGTAGTATTTTGATTGGTCTATCTGCACATGTCGGAAGTCCGCTTGATTATACTAGCCTTCTGTGGCAGACTTCAACGAGTCGTTCGGATAGATTTCAATATGGCAGTACAGCGACGGGTAGTTTTTCTAAGTTTGGTTACTTGGATAATTGTCTCGATTAATTTCTGGAACTTAGAAAGTCCATTTGGCCCAGGTAAGTAGATTCTTGCTTAAGATTTGATAGTGAAAAAAACACTTCTGGCAGCCCATCATGATGATGATGATGATGATGATGATGATGATGATGATGATGATGATGATGATGAGAAGGAGAATGACGATAAGTGTAACGTAACGAGGTATTTTAATAATACTCACTTGTATTTTAAGAATACTACGTACAAGTCCTTAGATTATACAATTATTGTAATATGTGACATTTTAATTATGTAAGTTCCTTTGAAAATAACATCAATGTTGATCTTCATTACTTCAGTTATATAGATTCGTTTGTTACCTGTAGTTCGGGACTTCCTTTATGTTGTTTCATTTATGTATTTTTCTCTTAAATTAAATTGTAATTTATTTGATACCATTTTGAAATAAATATTGAGACAATCAGACAATCATTTATTTATTAATAACAATATACGATTCCTATGAGCGTTGCAACGTATAACAAAATTTGAAAAGGCACAAGACAAAGACATCCACGTGCAAGCCAAATTAAAATTAAGAACCAAGTCATTTAACAAAAAGAAGCAAACCCAGTCACCTCTTTGGAAGTTTGATCCAACGACTTGACTGTTTTTATCATAATACAACAATACAAATAAAAACAAACTAACAGAAACCAAATAACACCTTAAACTTGATCAACGAATTGAAACAAACATTGAATTAAAACTGAAATCATTGTTACGGTGCTAATGTATGCATCATATAACACAACATATGTATAATTATACAATGAGCATCATGAAATCGAGAAATATAACTGTTTACCACAGTTATAATGACAAACGGCATCATATTCATAGAATCAGCGGGATAATTACCCTGCTAAAATATCTTGAAGAACTCTGCAACAAAGTTCCTGGTTAAACGTCAGTATAAATCTCTGTTTGGTCATGTTGTCATCTAGTCCCGGTGCGGCCGTAGAAATAAATGATTATACCTATTATATAAGTTCGATCATGCGTGCATTCGAGTCCCGTACGAGTGTTTTAAAATAACATCAGTTTCGTACTTTGGATGACAACTAGTGAATTTTTGGATTGGTAAGGATAATATTGCCATTTCCAACATAAATGTGGATTGATTAGGATTTTAAAAGGAAGTTTGTTTGATCTAACGCCCAATATATCATCACGAGTTCTAGTGTGTATTATTTTAATAAAAGAGGCCGAAAGATTATTCATTATTTCTGCATAAACTTATACTCAAGTCTAAGTAAGGAACACTACCTGAATTGTAAGACTGTAAAATTGCAAAGAAACCCACTATATATGTACATTACTTCCAAATCTACGAATAATCACGATACTAAATAGATAGTAAATAGATACCGACGTCAGCGGTATCTACCCGGATGAATAAATGGCGCGATCTCAAAATTAAGTTGTCACTTAATCACAATCAAGTTTTATTTTGAAAATTCCGTCCTCTTTAGCGTGGCTTAGATAGAAAATAACTATTTGCAATGACGAATGTGGATTTATGTTTCACTGTTCTTACAGATTTAGGGCTTCAATGGACAGCATTTTGCAGGACCTTTTCAAAGCAACAGTAACTTTTTTTATTATTTGAGGGGGATACATTGTCCAAACTGTCGGATAACACCTTTAATTTTCGTCCATGGTGGATTTATGTTAGTGTTCATGTACATGTTTCGAAATGGCTCTTTCGGAAAGAAATCAGTCTACTTTGTTCATCATTTAACTTGATAATCAGTGACAGTTTGTCGTTTGTATGGTTATAGTTTATAAATTATGTTTTATCGCAACAAAATATTGATAATAAACTAGTTAAATTGAGAGTGATATTTTTCTCCACAATTTTTTAATTATGTTTTATCGCAGAAAAATGTTTATAATAAACCAGTTAAATTGAAAGTGATATTTTTCTCCATTAAGGAGTACAAAAACGTGCGAGAGATTTTCCTTAATCATGCTTTAATACAATTGTAGACGATTTTACCTTATAACTAAAAGTTGTTCCATGACAATCGTCTTGGCGTTATGAAGGTTCCCCTGTTTACGGCTTAATCTTTGATGACCTCAGCCAATGGAGCTATGTCGTTGCAGCCTTTTAGAAATTTCTATTGTTCACAATGTTATGTAACATGGGGTTGTTATATATAGACACAAGTCAGTAAACGCATTAAGCCTAAACAGGCATAGTCGAGAACGCAGGTATAACGTAATAAAAGCAGGCATCATGTTTTGTCACGTGACTACAATTAAACGGTTTTAGTCACAACTAAACACATAGTTTAACTGTTTCTTTATTTTGAAAATAGCACAGATACAAAGAACATGTTTTTGTGGAAATTGCTCTATCGAAACTAAGTTTATTAGCTAATCAATGTTTGCTCCAAAAAGAAAATGTACATGTATTATTTTGGTGGATTATTTTGACAAAGATCTAGATATAACTAACCATATTTAATTTAGCGTTACAGCATCATACAATCCAACATAAGCAGAAAATATTTTCCAAACATGTAGATTTCAACATATAGATCTTTAAAGCTATATTGTTTATCCAGAATAACAGTAAACTAATTGCAAGACCTTTTAAGGTAAAATAATTAATTTTGTTATTTGAGAGAAAATAATATTGTCTTACCTGTCGGATACCACCATCACATTTTCGCAATCTATATGAAATGAGTATACATGCTATGAGAGTAAGTATACGAGATTTATTTTTGAAAGTAAATTAACTGATGTGTTCCATATATTAAATCAACGAAACGAGAGCACCAGTCAATTGTTCCGTTGTCTCTAACTGGTTTATATGCCAATTCATGATTTAAGCTCGCTTTCCTTGTACACGGTGCTTTAATGAAATGAATTTCTCTGATTCATTTAAAATTTTATAAATTCGATAATGCTGACCTATTTGTTACGCACTGACTCAATTACCGAGCACAGACAATTGGCCGGGTAAGCGGGTGAAACGCTTTGTACGTAAGTGTCATCATTGGAGATGCAACAGTTTGTCCTCATTCATCAGATACACAAAGTCTGAATTGGGGCATTGGGACATAATTTCTGGTAAATGTCAAAATTACGTCTAACAAAAGACGATTTTGAACACTGTCTAAATTGTAAGACAGTAGAAATCGTGAAATAAAGTACTCTACTTGCACATTCTTTCTAAAACTATAAAAAAGACATGATTATAATTTTTGCTAACACTAGACATCACAACAGATCAGATTGCCTGAATAATTATATACAGTAACAGGTCATGTGGTTTTCTTAGTTTAAAAACAACTAACTGTGCAGCGTGGTTTAGATAGGAAATACCTTTTTGTAATGACGAGTGATGTTTTTTGCTTCCATTTTCACATAAATTTAGGATATCAATAATCAACATTTTGCGGGATCTTTTCAGGCAACAATAATTCTATTTGGTTCTTAAAGAAATAAAAATCTTGTCCAAACTGTGGATGCCACATTTAAGGTGTCTTCAGTAATTTTGACAGTTTACCCTGACTCCTGGTTGATTTAAACGGGTTGTCGTACATAGGGCATTTACAAATAAAACTGTTTACTTAGTGCGTTGTATTACTTCACACAAAGCTGTAGCCGCTCCTAGAGGGTATCGAATAACCCTTTTCACATACCAAAATAATTCGGTATAGACAAACTGCATAACATGTCTGAAAGTGGCCGGGACCAAGGTTGCTGCTTATTGATTAACTTATTAAATAAGGTTACTGGATAGTGACGAATTTGGAGCGTCTGCGCAGGCGATCGCGCAGATTTGTTGAGATTTGAACTATCCCGCATTCACGGCGTTGTGCTGCACCTTAAATTATTGAAAATTTCAAAATATAAAAACATTCCTGTCATCCATGTAATTGAAGAAATTTGTTCATTATTTATGAGCCCAGAGTACAGTTAAATTATACCCCCACAAACAAAGCCACTATATGCAGATGTGCATGTTGAAATATAGTTATTTTCAGATTCGTCTGTCAGTCTGCCTGACCCCTCCCCCCCCCCCCCCCCCCCCCCCAACTTTACTGGCCACATTCGTTTTTAGGTTAACATTTCCTCTCAACCACTCAAAGGATTTAAATGAAACTTAAGACACGGGGGTATCCTATAGTGGCTCTGCCACTATTCTTGTTTGTAGATTTGCATGAATCTGGTTTTGGGAAGAACTGTATCATATAATTATTATTGTTATTTTCTATGTACTGTATTGAGACTTTTGCAACTAAATCCAAAACGTATGCCAGTGTGTGTGTTTAGTTTGTTGCAAATATATATATATATATATATATATATATATATATATATATATATATATATATATATATATATTTGCAACAAACTAAACAAACTCAAATATATATATATATATATATATATATATATATATATATATATATATATATATATATATATATATATATATATATATATATATATATTTGACCAGCTTTCATCCTGATTTTAACCCAAAAAATCTACCTTTTTTGTTGTTGCTTTATTCAGCAAAATGTGTTCTAACTATATGTTAAGTGTTCAGACCGGTGCATTTAAAGAAAAATATGAGTGATATTTTACTTCTTTTTTAAATTGTATTTTTTACATATTATAAGCTCGAATTCTTAAATTTTACAAGGTAAAATCTATCTTTTTTGTGTTCTTTTATATGTACAATAAAACAAATTCTGTCTATGTGTAAAGTTTAAAGACTACTGCATCTCAAATAAAAAATATGTGATATTTTATGCATATTTTTAATTAAAAATATTATTTTTTTAATATTTGACAAGCCATAGCTATTCAGTTTGCATGGTAACACATACATTTTTTGTATTTACTTTAATCAAAATAAAAAGTTTTATCTATATGTGAAGTTTAAAGAACTCTACATCTAAATTAAGTATTTTCTGATAGTTTTTCTATATTTTTTAAGTTTAATTAATTATTTTTCTTTTATTTATTATGAGATATTTTTGTAATTATCACTTCAGGGATAGCCTTGTTTGGTTTTAAATGAAAGCTTAATTTGTGCTGAATGTTAGAAACTGCCATATAGGTTTTTTCTCAAAAATATAGTTGATATGATATAATAAAGTTAAAAATGGCAACATTGCTTGTTTACATCAACTATACACATGAGGCAATAAAATGATTATTTAAATGGTAACCCACTGACTTTTTTTGTTTTTTTTATAATCTACAGCTCATATATAAACTATACTAAACTTTTCAGATTGATTGAAACTAACAAATCCAGTAACCTTAACCCGTAGAAACTCCTGACAGATCCGTTTGTTGTTGCCAAATAAGCATACAAATCTATTTAAGTGATATATAACGCACTTAATATTTATTTCAGGCTTTTGTTAAAAAGAGTAAAAAAATACCAGTGAAAACAACAACAATCAGTTCTCTCTGACCCATAAAATAAGTGATAGGGTTATCATTTTTCTCTCTGGGTACCACTGTAGGTAATTTGTTCTAACTGGGATTATGGCAAAAAAACGGCTCATTAAAATAGTTAAAGAATTGTCAGCTCTGTATGATTCTTTTAATGACATTATGCTAAGTACCATAAGCACACATTTCAGATTTTCTTTTGCAATATTCGAGGATTAGTGAAAATTGAAATGTTTATTTACTCTGTATTCAGACAGAAGACAACTGAAATCACTAAACTTTTAAAAAAAGTGTGAACGAACAGAAAACAACAGAACGTCAATGAGTTAAATATCATAGAAATGCATGTTGTTTTTTGTATGCACATAGATAATGTTATATAGAGTCCAGGGTATTATTTTTGTATAGAGATATAGATAGCTTAATCTGCATAGATCGTAAGCTAATGATTTCAGTATATTGGAGTCTACTGTACTTATTCCTTATTTACTTCTGTAAAGTGTCTCATTTACCAAATAGATCGTGATAAAATTATGTAAAGCACGAAATGAGGTGGTCAATCTAAACTGTACATAGCATTTTTGTATATATAGTTTAAAAATACCGAAACAAACATTACCACTCTTTGTTGAGTTGAGTTCGGATGACAATTTGACAGGTTTTCGGCATCTTTTTATTCCAAATTTGATCTTGACCATCTCTACAGCAAAACCATTTTCATTCAAATGTTTTAATTGTTTAATGTTACTTTTGCTATTTCATTCTGTTGTTGGCTTTTCTTTTAAACTAATTTCAGTGAATTTTTCAAAGAACTTGTTTCGTTGTTGTATTTATATTAAATGAAATCATACATCAAATACTTGTTTCTATAAAAACGGCAGGATAAACCGAAAACTAGAAATGGTCCCAGTTTAGCCCAAGGCTGGACAAAATGCTACAGACCTATAAATCCCATTTCTAAATTCGGTCGAGTCACATTTAACGTGTCAGAAAAAAACCTTTGTAAATAAATAAATAGAAATGAGAACAAACATAATTTTTGCATATAACTCATACTTAAGTCTAAGTAAGGAACACTATCACAAAAAAAACACATATATATTTTCATTGTTTCTTTATTTTGAAAATAGCATAAATACAAAGAACATGTTTTAGTGGAAACTGTTCTATCGAAACTGGGGTCATTAATAGTCAGCGTTTGCTCCTGAAAGAAAATGTAGATACATGTATTATTTTGGTGGATTATTTTGTCATCTAGATATACCTCACCATATTTAATTTAGCGTTACAGCATCATACAATCCAACATGAGCAGAAAATATTTTCCAAACATGTAGATTTCAACATATAGATCTTTAAAGCTATATTATTTATCCAGAATAAAAATAAACCTATATGATTTTGCAAGACTTTTTAAGGTAAAATGGCTTATTTAAGTTATTTTTGTATTTTCGCATTCTATATGAAGTCAGTAAACATGCTATAAGAGTACGTATACGTAGTTGCAGTTTTGTTTATAATTTATGATTGCTTTACACTGAACTCGGTAAAAGAAAAAACATTTTTATTAATATGTCGCTGTCTCATTTCTCTGTCCCACTTTCTCTCTCTACTTCAGTGTTTCTTAATATAATACTACATGTATGTAGTCATATGCGTCATAAAATGACGTATTGTGCTAACCGGCTGGTATCAAGGCCTTTAGGTTTGACTGCCATCTTGCCGGGACTAGCTTTTCAAATACTACCTACGAAGCTTATTTCTGAAAGTAAATTAACTGATGTGTTCCAAATATTAAATCAAATAAACGAGAGCACCAGTCAATTGTTCCGTTGTCACTAACTGTTTTATATGCCAATTTATGATTTAAGTTCGCTTCTCCTGTACACGGTGCTGCAATAAAATAAATATTTCTGATACATTTTAAATTTTATAAATTCGATTACCGAACAACGCCGATTGTCTGGGTTAGCGGCTACGCCCACTAAAACGCAAAGGCGAAATCAATGTACACTTCTGGGCGCTATTGTTTATTGCATCTTGGTTAAAGATTATGTATGCATTCCGGCATAAATGCGAAATGTCTTTGTTCAAGGCAGCTCCTTTTACAAGACTTGAACAAAGGCCAACACAGCTACACCGTGGAGCTGATTCTGTTTCAAAAGAAATCCATGCGTCGGCATTGAAAATTGTATATGTGTAATGTGATAGACGTATTCTAAGGTCATTGTGTTGCTTTGCTTGCATAAAGAAACGAGCATGTTCCACACTTTTTGAGAAAAATGGTCGGTTTACTTTGGAGCCTTAGTCTCAACCTTTTACATTTTATATACAGCAGATAAGATAAGCATTCAGAGAATGATAACTTAACATATTATACTGAACATGAAACTGGCAAATGCGACCAGTTAAATTCACATATTCACTATGACAATGTATTTTGAAATAATGCGCATTTAGAAAACGAATCTCTGCGCTTTGTGGTCTATAGACCTTTTCGAAAAATGAGTTATGTCCCTTTTATAATTGTCGAACATTCAGAACGCTTCGGCTCTATTTTGTAATCTTTCGCCCAAATGACGGACGAATTAGACGAGAAGTTTCTCAGTGATTCAATAAAAGATCATCTTTCGCTAGTCAAATTGAAAGACTACTTGCGTTTTCACAACTAACAAGTGACAGAGAAGAGACTTGTTCTGCGAGCTAAAGATATTCCCACGGAAAAGCTTTTAAAATTGGACCATTATATGCATCGTGAACGGAATAATGGCGCAGATTGAACTGGTGATTTGTTTTCGTTGCCACCGTTTAGTGATGGCGACATGTACAATTACTGTGTGTATAAGTCAGGAACAAAGAAGGGCAAAGTCATATTATGACGATAAACATGTCGGATGACAGATGTTTCGCTACCCAGATATTTCGCACTTGATGTTTGGCCACATTGGTCCGGTAATGTTATTAAATAAAATTGTCAGTTTACAACCATGACCGTTTTGAACTGTTAAATATAACAAAATGTATTTGTTGTCTTTGCTCACCCTTTTTTAACAATAAAAGGGAAACTTAATTAATATAATTCATGTTAAAAATTTATGTTTGCATGCAATTATGTGCATGTGTACACACATAACATAACATATAACATAACATGTCTTTTTTCACCCAGGTAAAATATTTACAACATGGGAATATGTACAAAGCATGGTAATCACAATTCACGAGGGTTTCCGGTCTGTCTACGAATATACGGTATATTATGCTATTTTTGGTATATAAGGTAATATATTAAATGTTAAGAACTGGTTAAGTTAAGAAGGAGGGGGTGACTTTACAGAGTTGTTAGTGATAGATTAAGAGAGTTTTAGCTACAGGAATGAAATAAATAAAGGAACGATCAAAGATAGAAGAGTAGATATCGAGATAGGTAGCCTTTTACGACTCAGGGCGAAAGATTTGAGATGTAGGGCATATAAAGGTAACACAAAATACACACACAAAATATAGCCAAAAAAAAAAGAAAAAATACAACAAAGACATTAAGGTATCTTTTTACGACTCAGGGCAAAACATTAGAGATGTAGGGCATATCAGGGTAACACAAAATACGAAATAACCCCCGGCCCACAAACAAAACAACTGCAAAACACTAAGACATAAAAATGATATTAATGAAAAAAACTGACTCCGTTCAGACTCGAAACGATTTGCTTCGGAGATCGTCGGGACTGTCTAATCTACAGGTAAGTGCCTTTTAATGAAATAATGAAACATTATAAATATAGTTTCAAAGTGCAAAATAGGTTGCCTGATAATTAAAGCTAGCAATGTTAAATATAAATCCAATATTATAAATAATAATATATCCAATAAAATAAAAATTTAAAAATATAAATCGTAATCCAGTCTGCACGTAAGTACCCTTTACATGAAATAATGGAACATTATAAATATAGTAATAAAGAGCAAAATAGGTTACCTGGTATTTAAAGCTAGTTATATAACCGAAATGCTTTGGTGATAGGCAATGTTAAATCTAAATCAGGTAATACTGATCTTGTTGATATATAACGTTTGTAGATATGCCATTAAATTGTAATTGGTTACATTTTCTCAGAAAAAATCGCCCTAAAGCAGGCACCGCAGATCTGGTAGGAGTTTGCTAGTCTTGATGTGTTTTATATATGGATTAAAGGCAAACATGTGGAAGCATAGCAAAATATTGAAAATTATGAGAGGAAGTAAAATAACGTGGTCGTGGAGGTATCGGTAAATTGTCCAGAATTTTTTATCTTGGGGAAACTCTACCGTTTACAATGAAGAGGATATTACTCTTGCATAACTCTATATGACGAAGACCGTTCGCGTTTGTCTTTTCGTCGAGTGATTTTCTATCTAATGAGATGCCTAATTGTTCGAGTTAAGTGTGTTTGTCGTATTGAGATATCAAGTCACTGTCGACATTTAAGACATCGGAACACATTCACGTATAAAAACAAAAATAAAAATGTCGCTAAAACTAAAGTCTGACTGTTGTCAACTGACTTACACATTTAAAGTATTTTTAATTAGTGATCATTTATGTTAAACAAGTAAACAGGTGTGAAATCAATTGCTAATCTGCCGGTATAGTTATGTTTATAGTTTCGCTTATTGAATTTAACGTCACTTATCAATTAAATATGTAAAGGTTAATTGTTTTCTGACCATATATTTGCAACGATTTTATAAGGCGATTTAACTCATTTCAAATTGACTATATATATTTTGTATTCAGCAAAAACAAATACATAATTAACTGCTAAATACGTTGTGGTAACTACGGTAGCGTACGTATACCTACCAACTAGGCAATTACTTTTAACATTGACCGCAGACATATTATCATAAATTATTTGAGTAACCAAGGCCACAAAGAATATATCATGCCAAAATAAAATAAGTGTATATAAAATATTACGGTAAAAGTTCATATTATTTGTTGTGAAGAAAACGAAAATATCTTATTAAATGTGAATTAGCGTTCCTCAAATGAAACGAAACCAATCTCATACGATACAATTAAAGGTGTTAATTGACTTATAGTGTGTGTGTGATTAACAATTTGTTTATTGATTGCTGACTGGTTCATTTAGAAGTATGTTCTAGCAATACAGGGTGTGAAAGTGACTGTATAATGCCGACGTAAGTCGTGTTTATATTTTTGTGTCCTCCGCCATGATTTTGGAACTTCGAAATATTTTTTTACCTTACCTCTTTAAATATAATTTTGTAATTCACTCTTTAATAATCCAAACTGTGACTCCAAGCAACTCGATAATCCTATTTGTCTATGATGTAAACCATGCATGACCTTTCACAGTTTATGATAAGTATTTACCGTGATAGCCAGGATCATTCTCTCTCATCTTAATAAATATCAAACAATTAAAGAAAAACACAACATGTACAGCGCAAGATGAACAGGTTCTCGTGAAATCAAAGGGTGTGTTAATTGGGCATATTTCTTGGTGGAGGCAAACTTCAGAAGGATCAGAGAAAATGTGGCGTCTTTTTTGTCAACCCTTTTAGCCCACCTTAGTGCAATTTTAGAGAATCTTATACATACGTTAATTTAACAAGAATATATCGACACATAAAATGCCTATACACACGTGCTGTTAAACGAGGTAGCGAAACATCTGTAAATCATCATGTCCACAGCATAGAAAAGGTCAGCATTGAGACAACTGTGTGTACGTAAGATGCAAAGAAATGCCATCCATTACCACTGCAAATGTGAGAAAAAAAATCCAGATCATTATACCTGAGTATGCCTTTCCAAAGAGACAGAAATGTTTTTTGCCGGCATAAGCGGGAAATTGTTGTAAGGAAAGTCTCAACCCACCAAGATTGGTTGTTAACAAATTAAAATACTGATAACAACAATTAATGGTTCATCTTTAAAAGATCAACTGTAGGGACTTGATGTTAACAAAGCCTGTTTATTTTAATAAGAATAACAATATTTCAAAATTATCCTTTGATACTTGTTAACATGCTTATTTTAGCCACAATGACAATTAAAATGAACCTCAATACCTATACTAGTATTGTGAAAAGTTCATGTACACCTTTTGTACACCTAATGCTGAACTGTGGCGCATTCATAAAAATGATTTGGTGCAATATTTTTGTATTGTTTATATATTAGTATGCGTATGCAACGTAACATAACAGCATTGAAACTGCATTTGTGAGTTACATGTATGGCAAATTTCTATGGTCACGAATTTGGTAAACTGCGCAAATATATATAAAAGGATTACTAATTATATGAACAAACAAAAACGTAACATACCACCATCTATTCAATCGAGAAAATACAATTTTGATGTATAAAAGGTTTGTTCTCTTTACCAGAAATCCATCCTTCACTAATGTTTGTAAACAAATCCACATGTTATAATTGGTAATGAATACTTTTCACACGCCGGTTAATTTCCTTTTATATGCGTGCATAATTATTTTACTGTACTATGTACATAACCATGTTATTCATACTTTTCTATAATATATATATTGTTGTTGTTGTATAACCTGTAATTTATTAATATGTATTAACATGTTATGTTTGTAGACTTGGCAATGGCCTTTATGGCTTGTGTCAATAAACGTTTTGACTTTTGAGTAATGTGGGCGTCCAGATTAGGCTGAGTTTACTACCCGGAAGTAACAGGTGCGCGTTTTGAAGAGCAAAATGTAGGGGCAGATTTATCATGTTTTCAGAAAGGTCTATCATCGACAAGGTTATCTAAAGTGGAAAATTCATAACTACATGCTTACGAGTTTAACGTCATGTATAGGGCTTCCCATACAGGGTCCGCCTATATTTCTCGATCAAATCAAATCTAACAAAAAAAAACAATCGAATAAATGTCTTATACTCCGCGATTTAGCCATTATGTCCTGGACATTATTTAAAACAGATAAACAAATTTAAACAACATTTTTTTCTTATCAGTATTGTTTGAAATATAATCATCGAGAAAATATAGAATTGGCACCAGAAATAATAACAATAATACCATTTTACATGGTGTTATATCAATCTGAGCTTCTTGGTTTTTTCCATCGTCGGGACGACCATCGTGATTTATCCGAGACTTTCAGATTGAGAGTAATGTATTAAGTTTATGTATCACTTGAACGTTAAGTTTAAGGTGGTAGTGCTAGCGCATTTTGATTCATTTTAATTGCTTAGATAATCAATCAGATTAGTAAAATCAATTATAGGATATGTTGAAGTACATGACTGCAAATCTAACATTGCGGAACATCATATAGGAGTAAAATAACACTGTTCTTTAACATAACGTCTATATAAGTATATTAGTATGCAAGTTAGCCCAAATAAATATTCACAAATCTTAATTAAGAGGTAAAAGGTATATTTTTTAAATTGCCATATTTTTATCGCTAGGTCACATTCCTATAAAATGAAATAAGTCTTTTTTGACTAGTACCATTTATTCCTTATGATAATAAATTAATTTTACATTTTTATTTCTCATGAATATTAATTCTTATATCCTTTTACAAGTTTTTCCTAAAAATAGTGACTTCAAAAAACACATGTTTATAATCAAAACTTGATGTAAACAAAGTGTTAGATGTTTTAACGCTACAGTTTTTATTCAATATATTCATTATTATTAGACTATTTCCTTACTGATATTATTATTTATTTTATTTCACATTATTTTATTGCATTAACCATTTAAGTTATAGAGGGTTTTAAAATGTCTTCTTATAAATGGAAAACTGTCATGTCTTATATTTTAACTTGCTTTAATGTCTTTCCAGATCTAAAACAAATGTTTTTTTGCAATATGTTGCATCATTTAAGCTTAAAGTAAGCATCGTTTTAAAAGAAATCTGGTTTATTGGGAGTAACACATACAATTTGAATTTAAAATAGTAGATTTGGATATGCACATTGATTTAGATTAGATTTCCTTGTAAGGTTATGATCAAAGAATTTTCTACCGGTGATATTTCAGAGTAAAACTACTTTAAAGTAATTTAAAGTTAATTAAACGTTTATTTCACAAGTGATTTTTCGTCACTTTTTTATTTTAAGGCATTTTTGCAATTTTAAACAATAATTGTACGACTGCTGTTTGAATTAAAATTATATTCTAGCAGTATCAATATTTTACTTCTGTATACAAAGAAGCACTTTGCTGTGACATTAAGTTAATACGCATCCGAACTCAAAACCATGATATATTGGGAGTTAGATCATGGAAACATAAAATAGATTTCTTAATTAAATTAGGTGGATGTTTTTTTTCGCAAATGCATGCTCTACAAAGTAAAATATGGGGGGTAAAATACTTTAAAGTAACTTTTAAAATTCTACCCAAATTAGGTCAAGTTATACATGTATGGACACAACTTAACTAGCTATTATCTGATATAGGCTTCACAAAATTAAAGTTTGCACTTAAGGTGAAAATATTCCTTGTTAAAAAAAGAAGAATGATACCGTTATAATTGATTTACGAAGTACTTGTATACCTGGTGTTCCATAAGGTGGTCAACAACTGAAATTAGGAACTGAAAGGCGGAAAATTGTCGCGTTATAATGATTGTATTTTATATGCTTACATTTTTAGCATGTTATTAACACAATGTCTAGATGCTTATTGTGAGCTATATTTAAAGGTGGTAAGAACAACATATTGACGGTAAACAGTCGATAAAGCTGGACTGTTTGGTGATTCTAGATCTAGATTATACAAAATGTATACATTTTATAATGTTCATTAATTAAACTAATGTTATCAAATGGGTAAGAGAGAAATGATACCATAACTGATTTGAACAGTACAAAGAAAAACAATCGTTCATTCTTATAACAGAAAACATCAGTTTCAAAATGAAATAAATTGAAAATAAAACTTTCATTAAACAAAATTGTAAACGTTTTGGTTTGTCTTGTAGTATTCCTTATATATGCATACATATCCAGGTTGTAAAGCCTTTGTAAGTGTTCTTAATAAAAATGGTTATTGGGAGGCAAAACACAATTAAATTTTTACGGTCCATTGAACCTCTTGTTACGAATACAAAAAAGAGACCGTGTCTGTTTTACTTGCTCAAAGATCCCTACAGGGAAGTTGACTGGTCGCTGATTGTTATCAACTTTTTCATTCGTCGATTTTTTATTGGCAAATTGTTCACTGTGGTCATGGAGTTACAATAGCGAAATGAGAAGAAGTGAATCATTGATATAACAATGTGAAATACTAGACAAGCTTCTACATGCAGTTTCTATTGGATTTCGAAGAATTGAATAAGAATAAGAGGTCATCCAACAAATATGTGAGAACTATTCATTAGGGGAGTTTCAATAGACAGTAAAAGAAAGGATAACAGTCTCTCTTAGACCTCAAAGAGTAAAATTTCACAATTTTAATTAATATTAGCTAAAGACATCTTTACAAAAAAGATATGCGTCGTTGGCACGTTTTAAATTAAACAGTTTTCTGCTCCTTTTAGCAAAATAACCTTGTATAGACCGACATATCAAAACATTTATATATTTTCTGACAAAAACGGTACTTCCCGTTCAGTTCTAAAAACATTATAAAATAATTGCATTAATCAATTTAAACATTAATTAGCATTATTACATCTTTTCAATGTCTGTCATTTAGTTAACATAAACAGAACTGGTCCTCGTTTGATGTTTACACATGCAAATTCAGAACAATAAAAAATAATATTTATATAAAAATAAATCCGCCATTTTATTTTGGCGGCACTATAGAATATATAGCATACCATTGGCGGCAAGCTACTATCACGTTAATTGTTGGTGGCTCACTTGGCGGCACGAGTTGATCATAGCGGCCATTTTAATAAGTGTTTGATGACAGTGTTATGTAAATAGATTGAGGTATTTGGCGGCACACTCAACGGCTCAATGATGATAAGTGTAAGCTCATGTTGATTTGAGCAGTATGAAGTCATATGGCAGCCATTTTGAAAAGTATACCTGAGCTGTTTAGGGCGGCACGGGTTGATAGGTTTTAAAAGCAGGCTATGTATCTTAGTACATGTGTTATGTGTTTAGTGTCTTATAGTTCTGGAGTGTGAGATTAGTTGCATAGTTTTTCATTAGTAATATCGTTTTATTCCAGATTAAGTAAAATTATTTTGTTATAGCATATGTAATACTTTGTGTGTTGCAATAGTATTTTGTAATTGTGTGTTGTTAAAATGACGCAAGCCCAGGAGTGTGAAAAGGTATTACAGTTACATGGCGATGGGTTTGATAAAATAGTATGGTCACCAGTAGATATAAAAATAACTTGTTCATTGAAGGACGGTTTTATTTTAGTATTAAAACAGAAGCGACATCCAATCAAAATGTATTTGAAAAAGGGTCGAAGGAAATGCATGTAACTTTAACGATTTTAGAAGATCTGTATTATTTAAAAGAAAGTGTGCAGCTCTTAACTTCATTCTTAGAAGGACAGTCACCATGCTAACATCACAATTAGTAGAGTTGAATTATAACTCACCATCCATATTATTTTACGAGGATATGTTAAACACTTTGGGCGGCAGAATGTGATAGTTTATAAAAATCGATCTTGTTTATTATGTTGTCATGGCTTGATGTTTTCCTATTTAAAGCGAACTGGTATAATAGGGTGTTCACCGAGAGTATAATGTTAAGTAATGGATAACTTATCAAACTGTATTCATTCAAACAAACCCCACCATCATTAGATCTACTCGTGTATGACACAAAACATCCTAACTTCGGGTGATGATATAACAGCGTGGTGGTCATAGCAGTCACGATATGATAAACCCACAAACATAGTTATTTATGTAAGCATGCCATCTTTACTGTGAAGCTTACTACATTTTAAAATATAGATGTTGCCAGAAACCTAAGAGACAAATTCAGTTGGTTTCATTCATTTTATTCAATGATAAAATACTTTTGGTGGTAGATATAGATACAAATGTGAAGAAAATACTTTAAAGTTGCTAAGGTAGATACTATAAATATGAAGAATAGCATATTCTAAACTTTTATCAAAACTTTATTATGGCTAAAATTATGGTTTTTAAAACAGAGGTAAATTAAACTTTTGTTATTATCAAATTAGAAAGAAACCAGGTAAAATAACAAAACAAATCACAGTGTACATAGCATTTGGCTTTATAACACAAGTTGGTTTCATTCCTTGTATTCAATGGCAAAATACTTTTGGAGGTAGATACAATAAAAAGAAAATACAAATGTGAAGAAAATACTTTAAAGTTGTTTAGGTAGATACTATAAATATGAAGAATAGTATATTCTAATCTTTTATCAAAACTTTACTATGACTAAATTATGGTTTTGAAAACAGAGTTAAATAAAACTTTTGTTAATATCAAATTAGAAAGAAACCAGGTAAAATAACAAAACAAATCACAGTGTACATAGCATTTGGCATTATAACAACAAGTTGGTTTCATTCCTTGTATTCAAATGCAAAATACTTTTGGAGGTAGATATAATAAAAAGAAAATACAAAGAATGTGAAGAAAATACTTTAAAGTTGTTGAGGTAGACACTATAAGAAAGTTTATCAAAGTTATTCACAAAGAAGAGGCGAGTATTACGTTCTATAGACTGTAAAGAGATATATAATCCTTACAAATATTCACGTTAATACTACATTGCATGTTCATTGAGTAAGAATATTCTCGCGGCCATTTTTTCTGGTGGCGTAAAGGGTTTAAATAAGGAGTTTTGGTGTCTCAAGGTGGCTCAGGTAATTTACATACATGGATTGCTATGGAGTGGTTCAAATACTTTGGTTGTGAGGGTTTAAGATTAATGAATACATCTGAGTACATAAGCAGCTAGTATGTTGCTTAAGTGGTTGGTTATGTTGCAGTGATTATAATTAGATTGTATCAGCGTGTGTGTAACAACCCATTTGTTTACATTAAAGGTGTCAGCTTTTATCATCAGTGTATTTGTTTACAGTTTAAAGGGGGTATGGATTGCACGTTCGTATTTGTTAAATACGTTGGATTAGCAACATTAAAATGATAATATTTTACTTCGTTTTATAACAGTTTATTTTACTAGGATTTCATTGTGATGACTGCAAAATAACACTTCATATAAAATTCATACGTTTAAACAGTATATGTCTTTTTTCTTTAATACTTATTTGGAAAAATGTAAATAGATATCAATTCTTTATTAAAATGTTGAATTAGAATATGGCAAAGTCAAGCTTCGCTTAAACACACATTTTTAATTAACAATAGAGCGGCCTGATAGCATAAATTGACCATATATATCGGTAGATCAATCAATGAATAAACCTTTAGTATTCATAGTTTTATCGACAGGATCTTTTTGTTCAAAAAACCCATTATTTTTATTTATCTATTTCTAATACTAAAAAGAACCCCGCCAAATGTCCGCTGTAGTGTTATCTTTAAAGATATACATTTTATCATACCATTAAGTCGTTTATACTTTTCAGATAAAAAAGACATCCCTGGGACGGTGTACATTTATTCACATCAGTAAAATACAGCTCATAAATCAAAGCACTCAAAGAATAAAAAGACTTTTGTCATGTATGTCACATAAAGGAAATCAGTGGAAAATGTGGAAAGTAGTCAATGCTGTTACTCTAGACCAGATTTTTTTAGGGAAAAATCAGCGGAGCGTAACGTATCATTGTATCCATGGGTGTGAGTTATTTATAGTGCAGCATACGCTTATGTTTATTTTAATTCAACGTCCATAATTGATTTTATCTTTGCAAGGGTGGCGAGGCGTAACGATTACTATTCAACCTTTTTACGATGTGATATAACGTGATAATACCTCTTTATAAATTATTAGGGCGTTAAGGTGTCCAAGTTTTGTGATTGATCACTAGTCATTTTACAACCGTTGTCTGACATAAACAGAGAATTATTAGCTGAATCGTTTTGCTCTTAAACATCAAATAAAACACAACAACGTTAAATATTTTTCACAAATTTATTCACAAATACTTTAACTAACAATTCATTCATATTGAAGGTATACAGAATAAAATATAAAAACACGTTACAACAATACAGGTGGGTACAATAAAAGTGATAGGTAAAGTCAGTATATGTACAGTGTCTATATTCCATAGGGTAGGGTATTGAACTCAGTGGTGATCACACGTTTATTAAAGACGATTTTGTAATCTTTGGTATCAGTTTTGGTAATGATATTACATTTGTCAGTATTTCTTGTAATTTTATGTTCATCTACGACCTTGAGTGGCTTCAAGGTTTGCACGAGTCTGTACTAAAGTAGAAGATTTCAATGCTAGAAACCTGTTTATTTCTTCTAAACTGTTACAGCAAGGCTTTCGTTTTCATAAATTAAGAAAGGCGTTTTCAAAATTCTTTCACCGCAATGGTTTTATTGCTTCTAAGTATAATAGCAGTATGAAAACACTGATGCAGAAAGGCATAAGCCATCCTGCATTTTATGGAAATGTTTTATACAAGTTTAAGAAAATTAAGGGTCTAAATAACTTTTCTGACCACTTTACAAAACTTATCAGAAAATGTATTGCAGACGGTTACAACCCAGGAATTCTACGTTGTACTGCATTGCTTGCAACTGACCCTTTTACAGTCAAGAACTTACATTGCTTTTAAATTACACGATGACCGGACAGGTCGTTGAGACTATATGAAAACAGTGACTTAAAGCCATACTTGGACAGTTACTGTTGGATTTCTTGTCTCTTCATCTCTCCAGTCGTGTTCTATATAGGTGAGACAACTTGAGCAGTCTCCATACCCTTTAAGTGAGATTGCACAGTAAGTATAACATCGGGATTTTAGTACCTTTCTTACATATAATATGCCAACTGCGGATAAATCCTCGGCTTTTCATGAACTGTTTTTTTTTAACTTATTAGCTCTTAACAATATTAGATCTACGTTTTATTTTGTTGGTAGGTTGTTTTCTAAATTTCGTTGTTTTCTTTCGTATTTTTTACATTTCACTTTTGACACTTTTAGAACATGATGTCATGGCATTATATGCCATATTTAAATTGATCTTGTTATATATCAGCGCTTGGGCTGTTTTATTTATTTGTTCTTATAATATATCAGCGCTTGGGCTGTTTTATTTGTTCTTATATCTTATAATATATCAGCGCTTGGACTGTTTATCAGTGCCTATAATATCTTATAATATATCAGCGCATGGGCTGTTTTAATTTAAAATTGATCTCTCGTTGGAGTTCTTGTTTTTACGTTGCCGAGGATTTTATCTACTGTACATACTGTACATATGTTTATAGTTTATTTTGTTGCTAGTTGTAATGTATGTAAATAAGTTCATTGTATTTGTTTTAACTCCCGATGCAGGTGCTTACTGTTAGTTGTTTCACTTTGTCGGGATGTTGTTATTTACACTGTTTGTTTGCTAGAAAAACCTTCAGGAAGTGCGAGGTTGGAGCGCTCTACAAACCAGGTTTAAGCACCCCAGTAGGCCCTTTTGCCGACTGACCGTTCCAAGGCGGTAACTAATGGTTTTTCTTTATGTGTGTTATGTCTCGTCTCGTCTCTGTGTTGTTGTTTTTTCACATTTGCATTTACCTTGTTTGCCTTTGTCTACTGGTAGATAAAATTTAAATATCTGTTAGAGTTTTGATAGGACCTTTTCTTATTTACCTATTCACTCCATCCTTACTAGTGACCATTTTATGTAGGTATTGAAGTTGATATCCAATGCATTTTGGAAATTTAAGGTGATCCTTCGAACCTTGCAAATGGAGGTTTGTCCCTTTTTATTCGGTTTTGTTAAATTATATGCGTAATTCTTTGGCCCTCCCGTGACAAAATGTTTAATGGTATTGTCGGGGGCTTTCTTATCCGGGACCTCATCCGTGAGTAGTCTCCAAGTGGGGGCATCCATTGACCAGGATATGTGATAAATACAACTGAATCGGTATCACAATACAGAACACGTTCTCCTAGGGGTTGTAAATAACTATGTACATGTAGTTTAAGGCGTGCCTGTGCTGTTGTATATGCGGCAATAACTACGTTGGTGCGGGAAGATGCTAGAATAAAGTCATCATTGTATACCCAGTCAATCTGAACAGACTCGTCATTAATGAATCGTACATTCTTTATTTCTTGTTCATTACTAGGTAAATAAGAAAAGGTCCTATCAAAATTTTCACAGATATTTAAATTTTATCTACCTGCAGACCAAGGCAGACAAGGTAAATGTAAATGTGACAAAAAACACAGAGACGAGACATAACACATAAAAAGAAAAACCATCAGTTACCGCCTTGGAACGGTCAGTCGGCAAAAGGGCCAACTGGGGTGCTTAAACCTGGTTTGTGGAGCGCTCCAACCTCGCACTTCCTGACGGTTTTTCTATCAAACAAACAGTGTAAATAAAAGTATCCCGTCAAAGTGACACAACTAACAGTAAGCACCTGCATCGGGAGTTAAAACAGATATAATGAACATATGTACAGTATTTACAGTAGATAAAAGCCTCGGCAACCAAAAAATTCCAAATGAGAGAGTAGTTTAAAATAAAATAAAGCAGTACAAGCGCTGATATATTATAAGAACCATATATTGACGTCATAAATGCCATGACGTCATATGCCAAAAGTGTCAAAAGTGAAATGTAAACAATATGGAAGAAACAATAGAATTTTAGAAAATCAACAAAATAAAACGTAGTATTGTTTAGAGTTAATCGTTTAAAAAACATATTATAAACGCCGAGGATTTATCCGCAGTTGACATATTATATATGATAAAGATTAAAAAAAATCCCGATGTTATACCTACTGTGCAATCTCACGTAAAGGGTATGGAGACTGCTCAAGTTGTCCCACCTATATAGGGCACGACTGGAGAGATGAAGAGACAAGAAATCCAACAGTGACTGTCCAATTATGGCTTTAAGTCACTGTTTTCATATAGTCTCAACGACCTGTCCGATCATCGTGTAATTTAAAAGCAATGCAAGTTCTTGACTGTAAAAGGGTCAATTGCAAGCAATGCAGTACATCGAAGTATTCCCGGGTTGTAACCGTCTGCAATACATTTTCTGATAAGTTTTGTAAAGTGGTCAGAAAAGTTATTGAGACCCTTGATCTTCTTTAACTTGTATAAAACATTTCCATAAAATGCAGGATGGCTTATGCCTTTCTGCATAAGTGTTTTCATACTGCTATTATACTTAGAAGCAATAAAATCATTGCGGTGAAAGAATTTTGAAAACGCCTTTCTTAATTTATGAAAACGAAAGTCTTGCTGTAACAGTTTAGAAGAAATAAACAGGTTTCTAGCATTGAAATCTTCTACTTTAGTACAAACTCGTGCAAACCTTGTAAGTTGTGATATGTAAATACCATAGGAGGTAGCACGAGGTGAATCACCATCAAGGTATGGATAATTCACAATACTAAAGTTGAAATCATCTCTCTTGTCATAGATTTTAGTAGAGACGTTGTCATTGGAAATATTGATCTCAATGTCTAGAAATGCTGCATTTAAATGTCAGTTATTTGCTTTATTAAGGGTAAGTTCTGGAGGGTAAATCAGATGGATCATTTGAGAAAAGAAAGGATTATCTATAGTTAGAATATCGTCAAGATAGCGTGACGTTAAATTGAAAGCCTCTATAATGTGGCTTTGGTTTGAAGGGGATAAAGTTAACATGAAATCACGTTCAAAGCAGTATAAAAACAAATCTGCAATTAATGGTGCACAGTTGGTTCCCATAGGGATACCAATTACTTGTCTCAATAAAGTGTCACCGCATTTTATGTAAATATTGTCTAATAGAAAACGTAAAGCTTCACAAACATCCGTGCAAGTCCACATAGTAAACTTTTCTAAGAATGTGTTGGTAAAAAAAGCATTACTTTCATGACATGCAATATATAGACGTTGCTCTCGAGCAAATGTTTTCTCAATAAGAGCAATCAATTTGGTCTTAATTAAATCATGAGGTAAAGAAGTGTACAGCGTAGAGAAATCGTAAGTATTAACTGCAGAGCAATGAAAGTTTAAAGTACGAAACTTGTCTAAGTCTTCTGAAGAATTTTTAATAGACCAAAAAATGTTAATTCCTGAATTTTCATACACTTTTTCACAATATTTAACAACGTGATTGCGAACGGCTGTAAGGCAAGACGTAAGTAGTTTAGATATGTGAGTGGTGGTGCTAGAGCTGGCATTAGCTATGAATCGTGACTTGTATGGTGTTTTGTGAAGCTTAGGAATCCAGTACAAGGAAGGAAGTTTTTCTTGCTTTGTTTCTATTTTGATATTGAAATTATGCAATATCTGTTTATCATGTCAAAGTACTGGTCAGGTTGAGTGACTAATGTTGTTTGGGCCAAATTAGTACGTTGACCAAACTTTCCCCAAAAGGAGTTCAACATGAGTTTTGCTAATGACCGTAAGCCTGGGTTTTCCATAACTTTATCATACTCAAGCAGTATACCCTCCTTGTCATAGTAGTCTTGTATATATTTCTGTTTAGTTTGTTCATTAACACACCACTCTGGCCAACCACTGGCTTCTTGTTTGACCTTTAGGAATGTGTTTACATATTCGGTAAACAACCCGCCTGTCTTGGTTATAGGATCATACTGAGAGATATTGTCAAAATGCCACACCTCGTACATTTTAAGAATTTTGTAACCTTAAGATACAGCCATTTTCAGCTCATCTGTGACCCATGTTCCAGTGAGTGACCTTTCTTGTACAGTATGCTGACAAGATGATTTCTGATAGGTTTCGCCGCACGTACGACAAAGACTAAACAATAACTTTCCGTTACATTTTGCAGGTAAGACAGGAATGTACAGCCCTCGCGAGGGTAAAACTTTGCATTTCACCAACCCTTCGTAATGCTGTATGTCTTTGAAATTATCAGTGATGATATCTGGGTGACCCATTGGTATTTTGCCAGTTTTGTTAACCCAGGGGTAGAGTATTGTCATTTATTGTTTTAGTATCTGAGGCTTCTTCATAGAGTTTAAAGGCCTCTGTTCGTCCGCCGTAGAATGCCTCCCTAGGTTCCAAAGGTGGCACTATTTCAAGAGCGTCCACAAAAGCTTTCATTGCCTTGTTCTCTGACAATTGTTGCTTAAAGTCGCATTCCCACATGCCAATGTAAGCAAACCCCTCAGACTCTAAATAACTTTGTTTTTCTTAGGTTCTCGCATACAGATCAGCCATAGACATTTGAACCACCGGATTAACGGTGAACTTGGAGTAACATTTGGGACAGCCATGCCAAAAGCACCCGTGAAATTCTAACACAGTTTGCTGTCCTTTGTGTTCGTAAAATCCATTCACTTTGTAAGGACCAATTTGTTTTTCTCCCTTATTTCGATCGTGTTGAATGCTAATATTGTTTTTAAAGGCTAGATAGGACAACCATTGGTACGCTATAGCTGATTGTTTCTCTTCTGGTCTATAACCATGAGACGGTATAATGCCAATGCTTTCATGTTCAAGAAAAAGAGTTCTGAACACCAGGTTACACGCTGAGGCAATCGTGATACACTTTGCAAATGGGTCTATGCCGCCACTACCCTTTTTTCTAGTTAATTCCATGAATAATGACCTGAACTTCAAACAACATCTCCTAAGTATATCAACATCAGATCTACAGTATCGTAACAGATTGTGCAGATGGGGGAAGTAGCCTTTGGCAAGCTCAGTTTCACCGAAGGCACTTGGTATGTTGGCTAATGCCATAGGAATGAAGTTTAAAGAATCTATGAATCTCATTTTGCACTGAGGGACTGTTATGTACATAAACTTGGAACCTGTCGTAATCACCTCTGGTAAAATGGCATTGTTATGAAGATAGCGAAGTATTGGGTAGCTATCATAACCCTTAAAGTTATGACATACAACGGTCGCACCATTATTTTCACCAGAAAACAGCCACTTACAGAACGTTGTTACTGTATTTGGACCAGAAAATACCCTCTCTTTTAAGCCACAATGCTTACATTCACAAGACGTAGTAAAATCACTGTTCATACAGTCTGTGCATACTTTTTGTACTACACAAAGGTTTGGTACATGCTCATATGACCCACACCATGACTTTTTACAGTTTTTACATGTATTATGTTTACCAAGAAGAAATCCTTTTTCACATTCCTGACGAGTGTCCTGTGTGCACTCAAAGTCAAAGAACAGGTAGGTTGTTTTCTTATCGATCCCTGATTTATTGGACTTATTGTCCTCGTCGTCATCAGTCGGTTGCATGTAGCACTTGTGCTCATCAGAAAAGTAGTCCTTACAAGTTTGGCAATACGATTCGCCGCACACATGGGCATGTTTGTGCTTTGAACGATTTATGAATTGTTCACAATCTTGGCACCTGTAATACATCTCACACGTTGACTTTCCTTTTTCCGTCTTCTTTAAATGGAGATTGAAAAAAGTCTGTTTTACAAACGAACAGTTACAAGTCAAACACTTTTTTCAGTCCTCTTCTTTGTTATTGTGAAGATTTCTACAATGATGACATGGTTCATTACAAATATGCCGTTCCTTATGCTGGTAACCTTTCTTGCAGTTAACACAGAAATAACTTCTATTGAGGAATTCTGTCATAGACGTGATGACATCATACTGGTTGTCGTGATAGTATAAATATATCTGAACTCCCCCTTCCGGGCCGCTAAACACGATCGCATTAAAGTGTCCCTTTGACAGTACATGTATTTGATAATTGGGCAAAACGTCTTGTTTAACTTCTTCAATACCACATTCACTAAGTGGTACATTGGCTCATTCATGTAGTTTCACTGCAAGCTCTCTCTGAATGTCTCGTCCTTGCCGAATGCTATTCCATCTAGGATCTTTCTAAACGCGTGCAATGGCTGTTACCAACGCACGGGTGCAACATAACTCGTCTCCGTTTTTCATTTAAATGATACTTTGTTTTTCTCCACCATCTTGGTAATGTCTACAAAATTCTTTCTGTAACCAGAACCTGGCGTACTTTGTACATGTACCAATTCAATTCCGAATGTTTCATCAATCACAAACTGTTCATAGGACTGCAGCACGTGTTCGATTTCCGCCAACACACGTTCTACCGTCAGGGCCGATCTCCGCATGAAAGGCAACACAATCGGGTAGTCAAGCTCCGGGTTGTCCATCGATATCCTAACTAAGTCGGTAGGTGGAATATCTACAGTTATTCTGTCATTGATCGATTGAAACAAGATCTTCAGTGACTTTAAAATAGTTGACAGGTCTCTCACCTCTAGGTCTTTCACTGTTATCTTGTAATAATTCGCCGTAGATTTAATTTTTTCTATCTTCTTTTCGCTGACTTTATCAATAGTGTAGAACTCTTTGGCATCGTCGGTTTCCTGCAACTTCTGCCGCTTAATTCCATGGTTTTCATCTTGTCCTACTAAAGGCCGTTTCACCGCCCCACCTACTTGACCGTGTTGTTCTTGCATATGTCTTGTCAAAGCTTCGTCACTCATGAATGCCTTGAGGCAATCTGGACAATGGTGGCTGTGGTCGCTATCGTGTTTTCTTTGATGTCTATCTAGATTATCTTTCCTATTGAAAACTTTCTTGCACTGCGTACACTTATATTTTTCCAGTGGTTCATAGTCTGCCTATGTTGCTGTAGACTAAGTTTCTGGAAAGCAGCTCCACATTCTTCACATTGGTAAGCCATCTGAAAATAAATGTATTCTTTTTACATAATTTGTTCAATATTAACACGAGCTTTAAATATGTCTTTAAAACGTATCTTCAAACAGGATCTCAAAAAGCAAGATAAGACAGCAATTATCCAGGCGAGACTACAAAAAGCCAGGAAAGACTAAGAAAAGACAGGCGAGACTAAGGTGTACATACCTTTATTATTATATCGCAGTCCAAGTACGGGTACTCTCTAATCACAATGGTATCCGATGTGTGTTGTGCTAAATCTGTAAATGAAATGAATACATCAACTCTGTCATTATATAACAAGGCTCGCGTATGTGTACATCTAATTGGTCACATAATACTTAATTTTGATTGGATAATTGAGTTGTAATGTGATTAGTCAAGCGCTGGTTAATGGTAGCATTTGATCGGTTGATAATGCAAAAATTTGATTGGCCAATATGAGTTGGACACATGTTTATATAGAAGAGCCAGGTGCCTTAGTGGCATTTGGTATTTAACCGCCGGAGAGTCAACATGGAAAAGTGTCCAGAGTGTCAGCAAGTATTTTCCAGGAGAGATGTCATTTTAAGACACTGGAGAAATAAACATGGTAAAGCAAGTCAAGCGTATCCGCAGAGCAGTGAAGCGTATCCGCCGCTGCCACCGCCGCCACCGTCACCGCAACGCATTGGAGCGTATCCACCACCACAACCGCCACAGCGGCCGCCACCGCCGCAGCCACCGCAAAGCATTGGGGTGTACCAAGCTCCACAATCCCCGCAAAGCATTGGAATGCCGCCACTTCAAGGCGTGTCTTCAGTCACTCAATCAACACAAGAAAAAAGAACACGCGACGTGTCTACTTTTTTCACCAAACCAAGAATCATACGATGCAGCGTTTCGACACCCATTTACTATGATGATATCAGGACTAACGGCATGTGGTAAAACATCAATGGTGAAAGACATGTTACAAAACCACAGTTCTAAAATTCAGCATGGCCTTCAAAGAATAGTGTGGCTTTACAAAAGGTGGCAGCCCATGTACACCGTTATTAAAAGAACAGTCGTACCAAAGGTGCAGTTTATTCAAGGTATCCCCGCAGATTTAGATGACGATGACTACTTTGATCCACGAATCAACAATTTATTAATACTGGACGATTTATTTACTGAAGCTGGTAAAGATAAACGTATCACCGACTTGTTTACAGAAGGATTACATCGTAGATCGTTATCCGTGATATCTATTTGGTAACAAAGACCCTACACAGAGAAGAAATTGTCACTATCTGATACTGTTTAACAATCCCGTTGACAAGCAATCTGTTATGACACTATCTAGACAGATGTATCTAGGAGAGACAGAAAAATTTATGAAAACGTTTACTAAAGCAACAAAGTATCCATATGGGTACCTACTTGTGGACTTAAAACCTTTTACACCCGATAATAAAAGGCTAAAATGTAAAGATCAGTTTGAAGCGATGCCTACATAACAAAATGGACACTTGACTCCACAGAAAGCTATAAAAGAAGACGTTTTGTCAGTTTTTCATCGTTCTTCAAATGGACCTCATAGTGTACACATCGACAACACCGAAACCATGGAGAAAGGACATGCTTGTGACGATTGTGGGCTGCTATTCGATTCTATTCACGATGTGCAGCGTCACGTAAAAAATGGTGTGAGGAAAATGTACAGGACAGTAATGAGCCAGAAAGCAAACGAATGAAGACGTATGACAGTGAAGAAGAGGATAACAATGAAAAAGGATTTGTAAACCTTTGGAAAACAGCGAAATCACGGTGTCAAGACAAGTACGAACAATTGTGTGAACAGTATGAATCGCATGGAGAAACGGAACAAGACGCTAAAGAGATGGCAGATGAACGCATGGACACTTACCTTAAGCTAAAATTCGGGGACCTGTATAGTTCGTTATTAACATGCTACTTTCTACCCCTAAAGACCAATGGACTTCACCGACAAATCGTGTCTGATGTAGATAATCTACGAGTAAAAGGTGTCAGTTTAACAACAGCAGTAAAACGGGTGTTGCGCAAATATAGGACCCAATTACAAGATCTGTGTGACGGTTTTGCTGACGATGAAGACAGTGAAACTTCCGATGATTACGACAGCGACGAAGAAGAATAAATTGATATGTGGTGTTATTCAACGATCATTCTTAAATTGAACATTGCGCTGTAAACATGTCACCTTTGGAGGATTATTTAAAAACCAACTATTATGATCCTAAACACCCAGCAGGGTTTGCTGGGCCACAGAAATTCTATAAAGTGGTGCAAAGCGAAGGAAAGTTCAAGATCGGTATGCATCGAATACGTAGATTCTTACACGATCAAGAATCATACAGTCTACATAAAACCGTGAGAAGGCGGTTTCAGAGAAATCACATTGTTAGTGCTGGGAAAGACGATCTATGGATGGCTGATTTAATCGATATGGTAAAATATGCCAGCTACATCCTTTTGGTAATCAATACATTCTCAAAATACGTTTGGCTACAACCACTAAGCACAAAACTGGGGACGATGTAGCTCAAGCTTTCCAGAAGATAGTCAACACTTCAAACAGATCACCGGCTAAATTGATCACCGACAAAGGTATGTAAATAAGAATGTAATTTAACTTTTCCACAGTTATACATTGTCTGTAACTTATAAACCTCTAATAGTATAACTAAGGAGTATAAACGTTTAGTATATTACCCATAAACATCTTATTTTTACTCGAGTGTAAATTTAACCCACATTAATTAACTATTTGTCGTATTTTAGGTCAAGAATTTAAAGCCAGAAAAGTTCAAGATGTTATGAAGAAAGAAGAAATCCACTACTTCCCCACCCAAAAGGAAACAAAGGCGTCAACATCAGAGAGGGCCATTTTAACCATAAAGACTCGACTCAGACGCTATTTTTCCTACAAAGAGTCATCCAGTTATCTACCTATATAACAAGACATTGCAGAGAACTACAACCATACGTATCACAGAACGATTGGTATGAGACCTGTTGATGTTAAAGACACCAATCAAGAAGAAGTGCGGCTCGCCACCTATTTTTCACAAAACCCCAAAGAAAAGACAGATAAACTTAAACCATTCAAATTCAAAATCGGCGCCTATGTACGTTTTTCTCATCTAAGGTCGGCGTTTACTAGAGCGTATCAAGAAACGTTCACCGGTGATGTATTCCGAATTCACAAGCGATATCATAGAGGTACACTGCCGATCTACAGACTACGGGATTTAAAAGATGAGGACATCAAAGGGACATTTTGATCAAACATGGAAAATAGACAAAGTGCTGAAAAGCCGTGGTAAATGACGTAATAAACAATATTTTGTACAGTGGAGACCTTTTCCAAAGAAGTTTAACAGTTGGATTAACGCTAGTGATTTAAACTGATATGAATAAATATTGAAACACAGTTTGTATCTTGCTGAACATGTTTTTAATGTTGTATGATCATTGTGGTCGTGTGATTTGAACTGTTTGTTCATATACATTATGATTTTGTACACCAATAGTATGAACCTCCGTAGTAAAGATTTAAACCCTATAATTACTACCTCAATGGATTGTTGTCGTCTGCTAGATAGTTGAATACAATATTGTTAAAGGTAAAGAAACCTTAAACGTAACTGATCGTTTAACAATTTAACGGTGTATTACCAGTGGATGTGTCGTGTTCAGTATCTGTCGATTGAATGAGATAAACTTGAGATTCAATGCGAGCTGAATACTACACAATAAAACATGCATGGACTTGTAACGCATTACACCAATGACTATAATTAGATAAACATGTTCAAACCTGTTAAAATGAATCGTCTGTCCAATACTGAAAAACGTTGATTAGGGTCATAACGCTCCACTGATTGTAAACATAAATAGAAAGGTTTAAAAAGGGTAGGAAAAAAGCCCAATGTAAAAAGGTTGTTAAAGCCCAGCGATTGTGAATCTGTATAAACATCTGGGTATCATTTAATAAACCTTTGCCTAGTAATCGTTAAGTCTCGTCAAACATGTAAATATAAATCAATTATGGACGTTTAATTAAAGTAAACATAAGCGTATGCTGCACTATAAATACAATCCGCAGGCGTTTCTGTCTTTATTAGAGAGTTTTTTAATGATCATTACACAACTCATCAGATTCTGTTTAATGTAAAATACTCAATTTGTTAATACTTCCATTAAAGTTAATTATCAAGTAAATGATACATATATACCCTAATGCATTTATCCAAAAAGGAAATGATATAAGTAACTGTGGTAAAATTAACTTATTTAACATGAATGTATAAGTAAAATCACATTATTCCGGCTGATACTATAAATATGAATACTGCATTAACCACGCAGACAAATGTAGAACCTTTTTGAGATTTTAATAAAACTGTTTACAGAAGTATGTCCAACAGAAAATGTTGGCAAAATGTATCAGTGTAGAGAGCTTTTATTCAAAGTAGTGATTGACATTTCATATTTTGTTTGAAGGCTACATGATCTTATTGTAGATGTTTCTATATGTGGACACGTCGTCTTTGTTTCTAATTAGCATCGTTATATTTTTTGTCGTGGTGAATAATTAAGCTAGAAAAAAAAAACATTGACGCAGTCATAAAACGTCGCCCTGGAGCTACAAATTAACAGTGATACATTTAACCTAATAACAGCCCAATAACAGCAAATTCTATTGCTCTTTTACTCGCGTCCGTTATCCTCAAGGTTTCACTACACATTATTAATTTGTTCTTTACTCTATAGTAAATGTGACAACTTTGGAAGCAATTTAACAGCAACCCGTTTCTTTGGGAATCCCAAAGCTATATATTTTGAGAAATACCAATTAATTATCTAATAACAGGATCTCTGCGACGAAAAGTTAAGTGTCGCGAAGACGGTTATCCTCCTCTGGAAGCAAACTGCGTAATTTTAGCATAGTATACCCGCACATTTTCAACGAAACGATCAGTTCCGGTCAAAATGGATTAGTCCATTTTTGAGCATAGAAGTGCAGTTATTTTACATTTTCATAATTATACAATTTTTTAGCTTTGTTATGCACACAATTGCACGAGAATATCTTAATTATACAGTCACAAAACAAAAGAATCTATCTTAAAATATAAAAAAAAACACTTTATGTCAGGAGTACTACTTCCGGTGAACATTTGCGCTTACCACCCCCAAACCTAGTGCAGACAGTCGGGCGTTTGTCTATATGACACACCGAAACGAAAAAAAAATGCAAATATTGGCGCCCCAGCAAAGATATGCCATTTTTCTTTATGCGAGAATTCTTTTCCAGAGCAGCCGATCTTTGTGAACACAACCGCGCCAAGCTGGTCCGACCTGTACAGCCGAGTGCACACCAACTTGCCCGGCGGTCACTACAGACCCAAGCACCGTGTCCCTAAACAGAAGCTGGCTATTCTTATACCATACAGAGACCGAGACAAACATTTACGGGGCTTCTTACAGCATATGCATCCGTTCCTTCAGCGACAGCAAGTGGAATACAGAATATTTGTCATAGAACTCGTACGTATATTCCGTTGAGGTTTTACAGCTGGTTTTGGAAATGCCTATGATCTCTAATTACAGCTTTAGGAAGCGATCGGATTTTTTTAAAACGGAAATTGCCATTCTATTTAAGTAGTAAAAGAATACATTATAACATTTATATTTACGAGTTCCTTTTCTTTTGTGTCTTCTGACAAAATAAATGTTAGAACTATGAAAAACTGATTAGTAAGCTTTACCCAAATCGATCGCAAATTCTTACCTTTATATTACATAACTGCACTAATTCGACTGCAATCTTCATGTTAAATATTTGTGTGTGTGGAAAATGTATTATTTTCTTTTTAAATGGTGAGTATTCGCGGTTTTGAGCATTTTCACAACCCAGCCAGAAGCTTTTCGGGGCATATGACGCAATAAAAGCTGGGCGATTGCAACTAATATTACTAGTTTGTTGACTTTATATATTTGGACAGATTGCTCTCTTTCACACTCTTCATGCACGAACACATTGATAGATTTGTATGTCATATTTCTTTGGCATTCTAGGTTTGGTAGAATTTAAACTTTATTGTTCTTCTTTAGTAATCAACGAATTTGGATACATATTACGAGAAGAAAAATGGGCCATATAAATACATGCGTAATTGACGTTCTTTGATTTCGAGCGCTAATGGGAAAGACCAAGTCGTACCACGTTTCTAACGTTCCTAATTCGACGACTTACATACAATATTGGTTAAGTGGGTGTTGTTCACACCTGTCATTGTGTTGCTTCAGGAATTAATAACATGTCATAAACACTTACAAATTTAATAAAAAAAACAATAATTCTGTGAACAATTTAATTCCAAAAGTAAACAACTGGTTAAAAAAGAACAAAATGCTTCTATGCTGAATATTATTATCTTTCTGACGTAGTTTTTCCCCAGCGACTTTGATGCTCTGCATTTACTTTTTCTTGTTATATTTTCTTATTAATATCTTAAAAACGCACGAGGTCACAATCCATAAACCGTGTTCTGTATAAGGTCACTGACTCAAAAGTCAGGCACTGCTACTTTTGGCGTATTGTTGTTTGTTTTCGATATCTGGAAAACAGTCCATCCTACATTCGTCAAATTTTAGGGACATTTTTAGGGACCCTATTGATTAATGATACATATTTCCTATACATAATATCTACAATATATCTACAAGGAATCTTTAAATTCTTCAACGCCCAGACCTTTATTTTTACTGACAAAACTTGCCGAAGTACCTAGAAAACTCCTTAAATGCATTTTATCCGCGGGTTGTGGGGCGTCAATTCAATGAATGGTCTTGTTATCTTTAAAATCAAATAATTCCCTTTGTTTTATATATGAAGGCGTCAGGTATTCACTTCAACCGTGGAGCTTTGTTAAACAGCGGCTACAAGGAAGCACTGAAGATAGACAGCTTCGACTGTATTTTCTTCCATGATGTAGATCTCCTGCCAGAATCAGACAGCAACAAGTATTTGTGTGAAAACAGTCCTAAACATTTTTCCTCTGCCCAAAGCAACCATGGATACAGGTCGGTAGTATCCATTTGAGTATTTTTCATATATATATATATATATTGTTTTGACTATTTAATTATGGACATAAACGGGTATCACGTGAATTTGTGCATTTAAAACACTCGATTTATTTACCAGCCATCGAAACGTTTTGAATGCCACGGATGCCCTTTTAATTTATCACAACTACCACCACCACCAATAACAATAACAATAACAATAACAGCAACAATAATAATAATATTAATAACAATAATAATTTGTTTTCATTTTAAAATGTGGAGCATAAGATAATAAGAACCTCAATGAATGGTCACAATGCTGCAGAAACGTGCCAATACCTACGTCTTGCAGATGCCAACTTTAGACCTGTATACACATATTTGAAGCTCTCGGGGTTCATCAGGATAAATGGCCTTTAAAGTCTTTAAGAATATGGTATCTTTCAATAAGAATGTAAACGCCAATTGTCAATAAAGCGCAATAAATGGCCAGTCCAGCCGATGACACGTGTTAAGGTGGTTCGATCCCCAAGCTTGCTGATTTTACGTACAGTAGGTACTCGTTGTCTTGACGCCCATCGGACCTGAATGAAATGGTCGACACATACACACACGCACACACGCGCGCGCGCGCGCGCGCTCACACACACACACACACGCTCACACACACACAATTCGATAAATATTTTCTTACTTGACTTCCCTGTTCTCCATTTTGTGTAGCTTAAGATTTACGCTCGTAATATTTTTCATTTTATATAGGGATAATATAATATCAATATACGAAAATAAATAAATATTTATCTATTTATATTTTATTTCACCAAACATCTTCATTTCACAAAACAATACCTTTGATGATAAACTGTCTACATAATGCACAATGTGTACAACAATGATGTAACGATTAAGACATACGAAATTTGAAGCACATTGCCATTTGCTCTGATTTTGTACAAAGAAATCTGAACGTCTGAAAGAGCGTTGATTGAACAAATTTTTTTATGCAGTCGCTGATTCACATACATGTAATAAAATACACACTTCGCAAACCGAGGAACAACTTCTAGCCACTAGTGGCTGACAACAGTTGTGAAATGCATCCGGGGTTCAGAAAGTAGGTCAATACACTGAAAATGTCAACAGTTAAAATATCGAAAGATAAATGCTAAATAATAAAGATAAAGAAGTTTTGGAAAATGGGCATTTAAAACGATATATTTTTACAATTTGGACTATCTGACAATTGAGGTTAGGTTAAAATCAGACTTTACTAACACTTACATGTAAATATAAGTTTATGAAAAAAATAATGCACACATTCCTCAGAACAGGGGTAAGATGGTGTTACATGTATTAGATATATAGGCAAATCACTATCAATATATAAATGAAGTGTGATTTTCATTAAATCTAACAATGCATGCATACTTCTTGTACTGTTTCTAATATACCACAACGTGCCTTTTTTCCTACAAACTTCATGTACTCATGGTGCTTAGTCCAGCTCATTGTCTACAATACCACACCTTAGTGACTGAACGTAAAGTTGTGTAACTTGACCAACGAGAATCATCTGTCCTATATTCTGCAGAGGCCGTAGAATTGTTATATTTCGTGAAACTGTAGCCGAAGCTAAAATGTAAATTTGGCATGGAAACGATCGCTAATTTGAGCTCTTGCTATATACCATCATGTTTTAACATGCGTTTTCAAAAATTCCATCGATTTCCAAATGGGTCGGAATCGGCAGAACTGAAGTACTATCCGTAGTCTAATATTGCACCAAAACAAGCATTTACTATACGAAGGAACTATTTCTGTTTTTCAGATTGCCATATAAAACGTTCTTTGGCGGTGTCTCGGCAATGCCAACGTTTGAGTACGAGAGAATTAACGGCTACTCGAATGTGTTCTTTGGTTGGGGCGGGGAGGACGACGACATTGCGAGGAGGTTACTTATCCAATTCCCTGATTATTTTATGCAAGCCAGTTTGTTTAAAAAAATTAGCAGCGTACCGACACACTTTATGGTAAATTTTGACAATGTTAAGCTGCCGCTAGTAAAGGATAAATAGCGGGCGCGTAAAAGCTAAGCTTGCATTCCACGACAGGAACTAGAACCTACGCAATGGGAAGCTCAGCATTTTCCAGTCGAAAACTGTTACCTTGTTTGTGCACTTCTGTGTTCTTTGAACAAGGAAACATTATTTCCAAATCTATAAATAAGCAGATTAGGATTTCAGCTAAAAAATATATCAACGTCAGAGCTTATTTTTCAGGATGATTACATAACTCACATAATCACACTAGTAAGTGCTCACGTAGTTTTTTGTTTTGTTTTAAAGTAGCTAACTGTGCATTCTGCCTCGAATATAAAATATTTTTTGTAAAGACAAGTGAGGTGTTGTGCTGTACTTTACAATCATTTTACTGATTGCATGAGAAAAAAAACACACCCAAACAGTCGGATACCAACTTAAAAGGACAAGTTTAGCGGTTGCACAGGACAATTTGATGAAAGAAGAAGGATTTGCAACCGAAAGAAATTTGAATTATATTTGCACCTGTGTGTGTTTCCCAATTGTGCTTAAGAGTTTCAAAGAAACGAATAGAAATCTCAAATTAAGATAAATTCATTAGTATTACGCCAGAACACAGTCAGAAGTGAACAGTTAAGATTGCATTTAACTAGTAGGTCTGTTACATTTTTTGTGGGGCCAATCATCTTTTTGTTTATTGTAAAAAAAGCAAACTATGATGCAGGCACTTTGCCAGAATTCAATCCATTTGTAATAGTTTGATGCCCTCTTTACTGTAGCTTGGTGAAAACCTTGTCAATGCCTTTAGATATTGTATTTCCGTTTGATTTCAGAATTATTTCCAATGGCATGGATATTCAACGCAATAACCCCAACCGAGGTCGCTACACGCAGCTGTTTCATACGTTGCAATCCGTCTGGTCGCAGAAGTAGGTTTATATAGAATATTGTTAAATACTTAGGTCAAAGGTACCAACTCTCATCTGCTAAATATTATTTTAAAACAGTGTACTAGATATTAGTTTTGTTTCAGATTAGCCAGCTCTCGGTCTAATCAGGATCTGTACTGTCTTCTGCCGAGCCTAGCAATATGTCTAGGCACATTTATACGTTGATATAAGACGGTGACAAAACATAAGTTACATTCAAAATGTAACATTATTAGGTTTAAACATATAGTTAATAAACGATAACAAGAACATTAACCCTTCTAGATAAGTCAATTCCTGGATATTCAGATACTATCTAGAGCAAAAAACAACAACACAATATTTGCTATATATGTAAGCACCGGTCTGTTATACTTGGAAATAATCTAGAAAAGGACATTTTTTTCAAGAACATGCATTTAATACAAAAAGAAGATTGTGACGCAGAATGATGATGGGGAGAAGGAGCATCATGATGATGGTGATGGTAATGATGACGACGACGATGATGATGTTGTTGTTGATGATGATGATTATGATTATGATGCTGATGACGATGATGAAAGACTGTCAGTGAAGATGACGATGACGTCAATATCGCAGATGCTATTATGTTTTGCTGGCAAGAACATGCGTTGCAAAACAGCAAATTGTGATCAGACAACTCTGATAACAAGATTAATGATACGAATGATAAGATGAGGAGGATAATTATGGTGGTGGTGATGATGGTGATTATGATAATGATGATGATTGGTATTGTTTTTGGCAGAATTTGTCGACGGACTGACGACTTACCTCTAACTTATTCAGTTTGCGTTTGTACTCATATAATGCATGTTTGCATAGATAAAGATAAATTATAGTTGACCTCAAAAAGAAGTTCTTCTCTTCTTTTCTAGGAATGAACTTGCTGACAACGGCGAGGAGCGCTTCCTGGTGGATGGCCTTAACAGCATTCACTACGAGCTATTGGATCGCAAAGTGCTGCCGCTGTATACATGGTTCAAAGTCTCAATTAACCAGACACGGCTGTGTCAACCATGGCCGGTAGCCTGTTTATCGATCTACCGCTTATAATCAGGCAGAATTAGTATATATTGTGCATTAACATACAACGCTGAGTGAGCATAATTTTTGTATTAACACATACATATAAGTCTTAATAAATAAGATTTTAAACACTAATTTAATTGTTTGGCAGAACTAATGAAGAAAAAAGATCTCTGTGTATTCTTTCCAAGTTATAAAAGGCTCGATAGTGGTCTCTGATAAAAATAAATATCGACGTCAGAGCGGATTACCCGGATGACTACATAAACTGATATCAAAAGTAAGAGGTAACGCGGTTTTCTTAGTTTGAAGATAGATATCTTAGCAGCCTGGCTAAACTAAGTTAAATTTTCAGCCTTAACTCAAAATATTGTAATGAACATGTATTTTTTTAAATGTTCCTAAACGTATATGATATTAACATGCAGTTCAAAATATAGTTTTCACTAACCCCAAACCAGTGACAATGCTAGTGATTTTTTATCTTCATAACAATCATATTTGATTCTCTTTCGCTGAACTATACACATGCAAGCGTGGATAAATCAGTGTTCACGGTTAATGTCAAGATTATCTACTTAACAGTAATGTTTATTGAAATGGACTATCGATTTATTGTAAATGTTTATTTAAACATTAACGTTTCAATTTACTATCAATTTATTGTAAATGTTAGTTTAAACATCAACGTTTTAATTTGAGAGACAAATTATGCGCAGGAAATGATTACCTGAAATGTCGGTTATGCAAGATGAATACAAAATTACTCTTTGTGTCATTTATTTGTAATCCACGTTTTCTTTAAAGAAAAAATGACAACAGTGGTATTTAAGCATAAGCGCAAATTGTGCGAATATGAACTTACTCAACCGCTGCTTGCCACATGACGCGGCATGCAATTGCTCTGACGGAACCACGTGAGGCTATATGGCACGTTAAACGTGAATTGACGGTACACATTGCCTTTTATCTCAGACAAAATCCATTCAAGTGCAAGCGAAGGAAATTTGTGTTCAGGGAGAATACTCAGGCCAAACTTCAATGGGCAGCAACTGCAACTGTGCTTTTAGGAACTTGGTCACACCTCGCTTTTCGTCACATGACGCGGCATGCAATGACTGTGACGGACACATGTGAGGCTACATTCCACGTTAAACATGAATTGACGGTACGTCTAAGAGAAGCCATTAACATGCAAGTGCAGGAAAGTGTTCAGAGCAAGTTTTCAGGTTTAACCTTTATGTGTCACATGACGCGGCAATCAATTACTGTGACGTGCGCATCCTGTGTTACTGTATTGGTTGTTCAGTTCATACTTTAGCGTATGATTGAGGTTTGTAATAATACACATTAAACCCGAATTAAAAAGTTTTTCTCATGAATCTTTGTCTACATTGTTGTTTGGCGATTCGTTTACATTTTATATTATCGTATGATGACAGCTTTTCACATTTCTCCTTATTTATTATTGCACCCTCATGCAAACCTAAACTTTGCACACCGATCCAGGCATCCTATATAGTCTCTATAGTGCATACCTTTTTTCCAGTGCATGCATATCATTATTATTAAGGCCTATTTATTATTTATTGACAACATTGTCTTAAATCTTTTCTTTAAAATATAAAAATACATTGCATTTTTTCAATCTTTGATAAATTTGCCACAAAGTTCAAGATTATCCAATAATAGTTTGTATTTGTGATCTATTATTTGCTTGTTACATGTATATCATGTATTCGACGAATATCTGTTATTAATTTGCTCAGCTTGTTGAGAAAAATTCGAGGAAATATTAGAACTATTTATCATAACATTGTATATATTGCCAATGTTGCGTTTCGATGCGTATTAATGCTTATATGGCGTATAGCTAGCCGCATGATATTAAAAAAGTACTCAAATTTTTGTTTATTATTTTTGAGTGAGCGTACACTGGTTCCATATGCTTTATAAACATACTGTTTTGAATGCTTTATGTATAATACGGTATGCAGAGTGTTTCGTTAAATCCTTGTTCTGTCCTCTATGAAAATAAGAATATGATATAATAACACACATTGATTATCCTCACATAATTCCGGACGAGAAAAGCATTGTTTGGCACAAATATATGGCTGATAGTACATGGTACTAATTCTATATTTTTTAAATGTTGTGAAGAAAGTACAACTTTAAATTAGTGTGAAAAAAAGCCTTAAGTTCTTTTTTGTTAAAATAGTATCCATAAATTAAGTATATATTATTAGGGGTGTCAACGGTTAGCCGGTTAACCGAATAACAGGATATCGCAAGTGTGGCCGAATAGCAGTTTGCTATCCGGTTAACCGTATAAAATGCACGTTACTTTTACATAAATATGATTAAATGTCCTACTTCTCTAAATTTTGTTTCCGATTCCATAATTCTGTGGTCAATCATGTTGCCGAGCACAACCTCTTGTTCCCTACCCCCTTTCCGCCTTGACATGGTAACACTACGTTATTGTAAGAGTTCCCTAGTTCACTTAAGTAAGACAGTCGCTTTCTATTTCAGCAAAGCTGTGAAATCATCATAGAGTTTAAATGATGTAACATTTCCATTAAGCATACTGTTTAAATACAGTTAATCGTTCCAAGGCGGTAACTGTCGGGTTTTCTCTTTTCCTTAAATGACTCATCACAAATTTGTTCTTACTTTTCGCTTGGCTTGCATGTGAAATACCTTTGTTCTGTGCCTTTTCGGAGTTTGGTATATGTTGAAATACTCATAGGACTTTGTCATATATTCTTTTTTTATGTTATTTTCCAAAAAAAAACAATACGTAATCCTTATCGTTACAGACATACAATCAGGTTCTTTCATTTATCTACATGGTCTTCTTTCTTCTCTCGAAGTTTCCATTAAACACTGCGATATCGACAATTTACTGGCCCGCAATTTTCCGCTCAATGTTTTTCGCGAGTTTCTATTGTTCGTTTAATGTTCTTTTTTATATTTTTAGCGAACAAACACTAACATCACGAGATGACATTTATAAAACAGACTCTAACTTCAATCATAGTTCTATAGAAAATGTTCTTGCTCTTCAGCGCGATAACGTTAATAAAAGCATTAACAAATCCAAATTACAAAATGCATTTTGAAATTTGGATTTGTTAATGCTTTTATTAACGTTATTTTCTGATAATTTTGCGAATTATCTTCCCGAATTCCACAATATAAATCCGAAACATGTTTTACTTTCCATTAAATTTTGTTTTTATTTGCGCGAGTAAACCGCCATCAGTTAACATATGTAAAACTGTCTAAAGTTTGTTATTGTGCAACAGAGAAGTCTCAATTCAGTACCACGACAATTTTAACTTTTGTTGCCGTGATTTTTTTTTGCGACATTTCTCCTATGTAGTAATCTGCACAATTCAAACACCGGAAAAACCATACTGTCCAAGTTTTGATTTAATAAAACGACAGTCAAATGTATTAAAACGAAGGCCTTTATCCCGTGTAATGAGGTAAATATTTCCTTCGAGGAAAATCCTCGCGTCCAAAAAGACTTTTAAAACGTGTAATATAAATTATTATTTACACAGTATATACTGTTTGTTTATCAAAGTAGAGATAAACATTCAACAACAGATTGATATTAGTACTAAGTTTAATTACATAAATGCATCTTTATGACAGGAGAACCTGTTAGACCATATTTTCAAGACAAACTACCTACTCACTCAGAAAAGCTACCACATACGTACCCGGTACTAAGGCCATGACATAGTGGATGTAACTGCTTACATTAAACCACATGGCACTTACTTGCAATCAAAAAAAAAAAGATAATGCAGTTTTACTAGTAACACGTTACAAGTACGAAGGTTTACATGTATATAAAACTATGGCATTTAGACTCCACAATGTATCAGTCATAGAGACTTCACAGTGCATCCGCCTTTCAGACTCAACAATGTATCAGTCATTTAGATTCCACAATGTATCAGAAACTTACAATCGGCTCAAAAGAAACATAAACATATTACTCGAGAAAAATGCAAACACGACGTAAAAGACAACAAAAAACAATCTTTGGGAGACATGTTGGGCGTCTTTAAAAGGAACGTACACGTAATATGCGATCAAACCAAGAACGTACTAAAAACACACCAGAAAAACTACAAATCCTTTTTAATAACATACAATACAAGAAACTTAACTATCCTAGTCTGATTATTTCAATAAAGGAAAAATAATATGCTTCCAGTTTCATTCAAGTTTCAAAACCCCAAATAACAACATATCAACAACAACCATCTATTTAACAACCTTCCAGATTTGATAAACAAGAACGATACAATCATAAAAAACAGTAACACAGCAAAAGCGATTGACAATGGCAATATGTCTAAATGTTACCTCAGCAAATGTGCCAATAAGCTAGCCGAGGGACAAGGTAGACTATTTTAATCCTTATGAACAACCAAACTCTGTCAAGGGACTGGGGGAGCAACATAATTCGCCAATTGAGTAAAGCGATCAAGCATCAATGTACAGTAGAATCACATTATTGTTCAGACGATGTATTTAGTTTTATGTTATTCTAATTAAACTTATAAAAATAAATTACCAGAAGAAGAATAGGTCTGTAACTCCATTATTGATATTATTATTCGACGTTCGTATGGACAGCAAAACAAGCATTTTAAGATTTTAACAACGGTCTGCTTCTGTGTTTCTGTATGCATGGGATTCATTCGCAATTCCCGCTTTTATCGGAAACCTAATTATTACGTTTGGGCCCATCTGATGGTAACGAGACACTCATACACTTTTATTAATCACATTCAACTATTGTACGATTTTACCGACAAATGCACCCCAATGTCATTCTGTCATAAATGATGTCTCAAGAAGTCGGTCTACTAAATAGACTTTTGACAGGTGCATGGCAGTTGTGTATTCGCTGACATGATTTCTTTCCTTAAAATTCTCAATTTGAAACATTGTGATTTGTTCAGTAGAACCGGGAACACACATACGCTTATTACTAAAAAACAGTTAAGGACTTTGCTTGTACGAGAGAAGTTTCCATTTATCTTCTTGTACTAAATCACAAGGGCAGTAGCATGATTAGTGATATTAAAGAAACGGTCTATTTTAAGCAAATATATATTTATAAACATAATCCGTTTATTTAAAATCACATTAAACTCTTTACTTTGACAATATTCTGGCCAGACATTCGTGGGTATTTCTCTTCAACCAAAACGGGATCACACACATAGCACTTGGGGACTTTGATTTCAAATCATAAAAATGGGCACGTCTTAATTATTTGACAAATATTAGAGTTAAGAATCGAGTTATCTAAAGATATTATATATGGTATTTAAGGTCGTATAAATTACCGACGCAGTTACGTTACGATGTCGTATTCATTGCCGACATTAAGTGATACGGACATATAATTTACTAACATAGTGTTATTAGGCCGTAAAAACAACCTACTTTGAGATATAAGGTCGTATAAGTAACCGATATAGAGCTGTTATGATGTATTCAATACCGACATTTATTTACAAGCCGTTTAAATGACATACATTGCGCTAGAAGGCTGCATGTATTCTATGCATAGATTTTTATGTCCAAAAAATAAATTCATGACTGTAGCCGTAACCGTATAATTGGCCGACGATAAGTTTGATGTTTACGACCTAGTAATTTCATGTACATGCAATGTATATATATAAATATATAAGTGTGTGTGTTTTACACTCAGACTGCTGCACAATGGCAATTGTATACATTGATGACATGGAGTTATACGAACATAGAATTTACTGACATAGAGTAATTAGGTCGTATAAAGTACATACATAAAGTTACGTCGGATAAATTACAGATATTGAGCTGTTAGGCCGTACACATTGTCAACATCGACTTATTTCGTTGTAAAAAATTACCAGAATAGAAATATTATGCAGTCTGAAATATCGGCATGAAGTTTAAATTTTATTCATTGAGTTAATAGATTGAATTTATTCTCAACATAGATTTTCATATATGTAAAACATGGAAAAATTAGTCCGACACGAATTTGTTACATCATTTAACTTATCGCTGGTGAGATATAAGGGCGTAGAAATTGGCGATATGCTGTATATATTGCAAACATGGGGTAATAGGGTCATATAAAGTATTAGCATTGAGTAATTAGGCTGCATAAACCACCTACACGAAGTTATAAGGTCATATAACCTACTGAAATGGAGCCGTATAAATTGCCGACATGGTGTTATTGGGTTGTAAAAAAAAAACAGGAAAAACGAATTTATAATGCGCTTATAATTACAACATTAAAATTATGTGCCGTTTTATTGAGCTTACAGTCTCTTTTTATTCTCGACATAGATAATTATGTCGAAAAGAAATAAATACATACAGACTTGGCCGTATAAATAGCTGAAATTACGTTTAGTGTATATTACCCAGAAACTCCATGACAATATAAAAACTGTGTAAACAGATAAGCAGTTGATAAACAAGTGTAATGTCTTTGTAAGGTGTGCATACATTGTAGATACTTATACAGGACCACAAAGCGGCGTAAGAATATATGTTTTGTTTAGCTCAATACAGGCTGTTTCTTTTACAAATCTTTAAATTATGCATTTTTTAAAAAGAATTCTAATCATACATTCCTTTTAATTTTTCCCATCTGAAACGGGGCAACACACAATAATTCTCCGACAGCAATCGGGGTCTTTGATTGGAATCTCTACAAATGTAGACGGCTCAATAATTTGCTCCACCAGATCTGTTCATGTAGCATAATTGAAGGTATATTCACTGTTGTTGTTTTCTTAAAGTGAAGAAGAAGGCATCACTGTAATCTGACAATAATGTTGTTGCTTTGTTTGATTTAAACAAAAGTCACTTAATCATATGTTATGAACTGAACAAACAAACCCCAAACTTAAAAATAATTATTATATTTTTATATTTCTATATTTTTATATTTCAAAATGAGTTGTAGAATCGATGAGTAGAGTTGAATCGATGATTCAGTGCTGTGTTGTTTTCGTTGGTCTCCCGGCGAAGCATCAGTCTTGTTATATGCTAAACACATATTAAAACTCCTTAAATCATATTTTTAAAACGATTTGATCAATAAAAAGGGTTTTTAAAAGTAATGTTTGTTATGGAATTAGGTTTGCCTTATCATTCGCTATTCGAGAACTAAGCTATCGATTTACAAATGTTCAACTCGTGGCAAAACTTGGCGAAACGTGAAAATCCGTAAATTATGAATGTTTTATTTAAATTACCAAATGCGTGGACATTTGAATTGCAGCTAGGTATTTAATGCAAACAACTTTTACTTTTTTTATTTTAAGTCGAGAAAATGCACCTTCTGCTAACGCAACCACGATGTAGAGGACGATACACGTAGCCGAGAGCCGTGCCTCCTTCGATCTTTTGCCCCCAAGTGTGCGTGTCTGTAATTGCTTGTACGTCCTTTCCCATTCGGTCATTATGGCTTGTCTTGCCCCTGGCCACGCTCCTGGTCCGTGTATGCGATACTGGTAGGGCATTGTTGTGTCATATACTACCTTCACAGCGAGTGCTGGATCTGACAGCAGAAGACGCCCTAGATCGGCAATGAAATTACGAATTACATAACGTGGTAATACACTGGATTTTAAATAAACGGTCACAATATTTTATTTCTTAAAGCATACTAGGTCATCATCAGTAAGAACCGAATTGCGATCATCGTCAAAACCCATAGTAAATATGTTGTTACCTCTACATACATAAAACGTGAGTTACTTGGCAAGAAAAAAATCGCTGACATGAATATATGAATGGGATATTTGATTGGCCCCGTGTCAAAGACAGCACAGAAATTCAGCCGATGACATGATAACAAGGTCGACTGACAGTTGTGAACATAAAAGTAAGAGCAATTCATTGAACACACAGAAATCCTCCGCACGATACCCGGAACGAGAATTGGCAACTCCATTGTTAAAGGTATCCACACAAGATGTCTTAAGCTGCCTATACATCGGTGGCAAGGATGTATCTTATAACGATTGTGAAGGTCCATCCAGACATTTTTGTACGGGAATGGGTCCGTAGCAACGCATTTATACCACCACGATGGAATTCACCTAAACCAACGTGAAACGAAGCCTTTGTGTTAATCATAAACAACATAATCAACATCAAGCAAGGGCGAAATAACAACTATTCCAGCCTCCCGGGATTCCAGGACATTGCCTCCGGCAAAGGTCCTCGACGACTCAGAGCGATCCATGCCGTACGATCTATTCGGTGTTTTCAATGTGGACCAACAAATCACGGATTTCGGGAATGCCGACGGAGATCGACGACAACACACAGACCAACACTGCAAACGCACTGGCGTATTGGCGGGACAATCATTCGACCCAAGAGTGTCGTTATCGGTAAAATTTCATGGACAGTCACGCATTTAATACTCCGGCCATTACAAGTAACAAATATTCGAAATAATCTATGTTCCGACTACAGTTCAGCACAGTACTTGAGTAAAAACGTTGGCACTACTACAACCTTATACAATTATGGATGTTGCGGTAAACCGGTATACTAATATATTGCGATACAAGCTAAAACAGTACCGCGATACACAAGGAACATATCGTTTTTTAAAGATAGATTGAATCATTTGGATGCTGCTACCGTTTTGTCTATCCAAAGTCAAACATGCTCCTATTTATGAAAAGGAATCTGAAATGTTTTCTGAAGTCGAATGCATGTCAGTGGAATTTATTCTATACAATGTAATACAGCTTACTCGATTTGCATTTGCGATAGCCCTTACAATAAATTTTATTAGGTATTGACGGTTAATTTGACAGTTTAATTTCTAAATTTAAGAAAACGAACTTTGCATAGTGACACCATCTTTTTGGACTTAAAATTTACAACAATAAGCGATTTTTATGGGTAAATAAGAAAAGGTCATATTAAAATTTCCACAGATATTTAAATCTAACCTATCTCTAGACAAAGGCAAACAAGGTAAATGTAAATGTGACAAAACACAGAGACGTGACATAACACACAAACAGAAAAACCACCAGCCTTGGAACGGTCAATCAGCAAAAGGACCGACTGAGGTGCTTAAACCTGGTTTGTGGAGCGCTCCAACCTCGCGCCTCCTGAAGGTTTTTCTATCAAACAAACAGTGTAAATAAAAATATCCTGTCAAAGCGAGACAACTAACAGAAAGCACCTGCATCAGGATTTACAAGATACAATGAACTTATATACAGACAAAATAGCTTGTAATAAAATAAACTGTCAACATATGTAAATGTGTACAGTAGATAACAGCCAGTTTGTTGCAGAATACTTAGTACTAAATAATTACCAATCCTATTGCTCGGCAATTTAATCAAACACGGCCGTTGCAAATTGTAAACAATATGGCCGAGCTGAATGATTTTTTCGAAATATCGCCGAATTTAATGACAACAGCAATGTGCGGGCCCCTCCTGACTGAAGGATGACAGATAAACAAACAGAATTGTTAAAGGTGTCGCATTTCGTCGACACTTTGGTGCGGTTACAAAGTATCGTGGAGGTTCAAACACTGTGAATAGCCACCCATATAATACACTGGATACTTGACACTACACAGTGTCGTGAATTTTACAATTAATTTGTTGTTTGATTGTTTGTCGCGACAGTCTAGTCCTATTACTTCCCCATTCCTTTGTTTACTTCGTATAAAGCACATACAGCTATGTCAAATTTTTGGGGCATTTGTTGTTCATTCAGTGAGGCGTGAATACCTTTCTGTAACGTGTCCACATCCACTCTCGGTCTCGTCCAGATCTACACTCCTTTCTCCCTAGTCTATCTCAAAATCCCCTCTCTTACTCCATTCTGCACTCCTATTAGTCTAAAACTAATTGCCCATTCGAACTGTGGCCGCATATATTTTTGACTATGGTGTCATTCTGACAGTGCACAACTCACGTTTCCCGCCTATATTTTGACGTATTCATCAATCACTGTCCTGAATCGTGCCTCTTTATTGCTACTTTACTATTTCCCCGGTACACAAAATGTATATTGCATCATTCGGGTTTTTTATTTATGTCATTCATTGTCCTGCTTTATTCAACTTGCACTTAGTTTCATTAAACAGCACGTTGTCTTTAACTAACCAAATTATAACCAATTATTATTTAATTGAAAACTAATTAATATGGTAATATTACATTACACCCCTTATATAAGAAAAGAACAGCAAAAAAAAAATTTATCGTAATCTTTTTTTAACTCTCTCTCTTTTTCTCTTTCTTGCAATACCGTTCATCTATATACATATATCATAATAAGAAGCAAACTATCTTTCATACCTACGATAAAACCATAATCTCTTAAAACATATATCAATTAAATGTAATATATAATAAATGCAAAATTAAAACCAAATTAAAAAGGAACAAACTCCCAACATATTACTTAAATGCTTGAAAACTAATTACTATTACTAATATACTTGAAACAGTACAGTATACATAAAATATATAAAGCATATATCATATAAAATGGAAAGCAAAATTAAACTAAATTGAAACACAACATTTCCTCATAATATCAATATGACTGAATGCAATGCAATATATATGTGTGTATAAAACATTTTAATACAATTCACAATCGATGAAATCTTTTTGAAATGTCCAAAACCATGTTTACGTATGTCTATAACACAACTCTAGTTTTAAATTTAAATGTCCGATTGGTTTAAAAAAAAAATGTGTATTGTAGATAAAAACACTAAATTTAGATTTTAAATGTTCTTAGTATGCGTAAATTTTTTAAACTCTTTTCGCGGCTGTCGGCGTTAATGAAAGTGTCCCCATTTCTACCAGTCGTTAGCGATGAGAAGAAAAGGCGGCCGATTTCCTTCTCTCCGTACGATTGGCTAGTCGTAACATTCTGTCCGAAAATATATTAACACTGAGATCACTTGTAATTTAAAGGTAAAATATTATTTAACACGGAAAAGAAACAACTTAAATTGTATATGTTTGCGCACACATTTGTGATGTCTGTCTGCGAAGTGTCGTACCTTCCTCTGTTGATAGTTGGCTGAACGCTGTCGTTGTCCGGCCGATGGTGATTCTTGCTGTCCAGCAAAATGCGGATGGATATTTTTTTTACTGCGTAGATATGGTTTTACTGGATTCGATAATCACAAGTGTCTATAGCAATTCTGGTAATTTTCCTGTTGAAGTAGTTTATTGTTTGTTTGTTGTTATGACCTTTCATCATTCACATCCAAAAATGTTATCACTTGGACATGTAACTGTCATGTAACTGGCATGTAACCTCAGTATGTTGTACCCTGCGGCGATTGTTTGTTGTGTGTTTGATGTGTAGATGCTGTTGAATGATATCGCCTCTTTATATACGTTTGTGTGTCGGCGTGTCTGTTCGTCGGTCTGCAGTGCTTTACTTTGAAGTTTTTGTTGTTGACCGCTTTGATGTTTTTATTTTTCTTTGTCCGTCCGGTGAGGTTGCCTCCATACGTGCCTGCCCTTCTAACTGTAAGGACTGCCATCAATAGCGGTTTTGTGCACCATTCTCATTTTTGGCTTATACAAAGTGCTTTACATATGTTTTGGGTTTTGGTGTCTTATACAATTTTTCGATACCATCAGCAGTATTGTGTATATTACTTTGCTGTTTATATGTGTGTTTTATGTATAGTGTGCATTATCGATGAACAATCAAACATCTCAATGAGAGAGAAACAAACATCATATGTACAAATGTATTGTATTCGCTATTTTATAGACTTCTTATTGATAATAATTTTACTAAACAAATATACAAAACTCCTACATTGGAATAAATAATTTGCATTCGTTAATGCCTGACATTTGATATATAATTAAACTAATATTTTATACATGCAAAATCTCGCGCGCGCGCTCTCTATTTACAATTTCGTTAACGATTCTATTTCTACTACAAAATATCTTTATTTATCCATGTAGATCTACTATTTACAATTCTGACATGATACGGTTGCTTTTCTTACCTGTCTGTTATCTGTCCTAACTCGCGTCGTACTTATTGGATGATCGTAAAAACCTATTTTAATGTTCGGCGTTTTAGTCAATAGATCATCGTTGTGAAATGTCGATTATTTCACTTTGGTCGGTACGCTCGTCGTTACTATCCAAGTATAAATTTATGTCAAAATATGCGTAATTTCGCTCTGACTAATAAATCGCTAATTGTCTTAATACAACTCTGTTTATAACTTGACGAAGGTCATTGTTTTGTGAACTCAAACATCATCATCATCATCGTCATCATCATCATACTGTTCAAAATGGGTCCCTGTTATGTATTTAATTGCGGATACATATTTAAATCTTACAACAGAAATAAAAAGTTAATTTTATTTAGATAATTTCAATGATAGTATTCAGTTGAAAGAAAACGTAGTTATGTAAATAACTGTCTAAAGTGTAATAAAACTAACTAGTCCTGTTTTTTGCTTTTATGTTGTTGACATTGTTATAGCCTCAAGGGCACTGCAGTTGCCCCTGTTGCTATAATATCTCGCCATCTGTCATCAATTGCGGTGATCCTATTGTTTCGCTGTGTGTGTATTCGTTTTGTGACGTGTTTTCTACTTGTGCTCGTCCTCATTGGATCTGAGCATTCATTAACCTCGCTTTTAGCTCAGTTAATGGGATATCATCCTCGCTCTCATTGCTAGATGATAAGGGTTCGTCTGTCAAACTGTCACTTCTTGTTAGGCTGTCCTGTACTAAAAACCTTCACCTCCTAATTGGTCTTTGCCTCTGTTCTGTATATCTCAGCTCTCAATATTTGCAAGGCGTAAATTGTCAATATGTGTGGTAACTACTTGATCTAATGGGTTCTTTACTGTGAAATGTTTGTCTGAAATTTTGTCAATAACTTTAAAATATGGTAGCCAACGATTTTGAATTTTACTTCTTATGGTTACGTTTTTAAGGTAAACGGGATCATTAATTTCTTTTTTGACTAGTTTTCTCAAATTCTGTTCTTATTTGCTCTGTCAATTCTTTGTTTCTGTGTCCTACGTACATTAAAGTACGCTTGTTTATATATTTGATGGTTTTTAGATAACATATTTTGATGGTAACTTTCACCGAGATAGGGTAATTGATGTCCTAAAAGGTTGTCAATGGGGAGAATCACATCTCTTCCATGCATTATAAAGTATGGACTCATTTTGAACTACCGTTGCTATCAAATTTTATCGCTGCTACTGCTTGCTGTAAAACTAAATCCCAATTTGTTTCATTGTCCTCAATAAGTTTGGTGATAGTGGATTTTAAAGAAGAGTTTAACCTCTTTGATCTTCCATTGCTAGATGGGTAGTAACGAGAAGTTTTAACGTGGTGTATATTTAAAGCTGACATAGTTTCTTGAAACATTTTAGATGTGCAGCAAGACCCGTTATCTGTAGTTATTTGTATAGGTGACCCCCACCTAAAAATATAAGCTCATAAAATGCTGCTATTACGCTCTGACTGGTTGCGTCTTTGATGGCTATTACTTCAGGATAATTACTAAAAAGGCATGTAAATGTCAATATATATGAATTTCCACTATGTGTTGTAGGTAGTGGACCCCTAATGTCTGAGCTCCACATTGTTCCTGGAATGTTTGGTATTGTCATTTCTTCCATTGGCGCTGTAATTTGTCTTAAATTAACAGATTGACATTTGACACAATGATCTACAAAATTTGTTTACTTCTATAAATAATTTGGGCCAGTTATATTTTCTAGCTATAGCATCATATGTTCTTTGTACTCCTGCGTGAAACGTCTCATGATAAGCCTTGATAACTGAGTCTCTAATTTGAGATGGGACGTAGATACGTAACTTGGGATCATTGTCTGGGTTGGACACGTGCAAGCAATTTGTTAATCACTGGGTCGGCTAACTGCTCGCTTTTGATGCAATAAATTCGCAAGCCTTCGGGCGGTCCTATATCATTGTATCCGCGATCTGCATCATTTACGCGGTTCTGGGCGCGGGCTAGTTGTGATATGTCGAAATCTGCATTGTTTATTGGCGCAATTAATATATCGGTGTCCGATTGATCTTTGAGAATTTCGTCAATTGTCGGCAAGCGTGATAAACTATCTGCAACTACGTTTTGTGGTCCTGGGATATGTACTATTGACAGGTCGTAATCGCTTAATCTTAAAGCAATTCGCTGAATTATTCTGTTTGTGAATGTTGTTGACAACAAATCGATGGCTCAACGCAAAACTGTCGTAACTCACTTTTTTCCACAAAACCATTTTTTTCAATTTTTCAGACTTTTAGGTCAAAAGACATGTTGTGACAAAATATTTTTGCTAACTTTTGAAAAATAAGTAAAAAAAAAATACGAATATGCCAAATGTCGTAACTCAATTTGTTGGTTTATGTCAATGCAAAACTGTCGTAACTTGAGTTACATACAGTTTTGCACTAGGAATGTACACTACATAATTACACTTTGACACTATAGGTTACTCAGTACATACATGTGCAATAAATTTAAAATCAATGCTTTTAGTAAGTTTTTTAAAAGGTGCTATATTCCCTGTGTAGTTAAAATCAATATGTTTAATAAGTTTTTTAAATATCTTATTGTCTAATATACTGGTATACTTATATATTTTAGAGTAGAAGATAACATTCAACTTTTATCAAGATTGGGTTCATATTTTATGATAAACCTTTTATACAGAGTTATCCTTGTTTCTTATTCTTAGTTTTTGAAGTACTATGTCATCAAAATAGTTAACACTTTGTGATGAAGAACAAGAGAAAGAGAAAGCAGTTGTTTTTCATGATGATAGCACAAAAATATTGCCGATAATATTGTTGATGATGTAGAGGAAGAGAAAGGGGCTGAAGTTGATAAGGGGGGGAGTGTGTTGATGATCAGGGAGAGGAGGGTGTTGATGATAAGGGGGAGGGTGTTGGTGATAAGGGGAGGAGGTTGTTGATAAGTGGGAGAATGGTGTTGATGATAAGGGGGAGGAGGGTATTGCTCATGAAGATGATGATACTGATGATGAATATCAGGGGGAGGAGGGTTTTGATGGTGATAAGGAGGAGGAGAGTGTTGATGATAAGTGGGAGAAGTGTGTTGACATAATGGAAGAGGATGTTGTTTATTTGGAAGAGAAGGAACAGAGCGATGAGGAGGAGGGAATGATGTAATCTATGTTCCTAATTATGATGAAGAGTGAAAGGCGGATATGGAAGAGGAAGAAGAGAAGGGAGAGGAGGAAAAGAGTGTGAATGATACAAACGGAGTTGCAAGAGATAGGGTACATGATGTGAATAGTTTGTAAGTGATGATGAAGACAACATTCCTCTCATAAACTTTGTTTCAAAAAAGAACACTGATAAAACACTAACGAATATAGTCAACGTATCAGACAAAGAAACAAAAAGATGCAGAGAGAGAATGAGAAATATGGAAGTATGGAAAAGAAATGTTATGAAAAGAAAATGAAATGAAGGGAAACAGTACTTGGTTAGAACTGAAAAATGCATAAAGTTAGAGAAATAAAGACAGGGTGTGGAGTAGAGTTGATATAGATGTCACCAGCATTTCAGTGAGTCTGAAAGTAAAAGCTCTTTCATTGTTTCTGGAGTCTTGATATATACACAGAGAAGTTTTATTTTAAAATATGTATCACAGAAAGCTTTAACACATAAAGGTGAAAGCCAGTCGCATTGCAAATCCACAGTGCACTACTCTTTTCCTGTTAATGAAACACCAAACTGCTCCAAAATTGTTAAAGTATATAAGACATTCTTTTTTCATACTCTTTCTGTACCTGAAAGATATATTTATTCTGCACACAAGATAACTGAACTAGGGCTCCCTGAAGATGATTAAAGGGGCAAACATAATAACACACCCAATAAAACATCAGAAGTTCATGCTCAAAAGGTATGTGCTTACATTGAAAGTTTTCCAACAGGAGAAAGTCATTATTGCAGGAAAGATTAAAAACAGTATTTAAAATCAGACCTAACTGTTTCAAAAATTTACACCCTCGATCAAGAAAAATGTAATGAACACTCAGATACCCCAGTGTTATTATCTTTTTACAGATGCATTTTTGATCAAGAATATAACTTGGCTTTCCACCGATCTTTGAAAGATCAGTTAGATCTGTGTGTTTCATTTGCAAATAGTAATGATAATCAAAATGCCACCATGCTAAAACAGGTCAACACCCACATTGAGAATAAAAACTCATTAAGGGTGACAAAAGAAGAAGACAAAGTCAATTGCAAGCATGATAACTCACTTGTTTGTAAATGTTTCGATTCGCAAGAAGTATTACCCACACCTCATAGTTTTGAAAGTTGTCTGTACTACAAGCAATGCTTTAGTACATACAATTTTTATGTATGACTTGGTAAACAAAAATGGTCACTGCTTTGTATGGAATGACTCCATCTCAAATAGAGGAGCTTGTCAAATTGCCTCATGTGTATACAATTTCATAAAGCAAAAATCATTGAAAGAAAAACCAAGTTTATTTTTACAGTGATAACTTTGCCACCCAAAATAAAAACAGATACTACCTTGCAATGTTTTGGTTTTGTTTAAAAAAGTTCAATTTAAAGTCAATCACACTTAGTATTTAGAAAAAGAGCATACCTAAAAGGAAACAATTCCGTACATGCAACAATTGAAACTTCAAGAAAAAACATTTAAGTGTATACATCTGCCCAGTGGGTCTTCATCATCAGAATGACCAGGAGAAACCACCCATATATTGTTACAAAGATGGCTTTACAGGACTTTTTGTATTTTACCACCATTGCATCAAATTTGAAAAACTTTGACAATAACACACAGGGTGAAAAACTTTATTGGAACAAGATTAAATCTATACATTTGAGTTCCTCAGACCACAACATGTTTTTGTATAAGTTGAATCATGCAGGTCCAGCTTGTCATGTTGATCTTCTGTGACGGCAAAGAACAGACTTGCCATGCAACCAGTCTCTGCCCCAGCTAAGACAGGAAGGTATTCCTATCAATAGGCAAAAGTTTGCAGACTTACTGAGTCTCTGTGTGAGCCAGATTGTGCCTCCTGTCCACCATGTTTTTACCTTCTACTTCGTCATGAATAAGTTTCAGTGCAGTAAATCTTAACTGAGATTGAAGTAATGTTAAGTGAAAGTGAAAGGGGTAAGAGTAACTGAGATAGTTATGAGGCAAAATATTGGCAGATGTAGGTAGGTGTTATTCTGTTGTAAGCTATTACAACACTGTTGTTTCCCAGAAAATATATTTTTGAGTAAATAATGTTATAAAAATAAAATATAGTGAGAATGACAGTAGCCAGATGATCAAAGACGTTCAGGATTATGATGATGATATAAATATGTGCATGGTTGTAAATGACCTTTTTTATTATGGTAATGAATGACTGACAATGCGGATGATTGTCAATAATGATTTCACTGGTTATAAATTAATTAACTGAATAATATGAATGGTTGTTATTGATGATATTAATGAATAGTGATTCTGAACTTATTACTGTATATGAAGAGTTGATAAATAGGATAATGCTGATAAGAGTTACGATGATAAACTGAATTTGTAAATAAATGTTGATTTTATGTTTACAATTATGAGGACGAACTGATGACAATGTTCATGATTATTTGAGATTATTTCATAATTTACAGTTGATGAGTTTGACTGAAGACAAAGTTGGCATTATTTGTGATTTATATACTAAATAGGGTAACACCGATGAACAACATGATGTCAAAAAATGATAATCATGATGATAATTAAATCATTGTGTTTCACTAATGTATTTGAGTTCTAAAATAGTTATGCATAAAGATATTAAATAGTTATGCATAAAGATAATGTTTTAGAGGTATGTCATTATAGTTTGAGTGTTTAAGATTGGTAAAAATTTTTTGATCAAGTGGAAACAATAAAATGGAGTTAGCTTTGAATAAAAAATGTAGTTTTGAACTTTTATTTGTGTTTTAATTATTGTTGTACTTTGGTACACTTATTCAATTATGGAAAAAAGTGTAATCTGTCTTAAAAAAATAAGTCCTAAAGTTCTGCTTTGCTTGTACTTAATTTAAGTTTATTCAATAAAAGGATACTTAACAAAAATAAAAATAAAAATAATAATGACCAAAAAGTTAAAAGGCTCAAAAAGTTAAAAAGTGAAATAATGCCTTATTTTCCCTTGATAAAAGACAGTTATGAAAATTTCTCATAAGTACTATAAAATGGTGACAGAAATTTACATAAAAGACACAATGAAAAAGTTTCCTCTTTCATTTAGATCTAAATAAAAGTAAAACCAAAAATATACCACAGTTTTGCCTAAAAAATATGTATTCATAATGAAAATCTTAATGGGAAAACTGTTGTAACTTGAGTTACGACAGTTTTGCATTAAAACTTGCTGAAGATTTATTAACATTTCAGAGGGAAAACGGTTGTATGTTAATTTTTTATCAATAACTTTTTTTCATGAAATTTATCATAATTGTCTTTTATATAACTGAAAAATTTATAAAAAAACATAAATACATTATTTCATACAGTTTTACCTAAATATAGACAGTAAAAAGATATAAAGATTTTTTTTTGTTTCCTGGAAAGTTTAAAAAAAGTTAGTTACGACAGTTTTGCGTTGAGCCATCGAAATGGGTTAATGGCTTATGATCCGTTCTTACTGTAAATTTTGCTCCGTAAAGAAAGGGTCTAAACTTTTGTACCGCTTGATCTAGGCCGATGGCTTCTTTAACAATTGTTGGTTGTTTTAATTGAGCTCTTGAAAATTTTATGGACATGAATTGGATAGGTATTTCGTCTTCGCGTTTGCCAGTCTTGCTTTGAATCAAAACTGCGCCATAAGCTCTATCGCTTGCATCAGATTCAACGATAAAAGGCTTGTTTAAATCGGCGTGACGTAATAGTGGCATGTCTGCTAATTTTGCTACAGTTATCTCGAAACTTGATTGACATTCTGGTGTCCATTTGAAAGAATTATGTTTTTTCGTTAGATTGGTTAGTGGGCATACTATATCAAAGAAATTTTTAACGAATTTTTGGTAGTAAGCCGCGAGTCCTAAAATGACCTAACTTCTTTGACATTGGTTGGTACTGAAATTTTCTTCAAAGCTTCTACTTTACTCTCATCAGGTTTGACCCCTGCTGCTGAAACTGTGTGGCCTAGGTATTGAACAGTGTCTTTGAAAAATTGGCATTTCTGTAGTTTCAGTTTTAGGTTATTTTCCTTTAATCTATCAAAAACCAATTGTAAACGTTCTAAATGTTGTTCTTTTGTTTCTGAGATAATAAACAAGTCATCAAGATATACGAATACAAAATGGTCCAATCCTCCCATGATCCCTGACATTGTTTCTTGAAATATGAATGAACTCAAATTAAGACCCATTGGTAAACGTTTGTAAACATATGTATTGTTGTGTGTGCTAAAACAGGTTTTATACTGATCTTTTTCTGCAATTTTGAGTTGATGGTAGCTTTACGTTTAATCAAGTGTACTGTAAAATTTAGATCCATTTAGGCAACTTAACACTTCATCTATTCCTGGCAATGGTCTTGGGTTAGTAATGACTGTTTTATTAATTTGACAGAAATCAATAACCAAGCGTCTTGATCCGTCACGTTTTTTGACTAATAGAGCGGGTGATGAATACGGAGAACGGCCTTCTTTGATTACGTCAGCTTTTAATAATTCCCTAATCTTTTCGTCCATATGTGGTCTTTCTGAAAACGGTAATCGAAAGTACCTGTTAGCGGGGGAGATGGTCGTCGCGTGTGGGGATTTGCACTTCAACATTTGGTACTAAACCTATATCATTTGGGTGTTTTGAAAAAAACAGACTAATTTTTGTAAATTAAATTTCTCACTTCATCATAGTACTCTTTCGGGGTGACAATCTCATCTAAATTTGGTTTATTGTCTGCTAATCGCTTACCCGAAGTTCTTTCTATGTTGTTCGTTTCGATCGAATAATCATTCATGCTACATAATCTTGCTAGAACGCATCCGCGAATTAATTTGAAAGTTTTGGTGGAATTGTTGGTTAACATTATTGGTACTAATCCGTCTGATTCTAACTTCATAAGTGCTGGTTGTAATTCTAAATTTGGTTCTTCAAACAAGAAACCTCTGTCTACTGCCTCTATACAGAACTCCTCGTTAGTTGCTAAATGCGGGTGTCTTTTTATTTCACCAATTAAATAATTTACAGATCTTGGTTTGAGGATAGTTGTGTCTTTTAATCTAACGATTGACGCAATGATTTTGTCATCTTCAAGTGGTATATAATTTCCTTTGATATTAATGCAACCTAAATCAAAATATATTCTACAATCGTTTTCATACAGAAAATCTCGGCCTAACATAAGTGATATATTTAAATTTTTGACAACAATGAATTCGTGATACATTACTAATTTGTTGATTTTAAAGTTAATATTTGCCTTGACAGCTACTGTTAAACTGTCGCCTGAGGCGGTATGTAGATTGACGTGACAATGTGACAAGCGCGGTTGTTGCTTCAAAGTCTTAAATACTCTATAGCTAATTAAACTAATTCCTGCAACAAAATCAACTAGAGCTCTAACAGTTTTATTTCCGAATCTTAACAAACAGGAAGACGGCGTTTCTTTGTATTTTAGAAATGATGAAGTTGGGATGTATGTTGAGTTCACCTTAGATGTTCCTACCCCGACCTTCTTAAGGTAAGAACCGTCTAGATTTTTCGCATGTATGAATTGTTTGCACGGCGCGAATTTCCGTATGATTTGTTATCTCTACGCTGCATGTTGTGGCAATCGTGTTGATGTGGCCGGATTGTCCACATTGGAAACATTCTACGGTGGATTTGTTTGTTCTGTCGTAAGTTTGACTGTTCCGTTGGTAATGCGCATGCTCTGTTCGGCGCGGTTGATTGCGATTTTGATATTTTAATTGTCTATATTCTGAAATTTCGTGACCCCTGCGCTTGCAAAATTTACAAAATTTGCCTCTCATTGCGTGATTTATCCCCAATGGTACAAAATGCTATTCTCTGTCAGAGTAAGTTGGATTGTTGTGGTGCGTGTTGTTTGTGCGGAAATGATTGTTTTTGAATGAACCTTATTCGTGGTTGTGATATTTGATCTGTGTTTGTGTTTTTTTCATTTCTGATTCTTACGTTTTGTTCCTCTATTGCACTGTTTACAGCTTCCTGAAATTTCTTCGGATTCTCTCGCAATAATTTTAGCCTGATTTCGGGATCTCGTAAGCTTCAAAACATCCTACGAGTTGATATTCTACAAGTTCCATGTTTTTTGTCAAAGCCGGCATAGATTTCGTCCGATATTGCTACTAATCTCTCTGCAAAAACCTGAATATTTTAGTTTGCTCTTTGGCGCGTTTTTTCTAAAGTGTAAAAAGAGAAATGTGGATGAGTAACTTCCCCAAATCTAGCTTTTAATTCTGACTTTGTGGTTTGCCATGATAGTGACGGCTGTGTTAAGAAATGCCTATTTAGAAAATATGAAACTACGCCCCTGCTGGATCGTAATGCTAACAAACATTTTTGTTCATCACCCAACTTGTTTACTAACGCACATTTTTCTATTTGAACCAATTCCTACACTTTAAACTATCGCCATCATATGGTAAAACGTCAACTGCTGTGTATTATGTACTAATTTTGTCTGTAAGGACACCCAATACATTTGCAAAACTATCTTCTGCCATAATGAATACTACACAAAACGACTAAAGAAACTGACCTTCAGCGACGGTGGCGTTGTACTTTTGCGTTGTGTTGATTTCCCAGCTCCGCTCGGTCTGGCACCATAAATCTTCGTTGTGACGTAACGGGGCTCCAAAGTAGAAACGCAACATCATCCTATGATTACAAATTTATTAATGAAAGTTACATTTTACGATCTAACAACAGTGAGGCGTGAAAACCTCTCTATAACGCGCCCACATCCACTCTCGGTTTCGTCCAGATCTACCCTCCTTTCTCCTTAGCCTATCTCAAAATCCCCACTCCTACTCCATTCTGCACTCCTAACATATATAGTCTAAAACTAATTGCCCATTCGAACTGAGGTCGCATATATTTTTGACTATTGTGTCATTCTAACAGTGCACAACTCACGTTTCCCGCCTATATTTTGACGTATTCATCAATCACTGTCCTGAATCGTGCCTCTTCATTGCTATTTTACTATTTCCCCGGTACACAAAATGTATATTGCATCATTTTTTTTTTTTATGTCATTCATTGTTCTGCTTTATTTAACTTGCTCTTAGTTTAATTAAACGGCACGATGTCTTTAACTAACCAAATTATAACCAATTACTATTTAACTGAAAACTAATTAATATGGTAATATTACATTACACTACTTACAATCAAAAGTGCGAATAACTTACACGAATACACACTCAATGATAAATGTCTTACTATTGCTGCGATTGGGAATTATTTCAGTAACGAATGCTCTAGAAGTAGAAAAGCAATAATAACACAAGTAACAACCACAACATATTTAATGAACAAGTGTTAAATACAAAATGCTTACACATGGTGTTTTTAAATGAGCAACATCTGGCGCATAAACTCGATGAAATCAAATTTTGGCAAACTTCTTATAATTAATTTAATAGTTTTGCTTTTTTGCGAAATTTTTAGATAATTGTAAGGATGGTACGCATATTAATATAACCGACTTTGCACTTGAGAGAAGAGATATGATTAGTCAATCTGGCGGTCAAATAGTGACTTATATTTCTCATTTAGTTCAGTACAACCGCAAGTTTGATCTCGAAAATGACTGCTTAGAAGCCACAACATGAATACAACCCGTTCATACCATGACACAGGATTGGGCTGAATTGTTCTGTAATTTAATAAACTAGATTGTGCAAATGTACAATACCACATTGTTGGAGACTTTAATTTTAATTATAATCCAAATACTGACATTTTTTTTTTATATTACTGGAATTAAATTTTTAGACAATATGGCATTTACAAGCTTGTTAAAATACAAACGCGAGTTACTAAGAAAAGTGGTTTTATAATTTATCACTTAAACTCGAATATGGCGGACCGAATATCGAAGGTAGTCATGCGATCATTTTCCTGTTTGTTTTACGAATTCCATTAGTTCTTATAATATCCGACAGATCTCATTAAACCATTACATACTGACCATATAACAATTTTGACCTATTGTCTTTCCATGATGACTTAGCTAAATTTAATATATATATATATATATATATATATATATATATATATATATATATATATATATATATATATATATATATATATATATATATATATATATATATATAATATAGAAATGGTCACTGACCCGAACAAAGCAACACAAACGTATTATAGAATATTAAATTGTGTTCTTGGAAAACATACTCATATTAAACAAAAACGGGTAAAACACCTCATTCAACCTAAATGGTTCTCGCAAAATGTACAAAAGGTAAAATAATCTATTACACAGCGAGATCAATTTCAAAAATATAATAATTGGGACCAATAACATTAAAAATATGATATATGGTTAATAGTTTGATTAGAATAACCAAAATAGATTTTTATAATAAAAAGATAAAGGAAAAGATTAATGTTAAATTTATTTGGAAATCTATGAAATCGCTACAAGGGCATGATAAACTCCTAAAAATCGTCCTTCTAATTGGCTACCAAAAACTGATCTATCATTGAATCACTGAGAAACTGAGAGTTTTCGTCTGATTCATTCGCCATCTTGCCAAAAAATTTACTGAGCCGAAGCGTTCGGAATGTTCGACAATTACAAATGGGACGTAACTCATTTTTCGTAAAGGTCCATACTAATAACTTACCCAAGTCTGTTATTTCAAATGTTAAACAAATCAGTGGTGACGTAAATGTCTTTTATAGAGGCTTTTAATAAACATTTGATAATTATTTCCAATATAACAGAGAAGTCAGATTTCAAAGAAAATGAATTTAGAAACTAAAACTTAAACTGAATTCCAAACTTAAAGATGCTTGTTTTGATATATAATGGGCAGTCCGATAACTAAGTTGTCTGCCCTTGAAAACTCTCCGACTGCGCATGCGCACTCGCGCTGATTTAAACTTAAACTTTTGGGTATAAGTAGAATTTTTATCAGCGTGTATAACACAAACATTAACTGATATGGAAAGTTTATAAAAGAAAGAAAGAAAACCGCAATTGAAATCGCCGAAATATTGCTGAATATGTAAAGGTGTTTATAGCGGGAAGGTGGTCGAAAACAGAACTGTTTTATTGCATCGATTTCCTCGAAACAAACGACTGCGACGCATTGAGATGGTATTATATCGCTTCGCCCTCCCTTAACTGGTTACAGTTCGCCCTTGATCGGTAACAGCTCGCCCTAGATAGGTAACAGTTCGTCCGTGCTTTATAACATGTCGCCTTCGGTGTACGGGTAAACACCAAGCAAAAAATAGTAATTTTGTTAAATTATTTATAACCCTTCACATTGAATTTGTTTTCTTCGTTTTCATATACATTATGAGCATTTCTGATATAAGTGTATACATCACCCTTTGCAATTAAATCTTAAGAAATTTAGTAAAAAGAATGTAAACTTGTTCATTTATTTTTATTATTTAGACACCATTCACATTAAATTTTATGCATCCTTTGTCACCTTATTCTTTCTTATTATTAACATCGTATAATTAGCATCGTAAATCATTATATTTTTTTCATATTTTAAAATTGTCTTAACCAAAGAAAAAAATCTGATCCTCCCAGTACATTATATGAACTGTCACTGTTCCTTGATTTGAATGCAATGTCACGTCCTAAAATATAATAATTATACTGTGTACGTGGTTTATTTGTGTCATATTTTTTATTTAAAAAAATTCCGCTGTTGCAAGGATTTTAATATCACTTAGTTGCATACATATTTTGTTGCCAATACTTTAATAAGCTTGTCACACTCAAGATGACTTGAGTATGCAGTTATCTTATAATTGCACATTAAAGCTAGAACGTTAATTGATGTTAATTATCGATCTATCTATCTATCTATCTATCTATCTATCTATCTATCTATCTATCTATCTATCTATCTATCTATATATATATATATATATATATATATATATATATATATATATATATATATATATATATATATATATATATATATATATATATATATATACATGTTTTAAAGATGATGTACACTATTATATGTACAAATCTTAAATAAAATTTCTGTTATGTTCGGTTCTGTTTACCTACAGTCATTATTGAGATGATAGCATTCGCACTTATCTTGATTGATAATTAGTCAGTGTGCTCTTAATTAACGTTTACCGACATAGACGTATATAAAAATTTAAATTAATAAATTGGTCAATGTGTGATCGTTAATTGATGTTTGCCTACAGTCACAATGCAGTAGAAGATAAAATCTGGATAAACATCAAGAAAATCATGCGAAATATCCATCATTTGAAACAGTTTCATACACCTTGGTGTAACAAAGTCCTGTAGGTTGTTGCCTGGGAAGGATTTAAGATCAACTGATGCTTTCTTGGAATGGTCATGTTGTTCATATTGGTCATCGTACATCTTTAACGCCTCAATCATACTTCGTTTTATTGCGGAGTTGATATCACAATCAAAAAACACCAGACCGACAAGTTCTGGAGACAGGTACCATAAGTGGTTGGATAATTTCCGTGTTGTTGCCTTCAAGATGTTTTCATGAATTGATTTGTACTCAAGAAGTGACTTCAATAATTGTAAGTCATTAGAAGGTGCACATACTGCCTGAAGTGATGAGAATCACGCATTCAAGTAGACACGAACTACAAACACACACATGTCACGCTATCCTCGTTCTTCTGCAGGGCTAAGCTTGAATTGAGCCTTGAACATCCAAATTTTGAGACTGTATATAACCTTGACACTCCACGTGCAGGAGCTGAACCAAGAAACACGATCACATGTTCCAGGAATTCTTTATAGTCATCCCGTGGCAGCGTCTGTTCAAAATACGTGCTGGCATAATGTATGGTGCTTTGTCATATGTCTTCCACAAGCTATATCAGAATTTGCAATGTCTGGTTCATACTTGTTTGTGTCAACAGATGTCTAGTGTTCCTGGAAGCGTTTGAAAAAAAGAACTTTTGGCGAAGATGAGCTCCCCATGCACACTTGGAACACTGCTCCTATGACAAGTTCCATAATGTGATGCCTACAAGCCAGCGACAAAAGCTCTTTCCCAAGCTTTTGTTCTAGAAGAACATAGGCACCAGCAAGTCTACCGTGTTGGAGCTAGTGGTGTCGAAACACATTACTTGAAACCTGTTGCCAATTTCTCAGTCTTCAATTGCCTCAAATACAGCAGCAGCCTGGGCAGCACCAGTCCCAGATTCAAGCTTAGCAACTGTTAGTATTTGTGAAACATCTTTCCTGTCACTAAAACTGGGAGAGGGTCAACTTTTTCCTTTCCAGTCAAATCTTTTATAAGCTTTCCACCCCAGTGAACTACAAGAGGAACATTACTCTGAATTTATTCCTTTATTACTACAGCTCTCTTTTGTCGGAGTTCCGATCTGTTTCTTCTTATTGTGAATCTGTTAATAGAAAGTTCATTAACATTTTGGCCCAAGTTTTTGCTGTTTCAGTAATGACCATTGTAGCCTGTCGGTCTGATACTTTAGTACGATCTAGAGTCATGGCAAGTTCTTGTGTAATAACACTTTTTCGCCCTCGTTTTCCACGAGTAACATCACCCCCAACAGTCCTTACACATTTTTCATCCAATTTGTCACCGTCTTTTGCTGAGCTGGTATCTGCTGTATCAGACATTGAAGACATAAGCTCAGCTGTTAAAGAACTTGTTTGCTGACGATCTTCCATTTTGGGTCTTCTTGTCTGCATTCCTATTTTTCTTTGTGTTGCCCTTTTCTGCTTATCAGCTAGCGCTCGATCTACTCTGACCATTGATCCTCTTCTTCCTTTTTCACACTGTGCTAGCAAAAAAATCCTTATCTTCTTGTAATACTGATGGACTGGTAAGAGAGTTGGCATTGGTAAATTGGTTCGACCTTTGTTTTTCTTAAAAAATTTCCACTCTTCAAACACTTTCTCAAGCTTAGTTTGACAGTTCTGGTGATCCTTTATTGGAAGTCTAGCTTTCAACCAAAACTTTGCTATTTCTGTAATAGTAACTGCTGATGATTGTCTAATTGTTCCTATGATGATGTAGAAAAAGTTTAAGAGACCTACGCAATGATGGTAGCTTGCTGCCCGTTAAAACGGTTACCGTTTCTCGAAGAAATACAACTTAGTTTTGGATCTTGTTGCCTTTGCTATTGTTTATATCTAAAAGTAATGTACATTACAGATAAAAGTTCTTCATTCTGAATATTTTATTGACACTTAATTGTGTGTATTATTATTATTATTATTATTATTATTATTATTATTATTATTATTATTATTATTATTATTAAATAAAAATTTTCAAAATATTGTTATCTGAAACTTTTAATATACTGTTTTGTTCAACTTTCAAGTAAACTTGCCAAAAATGTGTGTTTACAAGACATTAAAAAAAAAAGAATATATGACAAAGTCCTATGAGTATTGCAACATATACCAAACTCCGAAAAGGCACAGAACAAAGGTATTTCACATGCAAGCCAAGCGAAAAGTAAGAACAAATTTGTGATGAGTCATTAAAGGAAAAGAGCAAACCCGACAGTTACCGCCTTGGAACGGTCAGTCGGCAATATGGACCGACTGGGGTGCTTAAACCGGTTTTACAGAGCTCTAACCTTGCACTTCCTGACGAGTTTCTCAAATGCAAGCAACGAAAAGAAAAACGATCTATTTGAAAACAAAATGTCCATGCGCTGTTATTTTCTATACGTTATGACGAAAGTAGTGACGTCATCGAAAAGCAATGTCCACATAGTGTTCAGAAAAGGAATATGGTAGTATTTCGATTTGAAAAACAAAACAAAAATGATTGACCACAAATAAAATTAACTTTCTGAATCATGAACAAACATGACCAGAGACGAATAAATGGTTGTAGCATCCTGTTCATGTGAAGATGGAATTGAAGAACCAAAGTTCAATGTCCATCAAAGGAAATACACGTAACAATCCTTATAGGATGAATTAAATGACAACATAGATTACATGCACGGGGAGATTTTTTACGACCGCCACACTGCACAAGTAACATTGTTGTGATCATGAAAAAGAATATATGACAAAGTCCTATGAGTATTGCAACATATACCAAACTCCGAAAAGGCACAGAACAAAGGTATTAAGAATTAAATTACATTATACTTTCTTGGTAAGCATCAGTTTAGAACCAACATTCCTCTCCTGATTATTCACACAGCATCATTGTTCCATAATTTTAAATCATGTTTAATTTGTTCACAGTGATAAATGTTTAATAGCTGATTAAAAATAGCTCATGTATAATCTTTGCTTTCAGTGCTCTGTTGCTATTCTGTTCTGAGTCACCACTGGAACTGGTTGTGTTTGTAACTTGATCTCTCTCATAGTCTGTCATCAAACCATAATTGAAAAATAACAATGTGTGTTATACAAGTCGTAGGAAATGTCAATTCTGCAAGCAGTTTGTAATATAAACAAGATCTAAACCACTGAAGCTTCACATAATAATATCCTGATTTTTTCAACTTAAAACAAGAAAACCTAAAATTTCAATGTCATTGAGCTACCTCTAAATATTGTTAATTTGTGCTTAAATTTGGCCAAATATATTTTTTTACATAATGGAACACAATTAGATGGTAAGAAACTAAAAAATCAAAAGTCGCAAAATAAGGACAACCCTAAAGTATATATATCTATATAAAGTATATATATATTATATATACACATACGCACGGCAAACGTATTTTATTGCCGTACAAAAATTAACAACTGTAACTAAAGAAAACGCAACACAAAAAAAACAATGCATAGGGGTTGCATTACAAGTAACAAAAGTTTGTAATAATCCTCCTGTTAAACCGATAGTAAAATATAAAAAAAAACATAGAAAAATATAATGATAACAATAATAACAAATTAATAATACTTCGATTTTATATGCACACGTATATATATATATTAATGTACATATTATCTATTCCGTCGATTATTTGGGAATGAAAGAAAGTTGATTTTTTTTCTTCTTTTTTGGCTGAGAAGGAGGCTGTGGACGCCGGTGGAGGCGTCGACTCCTAGTTTTGAAGTAAGTTTGATATTTTGTTTAATAATGATCTCTATATTTAATCAGTTCTGTCAATTTATTCACTAAAGTGATAGTGTTTCTCCTTTTCTCGGTTTATCTCTTAGATTAAATACACGAATTGTTATTTTCATCATTGTTGGTTTTCTAACGTCTTAAACGTATTTCCTTTATTTTTCGATCTTTCTGCTCATTTCTTTTACCGTTTTTACGCTTTTACAAGTGTAAATATGTTGGTTGAAATTAGAATTCAAATCGATTTTTTTTATTTTTTTATTTTATTTTTTAGCTGTCAAATATTGATTGGGAGAGTCCGACAAGGGATAAAATAGTAAGTATGAATATATGAATATATTCGTAAATATTACGCAGTCAATTAGTAAAAAAACAACATCAATCAAACAAAACAAAAACAAACAACAACCACAACAAACAAAGACACACAAAAACAACAACAGAAACAAAACAACAACAACGTCGTATTGAAAATAATAAAATAAAAAAAAACGTTTTAACGGTATACATTAAGATCCAAAAATATTAAGTTTTTTTATTTAAATTACTGTTGATTTCATAATTATTATTGTTGTTGTCGCTATTTCAGGCGAAGCTGCGAAGAGGGTTGTCGAGGATAAAAAGGCAGGTTGCAAAAATGCAGAGGAACTTGGAGGAGCTGTAAGTATTATTTTAAGGAGGTAATGGTATACGCCGTATGCGTTTTTATATCGCCTTCTTCAATTTATGGCTCAGATGCATCATTATAGCCAAGACGTCTGCGCGCCGCGATGATCAGGGTCTAAATTTGTATGTAGGATTAAATATCGGGCGACCCGTGACCCGACCAGTAAACGAAACGCTCGAAGGCTCCAGTAACGACTCGTCCGCGTGGCGGGGAAGGCTGATCTGTTAACCTGTCATTTATGATTAATTACATCGATATGAACGGTAGACGCGAAATTGAGCGAGACCGCGTGAAATTAGTCTTTAAACGTAGTTTATTCTTTTTTCGAACTATGGGTAGTCAATATACGATATTTTAATTTTTAGTTTCGGGTTGGTTTTATTTTCAAACTTTAGGTCTTTATTTTATTACGTAATTAAAATATAATTACTGAAAATGAAACGACACTGCGTGAAATAAGTCTTTAAACGTAGTTTATTCTATTTTCGAACTATGGGTAGTCAATAAACGATATTTTAATTTCTCGTTTAGGGTTGGTTCTATTTTCAAACTATTGGACGATATTTTATTACGTAATTAAAATATACTATAAAAATAAAATATACTAATTTATTTTATTTTTTATTATTTATTTAAAATATTTTTCTCGTTTCGCGTTTATTCTATTTTCTAACTAATGTCATTTATTTATGATGTATTTATGATGTATTTTTTTAAAACATATTATTTTTTCGTTTGTTTTTCTCGTCTCATAATGTGAGCAGCCGCCTGATTTCGCGGTTGAGAATTTTTGATTTTTTTTTTTTTGTATTGTCTTTTAGTAAATAATAAAAACAACTAACGAACTTGTTATTAAGTCTGTTCAGTACTTTACCTTTAAAATAGAGACACTCGAAAAGATCTTTAGCCGGTAATAGTAATGGAAAATTTTGTTCAGCTCGAGAAATTCCGATAAACGTAAACCGTTAGTAAAAACGGACGCGATACTACGCTTTATGCGTGTAGTTAATATCCTCATCTTTTAATTCATTTTTTCTATACCCTTCCGCACCTCCTCTCTCTCTCTCTCTCTCTCTCTCTCTCTCTCTCTCTCTCTCTCGCTCCTAGTTCGTTTATTACTTGACGAGTACGCTCACCGGGAAACGCGTGCTCTCATCGAATCAAAGGTGAATACAAATACTATTAAGAAGTTCGGTAAGCCATAGATTTATGATTAATTATTATTGACGTGGTAACAGCGGGGCAGCGGGTCGACACTAGATTTATTATTAATTACAATTGACAGCGGGGCCATCAACACAGTAATAGATTTATCACACGTAACAGCGGGGACGCACGCGAAGCAGGCAAAGCAGAAAATCTGCCCAACAGGCCGCACTATACTACTTGCATGTATCCAATTTGTCCAAATTTTCGCAGTCTATGATTACAAGCTGCACTGTTAACGTCGGAATTTCCGGTCCTTTTCTTCGATAAGCCAAACAGCTGCGAATACATGTGTTGCTTTTTTGCTTCAGTCAAGTGTTGGTCTATAAAAGGCCCCAGAGCGGTGCCAATCAGCGCGTAGCAAGAGCCCGGTACTGCAGACTGCATAGAGTCATGGATAAACAGAAACTTAAATTATCGACACTTGTGTTGTTGTTGTTTTTATACGTGTAGCAATATACAAGCAATGAAGTGGGATGCAAAATGCATATATTCTGAGTACACCTAATGACACGTGTCAACAAAACTAATCGAAAAGTGAAAAAGAAAATATTTACTATTATCTTGACAGTTTATTATGTGCATTGTTTGTACTTTACTAAACAAGACAACGATACTTAATACAATCTTTTTTTTTCTTTTTCTTTTTTTTGTTACAGTTGCCTGTATATTGTCATATTTTACCATTAAAGGCGTTTCCGGTAAAGCTTCAAGTGGCTTCTAATTCCCATATACTTAGTTTCTCCGTTGGGTTCATTAGACAATTCCTCAACTTGACTAGTTATTCGGACTATTTTCGTAAACATACAGCGTTCGATTAATTTACAATGTCATGATGTCAGAACGTCGGCGATCGCGAACGGGTGGATTTATTTCAAAGAAGCGAGCAAGGAGCTTAGATAACATACAGTTTTTTGGGAAACCAAATGTTACGAAAACCACAAATACTGACGATAGTGACTTTAACTGTGTTTCGGACATTCCATTTCCGGATTCGATCAGTGTTGACACTAATGTAGAAAATACGTCTTCGTTGAGAGATGGCCGACGGATTGTTGAACTTGGGCATTGGGCATCACAGTTAGTATGTTGTGAGTGTGGAGGAAACCTTGTGTTGAATAACATTACCAAGAAACTCGCTATGGCTTCGGATCCCTCCTGTATATAGACTGTGCGTGTGGAATAATCAATGTAGTGGAGACCAACAAGCGTCACAGAAGAAAACCCAAGGGTCCGAAAGCATTTGACATCAACCTCAAGTCAGCATTAGGTATAAAATTATAATATTTTTCAACCTGGACTGTTCATTTACATTGAAATTGATTCCTACACAAAATGTTTGTATGGTATGCTGAGCTGTAAAGAATATACATTAATCAATGCTACTGGTTTTTAACCCACGATGCAGGCACAAAAAAGTTAAATGTATTAGAATAATTGGAGAACGATTACTGCTCAAACAATGTAAAATAAATAGGAAGAAGAAATATAATATCATGAACGGTAAATAATGTCAATAAGATGTATTGGTTTTCAATCTTATTACGGTCCATTTTTTGTAGAATATGAATTGATTCTCTCTTTGTTTTTGTTTATACAGGGGTAATGACAAGGGTTCCGGTCGAGTCGTACCTCGGGTCAATTCGTACCTGCTTTTTTCGGTCACTTCGTTCCTTCGGACGGGTCACTTCGTACCTTCGGACGGGTCACTTTGTACCTTCGGATGGGTCACTTCGTACCTCTGTGTGTATAGTTACACGGGTTAGCTGTATAGATACATAGGCTAAAGTCATATAGTACCCCTCCATTTTATAAGTTTTTTGTTGGAAATGTTTAATTGAAGATACATTTGAATTTGATATTACAATATTTATTAACTTGCCGTTTTTTTTGGTAGACGATTTCAATAATAAATATTAAAAACTGTGATATAAAACGAGCTGTTAATATTATACTTTTGTTGAATGGTCCATCAATTGGATATAATTTTACAGGTTTGTTAAAATAGTATCTCTTTAAAACACCAGAATAAAGTATTTTTAAAATTTTATTAATAATAAAATTGGATAAACGTAAATATAAAACAGTAAAAACAGATAAATTATTTACGATAATCAAGAAATAGCCAATTTGAAATGTCAACTAAAGATAAATGTGTATTATTTGATAGTTTTGGTAGCATCAATACTTAACTATGGAGCTGAAGTGTTTGTTTTTTTTAATTGTAAAAAGATTGAACAAATGGACTAAACGGAGAAACCGGCAGATATCCTATGATTATAAGAAGGAAAATGGTTCTCCTTAAATATTGGTTAAAAATTATACGAGGAGAATATAACTAATTAATAGAAAATACGTATTATCTTCTACGCGGCGACGCTGATAATAATAAACACTATAATGGTTTGAATTGGGCTTCAAATGTTAAATCTTTATTGCAAGAACTAGGAATGACAGATATATGGATTAACCAAAACAAAATAAACAGAAGACATATCCGTATAATAAAACAAAGACTTATTGATCAATTTACTCAAACATGGCACGATAACATAACCAACACAAATAGGCTTGAATCATACAGGAAATACAAACAAAAATTTAAAATGGAACACTACTTAAACAGCATACATGTTAACAAGTATCGAATCAGTTTTTCCAAATTTCGTCTTTCATCACATGATTTAGCTAAATTAGCTATAGAAACCGGGAGACATCATAACATACCAAGAAATGATAGTGTAAGTATTTGCATGTATTAGATATGCTAGATTGTAGAAATATACCTATATATACTGTGTGTACTAACATAAATGGTTGCATGCAACTTCTCCTTCTCACCTAATTCTAACCCCTACCCTCACACCTTGAATTGTATGTTGTTGTTTAAAAATTCAATTTTCATTGTAAAGAAGTACAGTGACCTTGAAAAGAAATGTGTTGACAGACAACAACATACAATTTTGCTATACTCTAACATATATATTCTGCCAACTTATTCAAATTATTTTATTTTAAAGGTGACGGAAAATGTATATCTAATCTGCTTTTGATATAACATCTTTAAATGATATGCTGATTTATGTATGCAAGGTAGAATTAATACTCTGAAATTACTACTCATTGTATCTTTACATCAATTCTTTATTTGATTGGATGTAGACATATAAGTGTATTCAAATTCCATGATGTAGATAACAATTATTTTATTGACAGTAGGTATTTATACAACACTGCCAGGCGTGCTTGTGAAAGCTCAGATAGCATTCGAGGTTCTTTTTTTGTAAAGGCAATAGTAGCATTTGTCGTATTTTTTAATGATTTTACACATTGTATCTTATAAATACAGAAAGCGTTTATAGATGTAAAACAATGTTTAAAAATTCTTTATCGCAATACCATTTTTCAAATAATATTGTAAAATAAAACAACAAAAATAAATAATTCTTTTGAAATGTTCCAGGAATGTCGAGCAGTGGCATAGGCCAGAGGCCAGAGGCAGATTGAGACCTTCATGGCGGTCCTAGGAGTCCCAGCTCTACATTCCTCATCAATGAAGGAGAGCGAAAATGAGATGGCGAGTCACATACAGATTGATACACTACCCTTATACCGATCTGTGTATGCAGGTATTGAATCTTACAAACAAGAGTATCTTGTGACCAAATTTGTGAACATCAAGTATTCTGCCCATGATGCTCTTGCGGATGTTGAAAGTTTACAACAGTTGGTGTGCAATACTAAAATTACTGATGAGTGTTTGATAGAACATAGTGAAAATATCATGTCTTCAATGCACCTGTATAGTTTCAACAAAGACTGTGACTACAATCAGTTTTCTCTAGCGTGTTTGTTGAATGATAAGATTGTATCAAAAGAAATGGTGAAAAAAAATAGAATTCAGTGGTTTACGTCTTCATCATCTACAGCTGGCTATAGACGTAATGGTGTAGAGGGATTGTCACAATTGTTTAAAGAAAAGGTCGAAGGCAAACCTCGAGTTACCTGTCTCAAACGCACAATTGAATCTGTGTTCAACTTTTTAAAAAAGGATTAAACCATGCGTTTTATTTAAAAGTCTGTTGTATCAGGCAACACAGTGTTTGTTTGTTTGTTTGGGATTTAACGCCCGTTCGACCGTTTCTCGATCATATACAGGCGTTGTCAGACTTATAGGAATCATCTGGGTGTCATAACCAGTGAACTCCTCGGTCATTACTGCAAGCGACTGGCTGCTTTCCCACTTTAATCAGAGGTGGAAGGCGAATGACCTCAGAAAGAATCTTTGATCAAATCACCACAGTTACCGTTTATTTAGTAATTTGGGTTGCTTATAATATCAAATGTGACTTTGTCCATGTTTCTTTTCTCTTAAAAACAGCTTGCTAATGTTTTCCTTTTTCATGACCACTTAGTATGTAAAGCGGTCATGTATACATAAGAAATCATAAGAATCTATGAGCTAGATTTATTCATATAGATAAAATGCATCTGTTTATACAGGTATTTTTCTGACTTTCTGGCCTATGGCAAAAAATAGAAGTTATGTCTTTTTTATGTCTCTTTAAAGGGTGTGATTAATTAATACTTGTGTCTTACACATGTTTTTTTTTCAATTAATTAAGTATTCCTATAGCATCATTATTGGTTATTTAAAATGAACAGTATCAATACTATGGCAATGCTATGTATAAATATTGAAAATATGGGAGATTTTTTTAATTGGTGTGAGATAATGAATGTTTTTTTTTTCTCTATAACAAGCATTATAAGGAATACATTTTGTTTACATCAAAACTAAGTATAGATGACAGCTTGTGTATACAGGAAAGATTATTAATTTCTATGTGCTAGATGTTTTATAGTTAAAAAAATATATATCGGTTTGATGTATTTTTTCGGACAAGCTAAAAATAGAATTTATTGCTTTTTTATGTCTATTTAAATGATAATTAAGTCAAACTGCATTATGTTTAAGCATTTTAGGTTTCTTATGACATATAAAGTGATTAACTCAAATGATTTGTACCAATGTTTAAGCTTTTGTATATGAAAAAAATATAAAATGAGTGAAATAGGTTTTTTTCAGAAAATAAAGGGAGGTAATAAATGCCCTTTTTCTAGTAAGTTAGCGGGGCAAGGTATTGTTTTTTTTCCATGAAAACCTTTTAAGAACAATAATACATGTGTACACCAAAAATTGTTAAATTCTCCGCGCATGATTTTTCATTTTTTTTTCCATTCCGGTTTATAATGAAAATATTTTTCTCGCCATGTTTATCATTGTCAAGTCAAGTTTTTACCTTTTTTGAATAATAATATAACTTATAGAAGTATCTGAACATGTTTCCCATGATTGTGTGCTCTTTACATAAAAAAATGTACAATTTATGAAGGTATTCACTTTCTTAATATTTTTTAGAAAAAGTGACATATAGGTATATTCTAAAAATAGATATAAAATAAAAACGAGAAAGCCAACCCATACTTTTGAGCTTTGTTTTGTATTTCTCATATCCCATAGTACATTCATGCCAAATTTGATCAATTTCTCCGCGCAACAACTTATTCCAGGATACGTCTTTAAAATGCTTCAGTGTGACATTTTACGTTTTAATCTGTTTTAATCTGTGCCTGGAGTTTTATATATATGAGGTGCAAACAAGCGTATGTGTCTACACGTACAGTCTATGTAACTGTGATACTTAGCGTAAGCAGGACGATCATTTAGGGTGTAAGTTTTAACTCTTGTCACGCTATTTTTCTTAAATTTACCGTAACACCTGTTAAGCACACATTCTTTGTAATTGTGCAGGCCCTGATCAGGCAGCTACCAACAGGCTGATCTGGATAAACTCACTGTACATAAGTTTCATCAATTCGGGCTAAGCATGTGAAGAGATACGCCATTATTAACCTGCCGTCTGTAGCTAACTCACATTTTTTATATACAGTTTCTTTTTTTTCATTTTCATTCGTTCCTTTTCATCATCATTCCTATGTCTTAAATCCGTCTTTGTCTCACAACTTCTTATTCTTCCTTACTTCTTCACTTTCTTTTTTTTATACTGAGTTTTTTGCTGTCTTTCTTTTTACATTTTAGATTTAACTCCCTTAGTGCAGTTTTTTGTTTTAATTCTCTCCATTTTCTATTTGATGCAATTCTTATAGGTGGTATCTGACAGTTTGGACCATTTTGTTACCTCTCATGCAACCAAACAAACTATTGTTTCCTGATAAGATCCAGCAAAATTCTATTTATTGGTGCCCTGCATCCATGTACAAAGTAAAGCATACACACCACAGTTGTCATTACAAAAAAGTATTTCCTATCTGAGCAACGCTGCACAGTTATCAGTTTATAAACTAAGAAAACAATGTGACAACTTACTTTTGACCTCACTTTAAATGAACATCCGGGTATTCAGCCATGACGTCGATATCTATTTTAGCAGAAATCGCCATCATACCCATTTATAGATTTGAAAATAATGGTTGTTTTATGCGATATATTTCAAGATTTGAAGTGTTAATGTTATAATTTAAAAATAATCTTTACTTAAGCTAAAGTACAGGTTTATGCATGAATTATGCATAAATTCTCAACAACATTGAAAAGACGTTGATATATGTACTTATATATCGGCAAACAGTTGGATACAACCTTTAATGATAGCGATAATGACGTCGATATGGCGGTTATTCGACGACGATGCTTCTGCTCCTATGACATTACATGATAACCATAAATAATGTGAATTTGAGTTGGTGACTGTGTTAATTATGAAAAGAGTATGTTGTTCGTCGTCGGACATCATAAAAAGGTTAAAATGATCAGAATCATCATCATCATCATGAACTAATGAATGAATGATGATGATGATGATGATAATGATGATCTTAAACAACTTTTGATGTCAGATGATATTATGATGATTTTCTTACTTTAACATTTCAGTGGGAAATAGTTACGTTTTAATCGGTGTCCGATATTTATTTTATAGGAGCGGGGGGGGGGGGTCTAAACTCTAAAAAAAACTCGTTGTTGGTGTGCTTTCTATCTATTTGTTTTGTACAAACCTTCATGGTACATGCACACTCGTACAAACATGTTTCAACTGCATGTTATATTTAATTATACGTTGATAGAGTTTTAATAACAGTATGAAAGCAGCTATCTAAATCTAATTGGAATCTGGCCTTTTATGCAAGAATGAACCCTTGGTGCTATAGGGACCTACATTAATTAAAGACTCTTTTCTTCACTGTTAACCAAAATCGACATTGATCGTAGGAAGAATAAAACATGTGCGATCGACTAGATTTTGTTCTCTGAATTATTAAGTTGCCTTATTGTAGGCTAAAATAAGATAGATCAGTATTTTCGGGGCATAATGTTTACTAAATCTGGCTGTCTTCGCAATTACTCAAATCTAACGACCACGTAATACAAAATACTTGTTTGAAAAAACAATAACATCAAAACAGTAAAAGAGGACACAGAGTATTGTATACTATATTTCGTACAGTAAAGGTGCACAATTTTCTCTTTTTGCCGGCTACTGTCTTCGCTTAAAACTGTGTGACGTATTAAATTCAAATTGTAATAAAGATTACATTTGTTTTCAACACAATATTACCGTACTTCAAAGAAAACGAAAACTGGACAAGTTTTCGCTCCCTTAAAATCGGGTAACAGCAGGCGGTTATAATATAATACTGTGAATACAGTCAGTTTCTTTCGGATCACCTCGACTATTTTACTTACAGAAATAGGCAACGGAGGTAATGTGGGGGAAAAGTAGCCCCGGCAAGATGGCAGCCAATTCCCCCAAGACCATTATGCACAATATGTAGTCATAACTTTGTCGAGATCATTTGTATGTACAACAATTACCAAGTAGGCGAAAGACTGCAACAAGTGTTTAAAATGCAGTCTATATGATACGAACCAAGACAGTACAGGTGTATGGATACAGCTTTCTGTATGTTAATTCCGACTTTTAAATCATTTGTAATATATATATATATATATAATAAGGAGTCCCTTCGAGGCGCTTTCTAGTCGGATACGAATCCCGAATTCGTATACAAAAAGTTTTTAGTTTGACTCATTTCTTCATCATAAATACTAGATTATTTACAAACAGTTCTTATATGTGTTCATTATTTACTTTTAACTTATCATTGAGACGAATGATTTATTGAAGAAGGATGGTACTTTTTTAACATTTACAGAATTTATTGGTTCTTGTGAAAATATCACCAACTTCTTGGAGTATGCAGGTATAATTTCTTCAATTAAAGCATACTTAACAAAACTCACAATTCAGGACATTGGTAAAAGATTAGAGGAACCTCTATTACCACTATCATTATCAATACTGCTTAAAATCAATAAAGGTTGTAGAGATATATATGACATTATGATTCATAGTGATGTTAAACCAACTTCAGTAGATTAATGGTGCTCTGAAACAGGTGGGGAAATAAATAATATACTAAAATTATTTCAATTGCCATACAAATGCCAGAAAGATACACACCTACAATGGTTCCAAACCAGAATTAATAATAGAACTTTAGGAATAAATGTGTTACTCTATAAGATGAAAATATAAAAATGACAACTTGTGCCACAAACAAAAAGAAACAATCCTCCACTTGTTCTGTGATTGTGAGTTGGTAAAAAAATTTTGGAATGAGTTACAAACCCTTACAAACACTTACTGCCCATCCATATCTTTAAACTTAGTGTGCCAAGATATAATTTTTGGAAACAGGTATTTTACTAATGTTCTTAATACAATAATAATGCTAGCTAAGTACCACATTTTCAAAACAAAAGCAACAGTCAAACCTAGTATTGAATTGTTCAAAAAACAATTAATAAATCAATACAGAATTGACCAATACATTTCAAGGAAAAATCTAAAACAAGACATTAATGACAAGTACTGGAGCCCACTAATAAATTTAATAACACATATTAACTAATTTCTTATTCACTAAGACTGACTAGACATGAGCATATATAACTTAAGTTACTAACTTATTTTATTTACATATGTTATTTAAAATGTTTATAGAAAGGACAAGTATAGAATATTATTTTTTTTTAAAAATCACATTATTATACAAAAATAATATGCCAATCTGGATTTGTATAACTATATGTTTTTGTAATATTGGGTTAATAACTTTGTTAAGCCTAGTAGTGTGTATCTTTGTGCATGTAAATGTGTATCTATATGTTTGTGTGTATATATGTATAGGTATATATGTATGGGTATGTATGTATATGTATACACTAAGCCTTAGGTATGTCCATTACAGAAAAGACATGCATTAAATATTGAATTTTCAATAACAATAAAAATAATCAACCATGTATGACACAACTTAATGTATTGTATAATTGAATTAATCATTATTTCACGGTATTGTCCTTTCTATAAATGTTTGCAGTATTTTGCTCTGTTTATCGATTACTGCAATATTGATCTTGACTTATATCAATCTTTATCAAAGTCTATTTTTTTGTTTTGTTGACTAATTAAAGTGAATACATATATTTTTGCTAAGACTGTTTCGAAATACATGTACGCCATTATAGTAAAAGTTTAGTATGATTATGAGTCGGGAACAACTGAAACAAGGATACAATTCAATATATAGAGGTAGAATTAAATGTATATTACAATTATTTTTACATCGATAACTCCATTACAATCTGTAAATCCCAACAGTACAAGGAAAAAGATACATACGTAATTTTCTTTTACCTTTCTTCATTCCTGCTATTATTTGTATTAAGACAACATTAACATATATAATAAACCCATAACACTATTCATTACCATAAATCAACCAATGCATGTACTCCATTTGTTTTTCAAACCGACTCAACATATAACTTTATTATTGATATTTATGTCAAATCTTATATTTACTACATGTTGTAAAATTGAAACTGTATTTGTATGACCGAAACTCACAAATAGAAATTAAAAAAAAAATCGAAGTTTCATGTGGACAACAATATTACACTGTTGCTTTGATTTTTGTTGTTGTTTTTTGTTTTGTTTTTGTTTTTAAACTAAATAACTTGTTTTGACAGATAAATATCTTTATTGTAGTCTGGTTTTCTGCATACTGACAAGACAGACGGTACGTCTTTCAAACGCAAATAATGGCGGCCCACAATGGTCTATAGATTCTATAGAGAAATGCTGTATTTTGTTGCTTACGTGTACAACTCTTTTCACATTTGATAGATATTCATAAATAGAACCCAAAATGCTGGATTGCATTTCCGTAATCAGTTCTCAGAGCTAATAAATAATACAAATATTAAAAGTGTACCGTTATTTCGGCCATATCTTAATTCCGGATAAATATATGGGTGAACATGACGTATTTACGATATTGACCTAACTCTACCAGACATAAACACCTTAGTTATATTTGCGGGCTATTAATGTTGGGCTAAACTGATTTATATTTCAAATGAAAACATTGTTTTCGCTGTGCAGTGGCATGTCATTATCATTTGTTATCATTAATATCGCGTACGTTATGCGTCCGATTCTGGTCCAACTTAAAGCGAAATATGTGTTAACAGTTTGCCTATCTGCGCATATTTGGAAGAATTTGAATCAGTTATCAACGGCAAAGTTATTTTGTTCAAGGTTTATGTCTTCGCCATTTTTCATAGTTGTATGCTCAGTTTAGTAATGCAATTAAAATTTACATGTATTTTAAAGATTTCGTTACACATCTCCTACACTTAAAAAACAAATATTTTTCAGTGTGGAGAGGGGATGCCCCATAACCCATATAAAACGAATGTCAAAATCGGTCTTCGGCGCCCCTGCAACTTCACTGTCACATCACCGGAACTGATCATTCCATTGAAAATGTGCGGGGTTTTAATGCAAAAAAAACGGAGTATGTTTTCGCGGGAGGATAACCGTCTTCGAGACACATACCTTTTCCTTGCAGAGGCCCCGTTATTAGATAATGCATTGGTCTTTCTCACGATATTAGTTTTGTGGTTCTTAATAAACAATTTGCTGTTAAACTGCTTCCAAAGTTGTTACCTTTACAGAAAGAACAAATTCAATTAGTGTCGTGTAACCTCATATGGTGACCAGGGGAACGAACTCCAGACTATCTTTATTGCAATCTCCTCACAGCGATTACGTCACGCGTTGCTACTTAAATCTCTTCCCCCAGCAAGGATCACGTGACCATAGAGTATCGCGTGAAGTAAACATGGCGGCCTCCATAATCTTTAAAATTTGACTTTCATAATTTCATATTTTTTCATATTTTAAGTTACTTTTTATTTTTAACATGATAAATTAATATTTCTAAAGGAAAGATACTATATTTTGAGGAGATAAGTCCAGAAAAAATAAAAAAAAAAATATAAAAAAAACTATCCGCCTGTATTTGGGCGAAAAACTTGCTGGTGGCAGTGATATAATGTACTGTCAAGGGAAGTAATCACTGCGGGGAGTTTGGTGGCAGTGATATAATGTACTGTCAAGGGAAGTAATCACTGCGGGGAGTTTGTCTTTATTGTTGTTCTTACCGGAAGTATTGCTTGTGGGTCACATGAAAATAAAACAACTTCCGGTTAAACCGAAAGTACAACAACCACCCGTACGCCTAAAAGGTTTGTTAATGAAAAGCAACTCTGCCAATTTTATGTCATCATATAATCAAATAACTTACTTTAAACACATTGAGACGTGTTATGTTAATATTATAAATAGTTTAATTGCAGTAAACTGTTTAAAATACGATACACACTGAACCAGTATTTATTATTAAACAACTTTTTATATTTGTATTGCGGTTGACGGATGTTTCGCTACCCAGATGTTTCGCACCTGATGTTTCGCTACCTAGGTCCGAGATGTTTCGCCACCCGGTAGTTCGTAATTAAATTATCAAAGCTGATGGATGTGTGTATGCTATATAATTCTGTATAATTAAATGCAACATTATTATTGTCTTTGTTGCCGTTTTACCACCATGGCCTTTTATAATAAATATTTAAAATAATGTTTTTGTTCTCATGTATAACACATGTCCCCCTTGCATTATAACAAGTGTTTATGTACAGTATATAAAATATGTAATGAGTTTATTAACCGATCAATATTAATGTACATGTTATTTATTTATAATAATATAGTTGAATAACATCGAGAATGAGTGTATGTACGGGAAACCTTTTTATTAACGTTCGTGTGAAAATTTTATTTTTACAAGCGTATATATGTATATATATGCAAAAATGACAGAAAATTGTCACTAACACTAAAGCCTACCTCAACGTCAAATATCAATTTAATATGTAAATATAGTAATGCATTCGTTTTAAAATCTTTTTTTTATGTTTTTTTATAATTAAATCATTAAATAATTGCAATTGGAAATACTTTGTATGTTAATATTAGTTAGTTATTATTTGATTAATAATCTATTAAAGTACATAACAATAATAATATATATGCATTTATACATTAAAGCTAAGCATGTTATCATTTCTGTCATTGTAGCATTACAATATAATCGAATAATAGGTACATACATTACATTTTTTATTTGGAGATTTCTATATAATTCAAAATTACCGTCGAAGGAGATACAAACAACCCATGCAGTGACCCTTAAAACAACACTCTCCCATACACAACTCCGATACACACTCGCTGTTAAACGGGGTAGCAAAATATCTTGGTGCGAAACATCCGAGGAGCGAAACAGAAGCTAGGTAGCGAAACATCTGTAAATCTGTACTGCCAACACTCGTTTTATTTTTCATGACCTTGGCCATTATATAAATTTCTGAGAATCAAACATTGTTATTGTTTATAAAGAGTGGCATTCAAACTGTTATTGTAAAGTCTAGCCACACTGTCTATTTTATTGTTTCTTTAGTGGAAGCGAGATAGTCCAGTTGTTTTTGTATTGATAGCATAGGTCATGATAGGATTTCAGGCTATGGGAATAGACGTACCACTACAATCTCATACCCCCGTTACTGTATTGAGAAAAGTCGTACCACATATAACATATATAAGTCAATTTTGAGTATAGAGTTTGTTTGTAAAAATACTTCCAGGACTTTATCTATGCTTCTGATATGTTCTTAATATTTGCATCTTATATTTGCTGGTAATCTCGTGTTTGTAAGTGAATTCATTTTAATTATTTACAATTAATGGTTCAAATGTTTAATATATGACAATTTTGAAATAAAATAATAATAGATTCATCAATTATTCATGCATAAACAATGGCTGCAATTAATAATTTACACAAGCAAATCGAAACTTACACAATCACGTGACTCTAACAGTAATGAGTTTGCACTTACTATCTGTATATCTGTAAATCTGTATAATTAAAGCCTTCGATAGGACTCTTCTTGTGTACTAAGTGAAGGTTATTTATGGTCACACCTCTAGCACATGGCCTCAATAAAAACAACGGTCACACATTGACTTTCAGGTTTTTTTTGAGTGGCCACTTATTACATGTTAGTTAAAGAACTTTGTAAATGCCACCACTAATATGGAATATGCAACTCAAGTTGGTAAGACTATTCCCAAAATGGTACGACTATTCCTGGTATGAGATTGTAGTGTTACAACCATTCCTGCACCCAGATTTCGGGTGCGTTTCAAGGCATGGTATATATATATAGTGTCATAGTCTGGTTATAACTATTTAAATAAATGGCCCATTCATTTTAACAGTTAGAAATTATTTGTTTTCATACAAACACATTTTTATCTTGGTGTCTTTAAGCAAAATGCCATCATGTGGATAAAATGATGATTGCATTTAAGCAATAGTTAGATATTGCAAGAGACAACTGGTTCAGAGGAGTAAATTGAATTGATAAAAAACAATGCTCTGCCAAGGATTTTGAATTTAGGGGATAATGTCTCGTCCAGTATAGAAAGTACAGGACATTTTCAAAATCAAGTGGACATAGAATATTTTAGCCTCTAAACAATGGATTTAGTTCCTTCACAATGAACAAGGTCACATTCCTTAACTTTTGAACATTTAAATTTAAATAAACTTTCGGTTGATGATTTATAGCTAAAAAAGCTTAAAGTTGGTCTACCTTTTTCTTGTGATTAAAGCCATTCTAAATGCTCATGATCAGCGATAAGCCTTGGCGGTTGTATCAATCTATACCATTGGCTGAGAACTATGATCCTGCATTGACTGTTTGCAAGTGAGCCAAACAAGAACAATGTTACAACACTCATCGCCTGCTGGATCCCGGCTGAATACACTTTTTATTGGTGTAATCACCGGCAAATTCGTACATGACATGTGTCGCCCCATTTTAAATTAAATGCGATAATGTTACAAAATTGAGCCCTAGGAAGGAACACTGTAAAGCAATACTAAAACTGATGATTATTTAGTCAAATGTCAGTGCCTGTGACATAGCAACTAGTATATTATCCTTATAACAAAGATACATTGTCAATTAAATTGCAGTTACCATTGTCACATTAAAATTAAATTGGTAAATGATAAACAATATGTTGCAGTTCTGCACATATCCCTCCACCATATTCTACCAAGGTGTGATCCTCCAGACAATGGAAGTATCTGAGAAGGTTACAATGTTGTGTCGGCTGAAAAACAATCAGCTTGAAAGTAGACTAAAACTTAGTAATACCTATAACCCATAAATAAACAAAATGTATTTTTTTATTTATAATTTAGGAATCACAATGACGAGTGTTACCTCACCCCCAAAGTTTTCATCCAAAGATGACCTGTGTTCAAAGATCGATGAAGTGTTAATGGAATTCTTCACAGTTCTCGCAGAGCTGTACAAAGAGCAAGATTTACTAAATGATCAGCTTAAGTCCGGCTTCCTCAATATGTCTAGATCAAGGTAAAATGTCTTCCGTTTCTTTGTATAAAAATATTGTTGTTTTATTTTCATTATGTATTAGTAAAAAAATCAGAAAGCATTTTTTCTGAAAATGAATAATAATCAAGTTTGGTATCACCAATGTTTGTGTAGCAGCATAAAAGTAGACTTTTGTGATATAAAAGCTATTTTACCATAATTTCTTTGAATCCATCTATAAAAAAAAATATTATTAAAATATTGTTACTGCATTAAATCTTTCGTTTCCTTTAGTTTGTCATCTCTTAGACTGTAGGTGATCATTTTTTACTTTAACTTGTTACTTTACCAGTGCCTATTTTATAACATGGAACAGTCTGTTCTACCATTTGTAACCCTTAATTACTGTTTCTAGGCATACAAATAGAAGAGGCCTGCTTTTTGATTGGTGAAATTCAACTAGTCCATGATAGGAGAAGAATGTTACATGTTCAAGATGATCTTCATAATTTTGAACTTGCTTTTTTAACCAAGATTTCTTTCTTCAATTTCAGGTATAGCATGGGTATCAAGAGAGTGAGTATTGAACAATGTGATCAGATTAAGATGAAAGCAAACATGAGAGTTAATGTAGAGGAACCTGCTCAGTTTTCTTTGGAAGAGGTTAGCATGAAGACAGACATCGAAGGGCAGTTCAGTGAAATCAGTCTTGATCATGCAGATTCAGACAAAACTGAGGGATTAAGAAAGAGAAATGTTGACAAGTCAGAAGATGAACAAAGAGTTTCAGGTGTAGAAAATGTGGCGATGAAGACGTTCACCACTGAGAACAGCAATAAGGAGAAGACAAGCAAGATAGTTGATCCCATCAAGTGGTTTGGGGTTCTTGTCCCTCCAGCACTGAGACAAAGTCAGAAGGACTTTAAAACATCTGTAGTGACAGCCGTGTCCATAGCCAATCTGCAGTCACAGCTTGAGACACTAAGTGAAGAATATGCATCATTGATGAAGATGAAAAAAACTTACTCATGAAAAAAAAGCACAGCCAGAGAATCAGTTATTTCTAACCTTTACTTGGGGGCACAGTTTAGCCAGTATATTCTCATTTTGTATTCTTGAAAGAATCAGAGTTTTTTTAAGCTTTAGTAACGAAAGGGTAATTGTAAATAAAATATAAGAATGAGGAGATATTATTCTTTAATCTTGATAGTTATCAAGAGCTTCAGAAAAAGAATTGTCATCTTGGAGGTCATCTTTTGCAGAAAAATATATTCTTTAAAAACAGGAAAATCATCTTCTTCAATATCAAAAGCGCTCTGCATAGAGTATATTGTAACACATGTCTGCATAGATTATATTGTAATGCATGAATATTAGCATGCACAGGTTGTAGGTTGGTTACATACAGATTTATCTTGTATCTTGAATGAACAGTTACTGTTACTAATTGTCTCAAATAAATGGGTGTGAGCAACAGCATGCTTAAAGCTTGCTTAGGTAGTTCATGTCTGCTGTGATCATTTTACCTCTGCTACCCTGACGCACATTTTTTACCATAGACTAATAAATTTGTGTGTCCATGGGAATGCATGAAAAAAAGACTCCTCACAAAAATCATTCACAAAAATCAGTCTGAAATTAGCATTATGAACTTGCACACGATAAGGCTATTTTCATAGAAAATACATGGGTAAACCGGGTAAAATATGAATGTGCACCAGACACATTTATAAATGATCCACAAATTGGTCCGATTCCATTGGCTTATCCAATGGAAACCGGCATATTAAATGGGTTGTATTAAACACATGTTGTTGTTTGCAAACAAACTGTCAGTAAGATATTTTCCTGCTGCCTCCTAAAAGGAAAGTTGCCCACAGTAAAATGACAGATAGCAATTGCTAAAGCACTTTTTGGCCAAGTTGTTGACACTGGACCCGATGTAAACAATATTGATACTGATGTTTAAATGGTGTGCACAGAAAAAAAATCTACATTTTAACAACACTGGCTAAAACTTACTCATGATTATTGTAAAGGTGAAGATTGAATTTGTTAAATGAAGTAATATTACAATAATTAATGGTATACCTTATACATATAGTAGCCCATTGGTTTTTGTCAGGACCCATTATTTCAGAAAATATGCATCCTGTAGACTTGTAAGAAACAAAAAGGTAAAATGATCACTGCTTGAGTATTTTGGTGGCTGAAAAAAAGGCTAATGAAACTTGTTTTAGGCTGTATGCATCTCAAGATAAGTAGTTTGTATGTTAAAATCATCATTGATCAAGATACAAAATAAATATTGTTGAAAAAAAAATCAGGTTGTGATAATAATTTTTTTGTATTATTATATCCATTGCTTTCTATCTAAACTCTACATTGTGGTTATTCATTTGAATGATTTTCATAAGAACATACATTTTACAGACTACACTTAAATGGAGTTTGAGTTGTGTAATTTTTAATCTATTATTGTGTTGTGTCATTGCCTTATTGACAAAGGTTTTGGTTTTCTAACACTTAAGAGTGATGACAGTGCTTCAACTTTTAGAAATTTTCTATTATTTCAATGAAAAGACATTTAACTGAAAAATCAGCATTTCTTGTGACCCATAGCTACTGGTTTTGCCAAACATTATACATGACATCATCTTTATCATTTTCCAAGGGTATAAAACAGAAAGAACATCTCTTGTTGATTTATTCCAAAATGCACAGGCATGATCCACAAAACTACCGGTATATTGTTTTAACTGTAAGATTTGTTACAATATTGAATATCTAACTGCATCAAGATTGCTAGCAAATACTACAAATAAAATATGTTGCAATCTGCAGAAAATATGGTGTAATTCCAAGCTTTTTTTTCCCTTTCTCGATGGCATTGCCACATCAAGGCACCTTTTCTCCTGGTGCAAATATTTTATTATGCATACAAATTGGAAGAAAACACATAAAAAATATGTTAAACTTACAGTGATTTTTTCTTTGTAAATATATTTACATTACCCTTTCATGACCTTACAATGTGTATCTTTTTTTCACAAATGCCAGGTTAAAATATATGTAAGCTGAAAATTTAATCTCATTGAGTAGTTGAAGAATCTTCCTGACATTATTTTGATATCTGACTAATAATTGAGCTTGGACCAAGCAAAAGATAAACTGTTTTTCCACTATGCATAAATGTTTTGTTAAATTTGTAGCATTATGCATTTTTTTTTCTCCGCACTTAGGTTCTTCTGATAAAGATAAATATAAATGATACATTTGGTAAGATTTATCTTGTCATTATAGAAAGGTACATGTTCATTTACACGAATCTCAGCCATCATACCTGCTAGGCACAGATTTATCAGACCCAACTCAAAGTTTTGCACAGGTCCGTGACACATTTAACCACTTGGTCACACATTAATATTTAGGTTGCTGAATGTTTTGTGTGACTTATTGTCTGGGTTCAACAAAGTTTTGCTTGTTGAAATGGTAGAAAATGCAGATTCATGCATGTGAACTTTCTCTGAAGCCAAAGTGGGAGATTTTCTCTAGTAAAGAGTGAGTTTTGTGATTATCACATAAACAAAGAAGGAAGTTATCTGTTTTCAAATAGGGAGATTTCTGAAAAAGGTGTAAAACAACCCTCCAAAAGCGAGAGAGTTCGCATGTATGCAGATTTGACCAATCGTGACCAAGTTGCTTTAAAGAGCAATCTGATCAGGATCTGGAATGTTTGTTGTATATATTTTACAAAGCGGGTACATTTACCGGTAGTTATTTTTGTTAGAAGTTGTAATCGGGTAACCACGACTAGATATAGATAGACTCATAGTGTATCAATATATCAGATTATGAATGAGATGCATTTGCTATATTTTGACTTTCACATCACATAGACTAAAAAAATGAAGATTAGTTAAGCAGGTGTTTACAATACCTGTGCACTTTTAACATATGGGAATGGGAATGAGATACATTCATGGTATGTTCTTGCGGAAACTTCAGAGTATTTCTAAACCTAGTTAAATGTACATGTATTGTGAAGAAAAGAAAGATCATTTATAGTAAAATAAAATTGCAGAATGAAATTATTGTGTAGAGATGTTATTTTCACAAACATTATAATATTATGTTATTGTTTTTTTAGTATACTTAGTACTTATTCTCAGATGTGTTTTTTTTTATCCCTTTATGAAAGATAAACATTGCAACAGCATTATACTTTTTGTTTCCTTTTTTTAATACACTGTAGATAGGACAGTAAATATAGTCAAGTGTTTAGATTCACCAACTTGGAATACCTCAGTCCTGCACTGCATGGATGTTAAAATAAATTTAGCAGGATCTGCCACTTACATTTTTATCTTGAAGCATTATATCTGTTTTACCCTTAAATTCTTGTTAAAAAAAAAAGAATGCAGAAACAATGAAAATGTACATTAGATACTTTTGAAGTTTGTAATGCATTATTAAGTTGTTTAAGAAATTTATATATCAGATATTAAGAAAGTTGGATATATTGGTTATTTAAAGAACCTTTAATGGCATTTTTTAACAAAAAAACAAACAATAACCAATAACAAAATACGGTTCTTTATTATGGCATCTGATGTATAAGCTTTGGCCTGCCCAACAAGTCCCTTTTTAACCGTATCTTGTACTATCATTCCTTTCTTTATATTGTTATAGATTGGTAGGTTTTGTAAATAATGTTAGCTTATATTGGTTGTTTTTGAAAGGTTTTGTTTTTTCATTATAATCAGTTGTATACAGTTTTTCTTATTAAAAAATGAAAAAAGTGTTTATTTGTATTTCATATCAAGCCATTTAAATTCTGAAATTCTCCTTGAAAATACATCTATATATTTAATGGGGAAAGAAGACAAAATACCACATCTGGACATGATGTAACTCCCTGAAGTTCAGCTAGAAGACCTCACTTGAATGTTATGCAATAAAATGGATTTTGACCTACCACATAGGATAATGGATTCAAGATCAGAAGTTCACTCTGTTACATGTTATCTATATTGCCTAGTCAAGGAATACTCAGAAAAGATCTTGAGCCTTCCAACTGACAATAAATAAATTACACAAACCGAAACAATTTCAAGTTGGTGACTAATCGCTTTGCAACAATAGCCCCTCTGTTGAAATTTATTGAAACATACTAAGATAGTAAATTATGTAAAACTGTCATAGAGTGCAATATGAGAGCTTTAAACATATAACATAAATAATAAGAATAAAAGACATTTGTATTCTGATCAAGCTATACAATTAAATTTTATTTTGCTATTTTAGAAAAGTTAGAGTTTGCCGGACCGTTGGTGATCCGCATTTTTTATTAGGCGAGGTTTGGTTGTCTCCCTTTGTTCCATGGAACGCGAATATGGCAGAAATTGCTTTTTGATTAGAAAAAGGTGTATGTTGTTGAATAGAGTAATAAAGCAACATGTCAGCAATGTAAGTTTTTACACATTTTGATAAATACTCCCAATTTGCGATTTCCAAATTTTTGCAATGTTACTGAATTTAACTTGAGAATCTATTTGTCAACAGTTTTCGCGATTTCTTTTTTTCCATTCATAGGTATTTCTGAATAAATTAACATACTCTAAAATGTTGTGAAGACAAACAGAGATACGATACCATACCTAACAATAATAAAAATTATGTTACTGCTCGATTAGTACTAAGTTAACTCAAGGCAAATCTTTTTAGTCCTACAAATAGGCCATCCCATATCGTTTTTTCTTCATTTTATAGGCTGATATTATATTTACTTGTTATTGGCAATGCATATAGGGAAACATTAAAGCGAAATGTGAAAAATAAAATAAAATGAACATACAAGGAAAAACATAATGGATTTAGTCTTGATATGCATTTTGTGTGTAAAAAGGAATTAATGATTAAAGTTAAACAAGTCCTATTTATAAGTTCATGATATATTCATTTTCTGAAACATGCATTAAAACTTTTAGTGTTTGAAGTTATTAAAAAAACACACAACACTTTTAGATAAGACTAAAGATGTTTCTTTGAACTAAAGTCAATCTGTTTCATTTATTGTCTAAAAACCTCAGGTGTTCATATTTAGAATTTTACTTATTCAAAAGTATATTAGACTTAGAGTTCAGTATGTTATTGTTCTAAAACTAAATCACACATGTGAACTCTCCAACTTTTGGAGAGAGACTCCCAATTTTAAGGTCCAAATTTTTTTCTACATGGTTTATATGAACATAACAAATCTCCCACTTTGCAAGTGAAAATGTCAAACTTTGGCCACAGATAAAGTTTATGTGTATGCTAAATATCTAGTTGGCTCATATTGTCAACAGAGATCGGCTGATGTTAAACTAATGATTCAACCTAGTGTTACCAGCTGCAATAGCTCAAGTGGTAGAGCGTTGGCTTGCGGATCGGGAGGTTGCGGGTTCAAACTCCGGCCGGGTCAAACCAAAGTTTGTATTAGCGGCTTCCCTCCTAATGCTCGAGGCTAAGGTGACAGCATTACGCCTGACTCGTCGGCGTCAGTATAATGGACTGGCCGGGTTCAATCCCTGGGCTCTCATCAGTGCCCCTGTGCTATAATGATAGAAATGTTGCTGCAAAATATCGGCAAAAATGCCATCCAATCCTATCCATCTTAGAGTTTAGTGTTAATTCATCGTACTGACTTATTGAATGGCAATGCACATTAAAAAAATTAACTTTCAATCATTTTCTGTAAATAGTAACCCAAGGAAGGCATTAATATTCAAAATAATTTGTCACTGTAAGTAAGCTTCAGATACATGTAGTAATCACGAAAACCCATTATTTTCACCCTGAAGTCCAGTAAATTATAACAGAAAAGAGAAACTCTGTGATGTCTGAGTGTCACTAAAAATATCCACCTGAAAAAATCTGAATGAAAAAGTCTCAAATTCTGTCTGTCAACATTGTTAATGCAACTGACCTTGGCTAATATGGCTGTTGAAATTGATGTGCAGAGAGCAATATCACATAACTATTAGATTGAGTAAACTTGAGGATAATCAGAACAATAAGTAAGATACACCAAATTATGCTATTTTTAACGTGTTATTTCCAACTGAAAAGTGAATACAAAGATCAGGCCCATTAAATTTTAATGCAGTCAAGTAAACAAATGTGCAACTGTCGGAAGACTTGATCATGCAACAAACTATGTCACATGTACTTTAAAACATAATGTGGCATCCTTGTAACAATAAGAATAGCTAAAAGTGTTAAATGCAAGCTTAAGAGTACTTTTCTTGTGGTAATTGCTCCATTCATTGACAAATTAGACAAACCACAACTTTGCTGTGCTAATTTGTAACTGTGGACAGGATGGGATTGAGGTAAAATGCTTTTTTATTCCTGGCCTTTGCAGCCAGTTAGTCAATGTAGCCGGGTACCAATGACCAATCTGATCTGTTGAAATGAATGAAAGGCAAGTATTACACAACTTAATTGTATATTTTAACATGTTAATGCCACAGCTAAGTACTGCTTATAGTTGCATCTGGTGACTTCAGTAACAGTTGTTGGGCAGAGAATAGGACATAGTCAAGATATGGGCAGCATGACACACTGCTGCTAGTGAAATGGGCACGGTGGCGCTTCAGAAAAAGGGCATGGTGAAGCATCACAATGAAAAGGTCTAAGGGAAACACTAATTCATATTGAGATATACTCTTTCCACATTACACTATTTTTTGTTTTCTTTTTACAAAGCACCTAATGTTCCAAGTATGAAATAGCATGCTTTAAAAAGGATAAGAAAGAGAAACCTACAAAAAATGCACATGTGTTATTTTTTCCAAAGGGAGGCAATGCGGGCAGAAGCCTTTGCCCATCTAAAGCCATACTGTGTCCAGCTGACCAGAGAGCACACCCGCACAAACATCGGCCAGTTGTTCTCTGCCTTACAGTCAATCAATGTGGTTTTCCTGCAAGATCTGCAAGAATATGTCATCTTTCCTCTCCGGGCTATTTTGAAGCATCCTAAGAAATGGTAACTTGAAAAGAAACCAAAGGCATATATTTTAATATAATGTTAATGTATTTGCTACATTGATATAATTTTTTTTTTACAACTTGTATATAATATTTATGTTATAACTTATTAATATTATAATAAATTTTTATATGCATACAACAAAGATCTTATAACTATATTGTTAAGACAAATAATTAAACTTTTATGTTATTTTATTTGTATGAATAGTTTTATATCATTATGAGATATTTCGCGTTATGGATTAAAAAATAAAGGGTGCCAGTGGCCGAGTATGCAACTCCAGCTTGTAACTCCCTTGGCCTCTTCGGCCATGTGGATTCCAGTCCTGGTCCAGTAAAAAAAAGGCATTGAGCTGGTTGTACCCATTGCATTTGTCTGATGTTGAGCAAATTAACTGGATGCTGTGGATAATGACAATAGTTTTATAAATAAACAAGGCAATAGGCAAAAAATAAACATAAAAAGGCACCCAGTCTTGCTCAGCTGGCTGTGACAGATGATGTACAATCATAATAACTTGTTTCAATATATTTCTATGAATAACATCTGCAGCGACTGTTCCGATCTTTATATTTAGATTAAAATTAACAGTAAAAAAGTGTTTGCCACAAAAAAAATGAAAATCCTTTAGTTTTATAAGTGGATGTTAAAGATATAAATCATTTGCAATATCTATGAGAACAAAAAATGTTTCATCAAAATTTGACAGTTGGGGAAAATAAGGAATAATTGAGACGCTTGAATTTCAATGCATCATATTAAATATATAGAATATTAAAATACATAGAAAATATAGTGTCAGTGGTTCTGTCTACTCTGTCTGGGATGTTCAATAACCAAAAATAGGTAAACATTGCTAAAATGACCATATTTTTTGTTGTTATACTTTATAATCCCAAAACACACTTATTCCCATAATGTGTAACCTAACAATGTAAACATAATGATTCTTTCTCTACTGTTGATAGTATTTTTCATTTATTTTCTCCAGCTCTCAGGAACTGTATCTGGACTTATTCTCCTGCATGGAGTTTGTCCTGGGCCATACTCGAGTCATACACTGGGATTTGTTCCAGGACATCTTTAACACGGCCACCACTATGCTATCCTGTCCTACAGATCAAAGCAAAGGTAAGATTAAAAAGACAAGCAAACGAAGATCTATAAACCCATAGATTAGCACTTTGGTCTTACAACACAAATATTCAAATATTCAACAGTCATCTCATTATTATGTAACAACCAAACTGTTGCTGGAAATTGTTTCTACAGGCAGTTTGCAACAAGGAGGGTTTGGGTTGTTTGGTGTATTGCTAAATGTTCCTTATGCTTTACTGCTATCAGAGTAAGGTATTCTAAAGGAACACCTGCTTTGATATTTAGAAGTCGCTTCTGGAGATTGGGTGTCACTCAAAATGAAATAAAGTAAATGTTATATTACTAATATATATTATTATATCAAGATTCTGGCCCTGCTGATATGTATCAGTACATTGTAGGGGCCAATATTTTTCCTGTTCATTTATATGACATTCTTGTTTCTAGGTCTTTTTCTGTTTATCTAAGACATTTATTATCTTGATACAAATTTTAATTCAATCTGAAATCATCTTTGGAATTCATTAGAAGATTAAATCCAACTTAGGCACATAACTTTTTGTCATGGATTTCCCATTTTTAGTGTTGGCACAGCCTAACACCATCTCAACATTCTAAGTTATAATTTAGATACTTAACATATCATTTAAGTAAAATAAAAAATTATATATAGAATGTTTTGGTGTTTTCTTCCATTAAGTTTATAACGTAAGTTACATAGTAAACATTTGCAGTTCTATACTATCAGAGAGTTATGTGATGGTTTTGGCTGTTACCTCTTTAGACTATACATCTGGGTAAATTGTAAACATTAGGCTGTAAATTTTGTTATTTCTTTTGATAATTACATATCTTTGGCTCTTCAGGCTTTTTTTCATATCAAACAAGAAGAAAGGAGGTTTCAGCTGTCAGAGTTATTATCATGTTGTTCTTTTTGTCCCTGTTTTCTTTTGCTTGTATTCATAATTTGTAAAAATACTATTATACTTTTCATGATACTCTGCTACTATATAATCATTATTCTCCGGATACCTATCCCTAGAGGGAAGGGTTTTATAATAAAAAAACTTAACCGCATGTAAATTCTGACTAGTTTGCTTTATAACATTTTCTTATGATCAACACATCAGGATGCAATATATGTGGCTGTCATTTGACATTAAATCAGTAGGTAGTAAAAGAAAGTGTTGTGACGTAAAAGTTATCATGTCCAAACTTGAATTCCTTCCCACGAATTGAATTTTTGGCATCCTCTTGATTCTGGAACAATATGAGTGTCAGCTGCTGTTTTACATAGATATCTCCTACCATCCTCTACCAAGAATGTTCCAGAGATCGGAGCAAGGGTAAGAATAAGGAATAATATGTTGAACCCAAGATGGCTTGTATATCCGATGAGTGGGAGAAATAACTTTCTCAAAACTATGAAAATACGGTAACATGCTGCAGTTAGGCAGGTGTTTAATGAAGTCTCTTGGATATTGTCTATTCAGTCTATTTACATAACGGTATTGAGTTAGGCTGATAACTTAATTCTTAGTCAGCTACAAGTTAATACATTTTAAATGTTCACTGGTCCCCTAGGAATAAAGAATTGAAAGAACCCTACCTTTAAAGAAGGCTCAGTACCATGTCCTGACAGAGACTTTTGGAAACCCTGCATGCATGCATCTTACCTGTGGAGCATGGGGATTTCTGCACAGTCCTTATGGAAGCCATTTGGAGCTTTGGGAATTAAAGGAAATCTTTACAATCCACAAAAATGGTTGCTCTTGGAAAACATCTCTTGTCGGATTTAAAGAAATTGCTGATCAATGTTTAGATTTGTACTTTATGGAAGTTCATACTTATAAAAATTGCTAAATTGTAAATAATAATTATTTCAGTGGCTAAACTGTCGGAAGAACTGAAGATTGCCATTATACAGACTCTGCGGACACTGGTGAAAAGTTCTGATCAGAGGTAGGCTGACAGTTTTTGTTGTTGTATTTTTACAAAAATACATCTCTGTTTAAAAAAATGTAAGTACTTTATTTCTCATTTTCTTAAATCATTTAAGGATAGAGCAATTTTAAGTTCTTTATAATTGTAGTTGAAGCTGCAGTCCTGGCTGTTATTGTGTAAATGTTGAAAGTGGCAGCTCTCAATCAATCTTTGTCTTCTGTCTTACAACTAACATATTGTAGCATACATGGTCTAGGGAAAATGGATATCATTCATGCCAGCCTAAACACATTGATAATTGTCCCAATTATGGCTTGAACCTGTTTAGCGGTAGTATCAGTGTACACTAAATATATATTCTTTTTTAGTCATAATTTTTTATTGTAGCACTAAAGTCTATTTAAACCGGTTTTATGATTTATGTTTGTTCCTTTGTAATATTCTCCATTATACATGCTTTGCTATTTAATTATCATCATCATCATCATCTTAATTCTCCTTCTGCTTCTCTGCCTCATCATCATAAGCAACATCATCATCAACAACCTTCACCGGACCTGGTAGCACAATCGGTAGAGCGTCGGCTCCAGGTACAGGATTCCCCGGGTTCGATCCCAGGCAGTGACATACCAAAGTTGTTAAAAATTGTAGTGGTATAGCTCCCTTGCTAACGCTCAAGCATATATAAGGGTAGTTCCACGACTGGTTGGCCCGGTGTCAGGATAATGTGACTGGGTGCCAGGTGTTCACGGCATGCTATACACAGTGAAGGCAGCACTATAACTGCTTCAAGTGGACACCATCTCCAGATAACTGAAATACTGTTGGTGGGACGATAAACCCAATAAACAAACATAAACAACCTTCGTTCTCCACCTCCTATCCTTCACCTCCACCACTTACCCGTCAGTATCATCTTCTCAATTTCATCAACATGATGGTTATTATCACAATTATCCTGTTTTTCAGTGTGATCCAGAAACTGTTTACAGTCCTATGTCTGCCTCTCTTGGGTCATGCTGTTTCTCTACTGCTGAACATAGCTGAGGCTGAAAGAGCACGAAACCTGAGGGTCCTTGCCATGGAATGTCTTCTAGATCTCAGCCAGGCAGACTCAAAATGTATGTAGAATGCCTTAATTTAATGGTCATCTTAGTGCTGCATGCACTGTTTAGTCCTAGCATGGCCTTTTCCCACATAATTTGGAATTACCCATGTTCTGCATTTTGAGAATTTTTCAAAATTGGTTTGTGGATTTGTTAAATGAGACCCAAGAATCCAGAGTTATGAAATCCAAGTAAATGTTATACACAATATTACTGTTATATCCATGTAAATGTTATACACAATATTGTTATATTTTAGTTAACAATATACACAATATTATCATTATATTTAAGTTAACATTATTTACTGTATTATCATTATTTTAAAGTTGACATCATATACAATAGTATTATTATTTGCAAGTAAATGTTATGCACAGTAATATTGCTATATATAAGTTAACGTTGCTCAAAATATTATCATTATATTAAAGGCAGGTAAACATTGTACTCAATATTGTCATTATATTAAAGTTAACATTATACACAAAAATACCATTATATTAAAGTTAACATTATACACAATTGCATCATATTCAAGTTAACATTATACACAATAGTATCATATTCAAGTTAACATTATACACAATAGTATCATTATATTCAAGTTAACATTATACACAATAGTATCATTATATTCAAGTTAACATTATACACAAAAGTATCATTATATTCAAGTTAACATTATACACAATGGTATCATTATATTAAAGTAAACATTATACACAAAAGTATTATATTCAAGTTAACATTATACACAAAAGTATCATTATATTAAAGTTAACATTATACACAATAGTATTATTATATTAAAGTTAACATTATACACAATAGCATCATATTCAAGTTAACATTATACACAATAGTATCATTATATTCAAGTTAACATTATACACAATAGTATCATTATATTCAAGTTAACATTATACACAATAGTATCATTATATTCAAGTAATTATTATACACAATAGTATCATATTCAAGTTAACATTATACACAAAAGTATCATTATATTCAAGTTAACATTATACACAGTCTCTGCATATATATGTTTAGTCAGTAGTCTTTCATCTTTCTGTAATGTACGGACAGCACATGTGATGTTTATGGAGATTCTGTATGTATCTGTATACATATAAATGTAACTTACTAATCATATAAGAAACGCGCAAAAGCAAACATAACAGGAGAATGTCAATGTCACAGTCTGTGACTGTACCATATTGTTGTGTTTAATAAATGCATACATTATAATCATTACAAAACCTTGTTTAAACAATAAAGTAAAGTGATGTGCTGTGAAATCTGATTGAATCTTGCATTTGAAATAGTTACGCTATTTTGAAAACCCAATAAACAAACTATTTTGAAACATTTGACACATGCTTATTTATCTTCTTTTAATAAACATAAGAATGCCAACTAATGGAACTGTATGTTCTATTCTCAACTTAGGTGTTTTGCTCTCTTGTGCTTATCAGATTGACTGACACTTTTACATAAATTGTACATAAATGACCACTGAACAACTTACTTGAACACTTTTTATAGGCAAAACTAAACATGTTGGTCAACAGACGGTCAAAATGCTGCAGTTGGGAAAGATGTTTACAGTTTGCCAACTTTCACACGCACTGTATGGACAGAAAAGCAGACTGTGTAGACACTCCTGATCTTATATACAAGACTGTTCTTTCAGATTTTTTTTTTAAGGTTGTTTTTTTTAAGACAAAGGTAGTATTTAGAATGTCTTTTAAATTTTAACATTTTACACAAGCTGACTATGTACACAAGCAGGTATAGCCACTCTTGACTATAGTTTAGTTCTAGATTAAATTACCCCCAAGCTAGGTAGGTGAATTTTGGTTATTTTGTTTCTCTAATATATTTACAGACAGTCCCTGCTTTAAGGCTGATGTTGGAAGCATCTTTGCATCTTTTCTTCCTGGAATCTCAGTGGGTCTTTGTAAAATCATCACCGGAGACACTAAGCAGGGATTTGCTGTCACTGCAGTAAGTTGTTTTTATATTATTGTCACACTCTGATGGTCCGTCTGTGTATTTTCATGCAAACCCCACCCCCACCCCATCAGCCATAATTATCCAAGAGTCTTGAACTCATAGTCTGTTAATCATAAATTGCGGAATGTGTCCCCTGCTGGGAGCTTTTTTGTAACAGTATTTGTATTTATGTCAGTTAATAGGTAAAGTACATTTAGTTATAAACTATGACTTAAGAATTGGTTTTAAAGCAAGTAGCATTATACAGGTAAAGAGTAAATTCATGGTCTTTGGAAAATGGTAAATTTTTTTTTTAATAATTACAGTAAAGCAGGCAAAATGTGTAGCAGGACTGGTTGTTTTGATGTTTGTGTTGGCTCACATTTTGTAAGGTATGAGTTATTAACATAGATGAAAACACATGACGTAAGAACCAGTAAGTTTCAACTGTTTTAATGAACTAAAATCTATCAATTGGTATTTTGTAGTTACAAAGATTGTGACACGCAGTAGAGCATATCAATTGTAATACCTAAAACTAATAATGATCCATATCTAAATATTTGATTTTAGAGATACGGCATAAATTCAGGGTTTAATTTTAGAGATACGGCATAAATTTAGGGTTTAATTTTTGAATCCCCAGCCAAAATATAAAAAATCCCAATGAAAGGCCTAAAGAGAGAGAGTGGCTCTAGCTCTGACAAAAGGTAAAAACCACCTTGTGAATGTCCGTGAGGCAAAAGAGAGCACAGAGAAGGGATTTCTCTCCTTTATATACCCATCTAGAGTCAAATAGCATGAAAAACTCGTGCACAACATGGACACAACTCAAAGTATAATACTAAGTGGATAATAAAGCACCATATGTAAGACAGTAAATTTACATCATTGAATAAAGCAGGGCTATATATAACCCAAGTGTCGACTGGTCGCTTGCATATTATATCTGCTGATAAAGTTCTGCTTGAATGAACACTGGCTAGTGTTCAGTTATAATGCTATCAGCACATATGATGGAATTGAAGTGAAAACCATTTCTGCCACAAATGTACCAAAGTCTGCAAAAATGTAATGTATATAGGTTTGAAATATCCACTCAGGTAAAGGATAAGTAGAAATTTCTTTGTCTGGAAGAGAATGTCAGAGGTGGTAAATCTTTTTGAGTGAAGTTGCACAACAAGTGACGTTCAAAAATGGACAAGTAAAGAATTGAAAATGCACTAGTCTTACAAAATAGGTGACCTAAAATTATTTGTTTGCTTCTTAGGAATAGGTTCATAGCTAAAGCTTGGCTTAAAATGGATGTCCCCCAATGGTGCCAGTGGGAGGATAATGATTCACTTTTTTATGAGATCTGGTCACAGTATACGCAATGCAACAAACTTTTTTATAATCAGCATGTATCTTTTCATTTGTGTATGGTTGTTTTATGGTATGGTACATTATCATCTGCTTGTCCATTAACAGTTATTTGGTCGGATAACTCCTCTATAACACAGTGAAATTTCTTCATCTTGCATGAATAATTGATATTGATCAGTAGTCGTGAATAAGCTTAAATAAGAGGAATCTAGAAATTGTTAAAATAAAATAAAAATTGTTTGGTTTAAGATATAATCTTAATTTTACTAAATAAATCAGGCATGTCTTGAGTTTCTCATGAAGTTTTTACCTAATATTCTATTCTTTTTTAGAAAGCCATCTATGTGTGGATGCGAATTGTAAGTCTTGTGATGGATGACAAACTACTAGAAGTATACCATCAGAAACAGGCGAAACTAGCAACCAGTCCAAATAGTACGTCTTTTTACCATTTTCCTTCCTGACCTTAGTTGCTAATCAGTAAAGAATTGGCTCCAGGAACATAAACCCTAGGTTCAAACCTTTATTACAACATGTCAAATGTGTACACAATGGTGACTGTATAGCCCTTTGCTTAAACTTTGCAAATATAAGGGTTGTTTCGTTGTCAGGATAATGTGACTGGGAAGGCAGCACTTTTCTGCCTCAATTATTAGACTGGCTACGCAAAAAAAAAAAAAAAAATATGGTTTGTTTAATTTAATAAATCGTCACATTTTGAAATAAAAGAAAAGAGACAATTTCACAGTCCCAGTTGACCTGCAGTATGCTTTTGGTATGTTCCATACAGTTGTTTTTGTCTTTCTCCGCAAATAAAAGTTAGTTTTGCCATGTAGCTTTTAACAGCTTTAATGACATCCATGAATTTTTGAAAACAATGTTTTTTTGTTACAGAGTCTGTTGACCCACGTTTGGAGGGTTTGGTCGTGGTGAGGGATGCAAAATGGGTCACAAGCACTGGTTCAAACCTTGCCATCCTAGTTAAGCAGGTGTTAAACGTTCGCAACCACTCCAACTGGCGGGTAAGACTTGGGCTCGTTGAATGTGCCGAACATCTGCTGCTGCATTGTACCTGGTAGGTTTAAATTAATAAAAGTAATTTTTTTCGCACTAATCTTTTAATGAACATTTAGCATCAAACTTACTGTGCATTGGAAGGAGAAACAGAAAATATTTTCTCTACAGCTTTAGATGAACATATTAACCAATATCTATATTTAAAACACTGGTCATTTTGGGTAAAGTAATATACATAGTCAAACAATTTATTTAGTTTAATATGCTGTACATCTTCTAAATTGTACTTAAAAGGTTTAAGTGGGAAAGTAAATTTTTGAGTGTGTGTTGTTTTTCTTCTGTTATAAATGAATGACATTGTTTTCTTCCAAGCTGTCATTTTTTTAAATCTTTTAATTTTTCATCTCCTTAAAATTTTGAAATATTATTCATGTGGTAAAAAATATCATGCAATAATTAAATAAAAATGAACTCCAGCTCGATGAAAGATTGTGTGCCTGGTTTCCTTGAAATACTTGTGTCTCTGATTGGGGATGACTACACAAAAGTGGCATCCGGCAGTCGACGTGCCCTGGAGCTGTTCAGTCAAAGCCAGGCATCAGAGCAACAACGACAACTGACAGAAATACTTGAAGAGAATCTTCATAAATTGGCCACATCACTGCCACGACAGATACAGACTGCTGGTGAGATAAATGTTGCTTAGAGGCCAATTTATTTCAATAACAAAGTTAATTTTTCATGCTAAAAATGCAACAAACATTTTTTTTCTATAAGTATGTCATTTTCAGCTATTTGATATCATCAAACAAATAAAAAAAAATTTTTCGAACGTGCTGAAGATTGCATCTTTCTTTCTAACGAACACCGTGTTCAGCAAAATCTCTCGTTTCTCTGCTTGGTATCTTCAACTTAGTTGCGGACTTCCTTTCTCTTGGTCAACTTCACCTTCGCCCTACCAAGTTTTACCCTGTGGAAACCTAGGTGTGGGCCTCTTAATGCCACTCTTCCCCTTCAGCATCTTTTCTACTGAAGGGTTATAGATTCACAATTTCTAACACTCATAAGTTTTGTGGTTGTAAGACCATAGAAGTTGACACCATTCTGTCAGACCTTATTCGTTCCTTCGAATTCTCCAGGCAGGTTTTTGGTCTCTTATTCCTATATAGAACCTGTGTTGTATCTTATGTACCCTCACCTAAGATCCTTTCGAATCCTTGTTGCGGGCTTCACCCTTACACCTCATGTGGTAGACTGTCTTTCTTATTACTATGGCCGCTGCCAAGAGAAGAAGTGTGCTTCATGCTTTCTCAGTGAAAGATAATTGTCTTCACTGAAATTCTGGCGGGTCAGTCACTTTGCTTTGCCAAGCTGGTTTTCTTTCAAAAAATCTACTTATTTCTTTGGCTTTTCATCCATTCACCATTCCTGGTATCTCTTAGAACTTGGATGCTTCTGATCCTGATAGATTTTTCAGCCCTGTCAGAGCTCTTAAATTCTATCTTGACATGGTAAATGCTATTACATTAGGCAAAAATTGTCTGTTTATTCCACTGAAAAGAAAGACATTTCTTCTGCCTCAATCTCTAGATGGATTGCCTCTGCAATTCACTTTGTATATTCTGAGTTGTCTTTTCTGCAAGACAGAACGCATGTGCTCAGAGTTCTTTGATCTCTTTGGGCCTTTGTTAATCATACCCTCTTAATAATATTCTAACTGCTGCTTCTTGGAAAATGTTTCGACTGTTTCCACCTTCTACCTCCGATTTTTTGCATCTGTCTCTGACAACCTGCACTGTGTCGGACCTCTAGTACATGCAGTATCACAAAAAATTCTTGGCTAAGTAACACTTGAGGAAGGCATCCCTGCAAGCATGCCTGGTCTTGAAGACCTTTTTAGCTAGGTGAGTTAACTACCTTCCTGCTTTTGCTTCTGCATATTTTATGGCAGGTAAGCTATTTTGCTTCTAAAATTGGTTTTTTATTGAAAAAATCCATTTTAGTTGGAAATACTTACCTACTATAAATTGGAGTCCATCCTCCCACCACTCTAGTTCTTCTCCCCTAGTTGGAATTATCGGATGACAAGGCTGCACTTGCGCAATAGGTACTGTATACTGAACAGCGACTCTTTTTCCTTGTCACTATTAAGTTATTATAATTCATATTTTATAGCATACATGTGAACTTTTTCTGAGGCCAAGGTGTAAGATTTTTGCTTGCAAAGTGTGGAATTTGTTATTTTCATATAAGCAAAGAAGGAAGATATCTGTTTCTTAGTAGAGAGATTTCTGAAAATATTTAAAACACCCCTCATTTTTAAATAATTTTTAACCTTTAAAGAGGGAGTCTCCCTCCAAAAGCAAGAGAGTTCACATGTATGTTATAGCAGGTAGGTATCTCTAACTAAAACAGATTTTACTTAAAAATCCAGTTTTCCCCCAGTATAACCCTATGGGAGTCTACCATGGGGTATATAATGGGTTTTCTATCATTTGCCAAGATGCAACTGTAAAGTGTGTACTAAAATTAATTTTGGCAGAGTTATGTCCCTTCTTTGACATAAAATTTACATTTTATGACATAGAAATCTTACTGTGCTATTTAGTTATCATCAAACTTGAGTGTTGGGTTTTATTTAAGTTCTATTGTTGTTGTTTTTTAGATGAGGACGATAAGCTGTGGTTGTTGAATCAGTTGAATGGCTACTTAAGTTTACTAGGTGAGTAACTTGGACATCATCACCAAATAACTGAAAAACTGTTGGTCGGACAACAAACTCAATAAATAAACAGACAGATCTCTTCACTAGAATTCAAGTTAAAAAGGACTATTAAAAAATCCAGTTTTTCCCAAATCTTACTTCACTACGAGAGAGTATCTTGCCGACCTCCATCTGCCATTTATGATCATATTCAGGCACTTTCCTTTCAATGATTTAGTAACATTATTTAGTTGTGAACGATGTGTTTTTATAAGCAGCTGCCGATTACATTTCTCCATTTAATAATTGTTTGGCGGCATGTTCACAAGGAAAATGTACTGTTCTGATCGAGATTTAGGCACATGTTAAAGCTAGTGACCTCCAGTAGGTCTATGCTGTCAAGTCTGGCATATACACAATGCACTGGATGTCTTATGTGAAACAGTATAGGCAAACAGCCTAGTTTAGACTTGTGCTAAGTAGCCATCGTAGCGTCGCTCAACCTGCTATGCCATCATGATTTTTTAACTTATATCTCTCAATTGTGTAGAGCTGGGAGGGCCAGGAGAACATTCTGCTTCCCGCGGTGGCACAATATAAATTTCTTTGGTCTTCGCCATCAAGTCTGGCTGTAAGCTCTCCATTTTTATAGGTTTCTTAATTAAAAACTAAGAATTCCTGCGGAAAATTTTTAGGCCTTGATGTAGATCGCGCTTATGAGACAGGCTCCCCCCCTCTTTGAAGGCTATTTTCAAAGGAAAAATCCCGTCTTATAATCAAGTATATATGGTGATTATCTGTTGGTAAACACTCAAACTTTCAACTTCAGTTTGCCAGATACACCAAGCTGTAGTTTACTTGGCATTTCTGTTTAGACCTGCCGCATTACACGGGTCAAGTTGACCAACTCTGAGATAAGTTTTTCTCAAGGGGATATCAATTGGAGGACTTTGTCAGTGAGGGTCTGAATGATGTGTTTTTATAAGCAGCTGCCAATTACACTTTTCAATGAAATTATTGATTGTCTGCATGTACACAAGGATAGTGCACAGTTCTGATCGAGATTTAGGTGTATGTTAAAGTTAGTGACCTCCAGTAACCTTGTGTTTGCTACAGGTGACAGATATTTCCTCCTGAAATTCTTGGTCACCTAAAGTTAGTTAATGATTTCAAACAGCACTATAGATATCACATATTGAGTATATTTAGTAGCTACCAAATTATGAAAAAAAAGTGTGAATATTTATGTTTGTCAATGGGGAGGTATAATAATTGAGAGGTCTGCACAGTATGGTTGACTATGAGCTATTGATTTTAACATAAAATTTGAAGCCTAATGTAGGGGTGTGCACATTGCATGGGCTTGCACATTCTATGGCCTTTATGATATTTACAAATAGCAATTTAGCATTATTAGATACAGCTATGAAGCAGTTGTCATGAGACATTTTTCCCAGAATTAAATGTATATTATTCTCTCAAGCATTTTGATTAGTCAACTTTTTTTCTGAACAGGATTCAAGATGAAGAGCCTACTTCTGTCCCTACCTCACCTCCGTCGACTGTCCTTGGCCCTGGTCCAGATGCTGGAGCTGGAGTGGTCTGATGTGAAGATAGTTGAGCAGAGGACCACCATCCCTGGACATGGTAAAATATTGTTTTAGCTCTTATCCTTGTTTCAGTTGTTTCACACTGAGTAGAATGGAGGTCCAAGAAGCCACATGACCATAGTTTTTAAAAATGTTATTGGTAAAGTTCTTCTGCTCCATGCTTATCTGCTGCTTGAACGTGCCTACCAGACCTAATTGGCCCAGTGTTACAATAATTTGAGTCAATGTGGTTTCAAGTCAGATGTCAACAGCTTGTTGTTGATTTTTTTATTTTTTTGCTAAAGATGCCTACACCAGAGGAATGAAAGGAAGTTTGTGAGAAGTTTCACCATAAACAATCATTTTAGAACAGACCCTGTGGCAGGGCAATTAGTCTTTGACTTTTAACTTCCGCAATCCATCATTTCCTGCCTTCTAGTCTAGAAGGTATGACAAAACTAATATTTGACAGGGTCTTGCAACCTTCATTTGGTAGGGGGCCATTGTTTCTGTATTGGTTAGAAAAAAGAAAAGGAGGTGGGAGATTATTAAACTTGCAGATGGAGTCCAGATGTTGTCTCTGTGTTGTTGTTTTTATTTGATAATAACAGTATAGCAGGCAAAATTGTGTATTTCATATGTGGCTTTATACTTCTAATTAATAAGCCTCGTATTTGTTGTGTAAACACATTCATTATACTCCCTGTTGCTTCTTGCTTCTTTTTGCTTGCATGGTAAGCTGACTGCAGTCATAAAGCATGATTATGAAAACAATGAGATGCATTTTTAATTTACATATTAAACATATTAAATGCTTGCTTGTCATTGTAGGCCATAGGGGTCATGCAAGTTATAAACTATTAACTTTGATTTCTTCAGAAAGTAAAAGAAGAATGTAAAAATAAGGTTGCATTCTTATATTTACAGGATTCGACGTGATCACTACTGGTAGTCACAGCAATATTGTACGACCTAGGAAGTACTTTAAGCTCTTCACTAATGACAAGATCTATGAGAAGATTCAGGGAGTGTGTCATCTCCTAGGATACTATGGAGACATACATCTGCTTGTAGACCACTTCCTGGATATATTTCATGAGAGCAGTATGTTTAAGATGCAAGCCACCATGGTGATTAATGAGATGATGCTGGGAACTACAGGAGAGAAAGGTGATGTGAAAATGGTCAATTGATGCAAGTCAAACTCACACCATTTGGTCATTTTATGTCCGGTTATTTAGCCTGGACAATTGTCTAGGTAGAACCACAGGCACACTGCAAGTCAGCTAGAAAACAATCTTAAATGACATTTTTATTCCCTGACCATAACTCAAATCTATCATTATTCTTAACAAAGATGGTGCTGATTTCTACTGAAATAATATGCTTGTACTCGCCGTCATTTTCATGCCAATACTGATTAGCTATAAATATATTATGACTCCAAGTGACTGAAATTCCGAATTGTTTACGAGATTTATTTATCTAGTGAAATGGTCTATTGTTAGAATTCCCTGCAAACTGTGCAACACATTTTGTTAACTGTTAGCCAGTACAAAATCGAGTGATAATTTCAGATTTTATGCAGTGCATTTGAGCACAAATCGGGTTTTGACAATTAAAAATGTTTTGTAAGTAAATATTTTAACATAATAAATGATATTTTGACTTTAACATATGTATTCCAGATTTAAGCTGATTATCATAAACATATTAATGATTACAAGAATACTTATCTCACAGAGACAAAAGGTCCAGTTATACTGGTTTATTGATGTATCTATCCACAGGCTCTGACCTAAATCAGCATCCCATTTTATTTTTTAATACCTCGCCCATAAGTCCAATAGACTTTCTGTTGCAATTTTAGGTCTTAATTTTACTCTACTTATGTCTGGGAAAATACTGTATTAAAATACAAAATATAGTTTTTAAAAAGAAAAATGATAAGATTTAAAAGTAATTTCTAATAATTGTTATCAAATTATAGATTAGAAAAACATAGTGATGATGGCATTGATTTCAGATGTAGTGACTATAATCACCTGTATTATGTGCAGTTATGCTGTGTCCACACCTTGTTTATGGGTAAAAATAGGACGATAGATTAATTCCTGGTATATTGAGGACACTTTACAAAACAGAGTTGTAAAACCAATAGTGTAAGTTGTTTTACATTTAGGCAGTGTAGAATTTTGTAAAGAAATACAACGAAGGTTAATAGAATTTGATTAATAACCAAAAAAAAAAAATTTAATTTTTTTTTTTATTTTATTTTTATTTTTTCTTATTAATGCAATGGCAATTTTTATTTTTTTTTTGCAATAAATAATCCCATATTACTATTATAGTTTGTCAAAGTGGGACCAAGAATGGACGCAGATGGCACAAACACAGCCTGGAAGACCTTGATACTGTTGTCAGGTAGAGACATTTACTTATTTATATATTATTTATAAATATTATTCAAATATAGGTTAAAATTTCAAAATAATTGCAAGGGTAATTATAAGTGGATAATCATAAATTGAATAAAAATTGCATATAACATATTTCATAGATTTTAACTTGATTTATCATTTTTGTATACTTGACATTAACGGTAGCCCGATAGCCCGGGGCAACCTAAAATTGAATGTGGGCAACCTGACCAAATGAGAGTTCTTGCCGCAATGGAAGACAGAGTTCAATCACATGCATATAGATATAAATCAGACAAATTTTAACGCTGCATAGAGGAAGATAAAGATTATAAACATACTGTGATTTAAAAAGAAGATGATAGATAAAAAGAAATGCTATTCAATAGAACAAAAAAAAATTACACATGCACATACTACAGGTGGTGTCAGAGTCCAGCACTTTTTTTGCTGCCGTTCCTTCTCATGTATTTTAATGTTCATTGAATTTTTCTAGAATGTTGGTTGATGAATACCTCAACCCAGTGAACTTTGACCTTCCAACTGCTTTACCAGTGAGGAGAGAGGAAGGAAAATCAATGGAACAGCAGCTGCGATCCCTGGCTATTACACACACCTCCCTTGTACAAAATCTCACAGCAGCCCAGATGAACAGAAATATTCTGCAGATCTCACTTTATCTAGAAGGGCTGGCCAATTTCTCAAAGGTGCACATAATCTTACTGAAGTTGTGTTTTCAATGCAATTTTTGTGTCGCCTGACTAGGCAACATATAGGGATTACCTTGTCCGAGGCGGCGTCTGGAGTCTAACTTTGTCACCGTAGGTCTAAATGACTCCAAACTTGGTATGCATATTTCTGGCAATGACTCAAAGTGCAGTGCACAAGAGCGGTAACTCTACCTTCTTCCATTTTTTAGTTATCCCCTTTGATTGATTTTATAGAGCATTTCTGGTCCGGAGTATTTCTTTGTCACTGTAGGTCCAAATGATTCCAAAGTTGGTATGCATGTTTCTGGCAATGACTCGAAGTGTAGCGCACAAAAACCGTTACTCTACCTTGTTCAATTTTTTAATTATTCCCCTTTGAGTGATTTTTATAGAGCATTTCTTGTCATTCTTTTAAATCATTCTCTTTGATTGATTTTTAGTGCATTTCTTGCGAAGGGCATAACTGGTTGTGCATGTTTTTTGCAATGAAACAATTAAAAGGTTATTTTACATGTGAATTTTGTGCGAATACATTGCTTATATCTGTACAACAACAAAAAAATTAACTTTTTTTTTGTTGATTAACAAAATTTTCATCAGGCGACACATCTGACTCGTGGAGTTCTAGTTACATTTAATACCAGTAAATTGCTATGTGCCATAAAACAATTGTCTTCATTATTTACAAAATATAGTAATGCAATTTTCCTGCCCTTCTTCTTGGGTCTTCTGTCACAACAACAGTCGACTGTGGTCATGTTGACTCGAAGTGGAGTTTTCATATTGCTATTGATTGCTCTTCCTAACTCCATAGCTTAGATTCTCATTAAATCATCTTTGTTGTGTAAGATCAAATATTACTACATGTCCTTCAATGGCTTTTTATAGATGAGTTAGTTTTTGAGAGCAAAAAGGTATCAACCTTGAAGATATTAGGACAATGTAAACCTTGTGTGTCTGACTCACTTGTTTGAGACGATGTGATCCCGTGCAAGAAAAAATGTACACCTCAAATTTACCAGATTTGAGAATTGTATAAAATATAAGTGTGTTTCATTAAATTGGGACGTCCCATGTTTTAATATATTATAGATTAAATAAAAAAAGTTTTTAAGAATGTGTACCTAAATGATAAACACAAAAGTGACATAACAGAAAATATGTGGTTAGAAATAAAGCCTTTCAGAACTTGATTTCCAGAAGTGTTTTTAGAAGATACAACACTAAAACTGCTTCTGAATATTGTTTATTATTCTTTTACTATGTTAGATTATACGATTTCAAGAAAAATTTTGTTTAACAATGATACTGTGCTTTGACATTTAAACTGGTCATTTGATGCTTCATTACTTACGATGGATCGTGATTGTAGTAAATGTTCAGGTAATTACCAGCCTGTGCATGTGTCTGATGATATTTATGTTTTAAAATAATATATTTAATTAAAAAACTATGATATTCAATATATGAACTTAAAAGAAGGATAATTTTATCATATATATCTAGCAATGAGAATGCAACTTAGACCTAACAAACATGATTTTTTTCCCATGTCATAATCAAGTGCAAATAAAAATAGCTGCTTGCATGTAAAGTGTGAAGTAAAATAGTGATTGGAGATAGGTGGATGGTGATAGCAAAACACTTGCTATCCAGCTCCTCAATGGGGTTTAGTGCTGTAATTGCTGAGTTGTAAAAACACCTACATGAGTAGTCCAGGCTAATTAAGAGATTCATCATTCTAGGGCCCATTCTAGGATGTCAATGTACCAGATATTGAGAACATAAGATTCTGAATATCTTTCCTGGTATAAGAACTTAGATTTAACTCTGTTTGTGTTTTTGCTTTGTGTAAAAATATTATACCAAAATGACAACTTTGTATTTGTTAAAGGTGGTATTTGACAGTTTATCAGTATAAAATGCATGCAGCAATATTTTTCCATACTTTCAAGGTATATATGCATAAATTCTGCATAATCTCATATTTTAGCCTAAGTAAAGACCATTTGGAACACTATATTGTAAGACGCTATTAATTGGCAAACAAACCACTCTTTAACAGTTCATTCTTTCCAAATCTATAAATAAGTTTGCTAGTGATCTCTGCTAAAAATAGACATAAACATCAGAGTTGATTACCTGGGTGACATATAACGTGATCTCTATAGTAAGTTGCCGCATGGGTTTCTAAGTTTGAAAAATAGCTGATAACTATTTTTAAAAGTGTTAGCACACAACTATGTGTAATGTGACATAACACATATTCAAATCATATTCATACGCCATTGATAATTATGGAACCATTGGGTGTTAAACATTAAAAATGTTGCTGTAATTAAACATTCTTACTGCAATTGTCCGGTCTTTAACATTTTAGGTAAACTGCTGCATGTTGTTCCAAGTGACAAAATCATGTCTTGTTGCTTGCGTAATACTTTATCACCACTGGAAGTTCAGTCTCGTGATATGGCATCACACAAGCAACTCATCATGATCCTTTGACTCGGCACACCATATTGCAGTAATATTCCATTTTGTTTATTAAGTACCAACATGTAGTTGAAAATTCTGAGGTACTTTTCTACATGAAACAAACTCAAACCTATTTGTCTAGTCTCTGTGTGTATTCTGTAGGTGTTGGGCCAGAACTTCAGTCCCCTGCTGATGAAGGTGTTATACCCTGTCCTGGAGAGGTTAGGAGACAACACTGCCTATATCAGCAACACTGCCTATCTATCACTGTGTGACATAGCCAGCAACTGCAACTACAAGTAAGTTAAGTTCACCCACTATCTATCATATTCAACTGAGAACAGTGTGAAATCCTTAAGGTATTGAAATGTAAGTATAGCTTACATTGGACACATGCCCTGATAACTTTTAATTTAGAATTATAATATTCACTTTGTAGGTTAGGAAGGGGTAGAGTAAGATTTGCATATCAGGGAAAACCCAGAGTAAATGATGATTTGCCCTTTGTCCTGCTGAACTTCAGTGATTTTATTCAGATGCTACAGGTTGTGATGGGGGTCAAATTATTTAACCTAAAACTTGTTTGTGCATGGTAGAAGAATTGTCTCTATAGAAAAAAAATGTGAATAAGAAATAAGCACTAAATTAAATACTGCCTTAACACATTATCAATTGGCTGAGCTTTTAAAATTCAGAATTCAGCAATACAAATATTCAGTATTCCAAAATGAACCCATGAACCAATTCAAACAATACAGGATAATGTGACTGGGTTGGGTATCATACCAGGTGTTCATGGCATGCTATACACAGTGCAGGCAGCACTATATCTGCATCAAATGGACACCATCTCCAGATAACTGAATTACTGTTGGTGGGACAAGAAACACAATAACCAATAAACAGAAATATACTTATCTCAATAAAATATTATAAAAAGAGAAAACTTGCCAGACAGAACCAAGAGAAAATTTTCGATAGTTTAGGGTATGGTAAAAAAGAAAACTTCCAACTCTCCTACAAAATCGTACTCTTACGACAACATGTATACATAGACCAATATGACAAAAACAGTTTTGAGAAGTGGAGCAAGATTTTCTTTGATTTAGTGAGACAAATCTAATAAGGAGTCAATCAAAGAAGGATTTGTCCAATCAAGCTGACCACTGGCTGCAGATGACATGTGACAGCTTATTAGACAACAATTAAAGACTGCTAGCACAAGTTTGACTGTATATAGTTATTCATTTTCATGGGATTTTTCATTGTTTCTGTTATTGTTGAACAGAGTTGAAAAGATAGTTGCAAAGGAACAACACATACGGTACCATTATTTTTAGAATAAAAAAAAAAAAAACAAGCAACTTTTTATCAAGTAGTCTTACTTCTTAAATAAGAACAGGATTTTTTAAACTTCCATCTTATAAGCTGAGTATCAACCAAGAAAGCTAGACTAAGGTCCGTATTCTCCAAGTCAAGTATTTCACAACACAATATCTCATTGAAAGTTTGAGGAGCCCGTTTGAAATCTTGCACTGTACTACTTAACTACAATTACCTTGATCTTATCTCATAAACTTATAATACATACATTTGCTGATACAAAAATAACTAAATGTCATACCATCATATGGTGTAAAAATTTCCTGTCTGCGAGTTGGTTCACATGCCAAAAAATTAAAACGACCCTGTACCACCTTAATTTCTGTGTTCAGTTCAGTTAAACTTTATGCCTAGTGCACTTTTTTACTTCCTAAAATTGGTCTTCACATAGTTTTTTATAATCTTTTTTACAGTGAAATCTACTTTGTTAAGTAATGCAGTCAAGTTAAAATTATTTGGCCAGTTCTTTCATCAATAATATATTTAAGTAAAGTTATACAAACAATATTTATAAATGGCATCAATGTTAGATTTGTCTTGATGGTTTAGTGGTTATGTGCAAGCCTTGCACATTTAACACACCATTTGAAACCCTGTATGTTGCCTGTATTTATTTTTTTTCATTTTTTTCTTTAGGTAAATATGATTTTGTTTACTAGATTTTTTTTATTTGTTTTGCAATAATTAAGATTATCTTGTCAATTGAAAAAGATTGGGAAATTTTAATAAAGGAAGACATGCTAGTGGGCAGAAGCTGTAAGAATCATTGATGTATACATACTAGTTCTATTATGTAAGACTCTTGTATGGTTTATCCAGACTGCTATATTTTCCAACTATAGTACAATCGATCAGCTAATCCGAGACAATGCAGACTACCTAATCAACGATATCTCCCTGCGCCTGCGGCGATTGGACATGAACAGGCGCTGCCCCCTGGTGTTAAAAGTTATGCTGCAGTATTGTAGTGCAGAGTTACTCCCTGTGATAACTGGTACTATTTCAGAGGTAGGTGTGTTTTCTTGTTGACCATGTTTGTGCTATTTTAACTTTAAACGTACGGCTTGCACTTATTACTGTATACCGCTTACATAAGAAATGAAAAAAGTTTGTTGTCTTATGTACCCCAGTATATGTAACTTCAACTTATAAAAGGCAGAGGGCGCTTTTAAGCGAGCAGTTATTCGCCAACTTGTAACTCCTTTAACTTCGTGGCCCATTACCTTGTAGATTCTCATCTTGTTCAAGGCAAACACTTTCATCCTTGGTTGTCGGGGGTGTTTCTCCACCAATGATAGACAAATTTAAAATGACAGTGTGTCGCTGAAATGTACTTCTAAAACAAAGCAAAACATTTATCATGTTGCTTGTGTCGCTTCATTGCAAACTGTAACTGTAGGGTGAAAGCAATTTTTGCCAATATTAAGTTGAGAACTCTTAAACACAAAGTTTAGACATTTCATCTACCAGAATAAAACCGACAGCCACTCTGTTATTGCATTACAACAGGTGTGGGAAGCTGCATCTGTGGTTAGTGTGTGGTGTGGTCTTCATTCTTTGCTTCTTGTTCACATCTTGTCACATCCATTTCCTATCCATTTCCTATCTAAGACTTTAAATATATCTTGTTTTGTGTTGATTTTCAGATCCTAGGAGCTCTTGATGACCATTATGAAGAAGACTCGGTTCTGTTTATGGGTGTGCTGAATGAGCTCACAAAAGCAGTGGTTCGCTGGTTTCCGGTCACAGACTCTGCCAAACAGCATGGGGAAGTAGGTAATAAAACATTAGAGAAGCCAGGAACCAGTATTGAAGCTACACAAAATACTGATCTCAACTCAGAGGCATTAGAAAAGCTCAAGGAACCAGCTAGTAAAGTCGCAAAAATGCAAGGAGCCAGTGGAATATCCACAAAGGATACTGATTTAATCTTTGAGTCAATGAAGGGAACTAGTGATGGCAATGTTGATCTGGATAGTGATGATTCTGTGGATGATGACATCAGCAAAAATAATAGTAATCAAAATAATTGGAGAAAAGATGAGGAAAAATGTTTAGAAAATACTAAAATCAGCAACAATAGCTTTTGTTTTAAACCTGATAATAGTAATGATGAAGAGAGGGAGAAAAATCAAAATCCGTCTCAAACAAAGGTCTTTGACTCATTGTGTAAAGCCTCTGCAAAGACTGACCAAGTGAGACATGGTAGCCAATCCAACAGCAAGAGATTACATCTCAATGTTCCGAAGAATCATAAAATTGAAGCTCTGTTCAACGAGTTGATCGGTGCATCTAATGATAATTTTCTTCAAGATACCAACAAAAGCAACAAAGATGATGGAAATATTGATGGGAGTGAGGAAGATGGAACTAAGCAAGTTGTGAAGGAATCAGGAACAAGTGCTGGAAAGGGTGTGGAATCAAGCATTGTAGGGAAGTCCCATGTTAAGCCAGCAAGTCCAGATACAATTGCTGCAAGGTTGAAGAAGGATTTTTCTGATCTTCTAAAGGTGGAGAGGGAGGGCCTAGGGGAGATAACTGAAGAGGACCTGGCCAATTTTAAGTATGTTTTATTTACAATATATTATCAATTTATTGAAGCCACATTACTCCCCAGCAATAGCACTTTTGCTATAATGAAATATTGAAATTATTTGCTGAAAGTGTGTTTACACATTCAGACCTATTTCTGCCAAGTGTAGCATAAAAACATAAAAGGTGAAAAAAATTCTGGCACATTTTTGTGTGTTTACAATATATTAAATATAGTTAAAGTACAGTATAATGCCACCTAACCACCACATCACTATAGCGACCACATCTCTATTAAGGCTTTTTTCATGAGAACCAAATATTTGGCTTTTTAATTCAATGAGAAGCCTGACCACTGTAACAGGCATGCTGCTTATCGGGCATTACGACCAATTCTACTCAAACATATTGTATATTCTTATGTAATTGCAACCATCTTGACTAGAACAGCAAGTCTCCCATGCAAAATAATGCCCTCTAGCATGTTTGCAATTTACAATCAATGACATCAGATAACACAAAGAGATGTTCTTAGTCAATCAGGCACTTACTGAACAATTTTGGGTAACATTCAAGCACTTTAAGATTAAGGTCAGTTGAAGACTGTGTGAAAAACTCTCTACTTTTTTGTGAGATTGGACATTGTTAAACAGTACAATACCATTATTTATTGCCTCTAAACATAACATGTTTTATAGCAAGACAATATGTACATACATTATTGTTACATCTGACAATTGACAGGAGGCGTACATTTTCTACAGGGCATATGATGACTTTCTAATTTTCTATTATACAGGTATGCATTTGATTGATAGCATTAGTGTGATAATTATACCAAACTAAGAGGTTAAATGTTGTTTATCTAGGACATAAATATACACGTAAAAATGAAATTAGAAAGACATAAATTTTGTTTAAAACATTTTGAAAAGAAGTGTGCTTGCTTGTTTTATGTCCCTTTCCAACAGTGAGAGACATATGAAGCAGACACTTTCAAATGCTCACCCAAACTCACTATTAAGACCAACTTGCTATTAAGACCAACTCACTATTACGACCCACTTACTATTAAGACCATTGAGTCAGAATGGAAGGTGGTCTTAATAGTAGGGCTCCAAATCAGTCAGAATTATTGATTTTGTTTTTACAAAGTTATAACTATTGAAAATACTTTAATATGGACAGTCCTTCTACTATAATATGGTGTTTTATTCAGTTTACACAAAGGAGGCTGTTCCCTGGTGTTAAAAAATACTAAGATGCTTCTGATGTGGCCAGAGCATTCATATGATAATATTCTGCTTTCAAGTATAAAAAAAAGGGTGATCAACATGATTTCATAATCATCATTTTTCATATTTACATATTCTTTTGGAAAAAAATAAAACTTCATGGCCTATAACTAAATGCTAATTTTGTTAAATTCTCATCGCTTCAAACTCTCATAATGGCGGTCATGCAATCCATTAGCTGGAGTCTTATTAGTCAGAGGGGTTGTCAATCATCATGGAATAGTTTATTTGACAAGAACTATTAAATCTAATTATTAATACTAGCTTTCTTCTTAAAAAAATTCCAGCCCCTCAGTTGAGGAGGATACAGGGCAGTTTGAAGATGCAGTGGAGTTAGACCCTGACAATAAACCTCCTCCACCGCCCCATGTAGAGGCTGTGAAAGAGGTGATGCTTCGCTGTAAACACCTTCTCGGCTCACGAAATCCCCGGCTCAGACTGTTGGTGCTGGAAACTGTGGCCAATGTCTGTGTTTCCTTACAGCCACATCAGAGTGAGTTCTATTGAGTCTTTCTTTTATTTAATTTTTGACCTGCAGGTTGAGCAGATGGTGACCCTTTAATTACTTTCTCGTCTCTGTTTGGTTTTGAGTTCTAGTCTGGACTTCATGATAGTAGATTTTCCAGCTGATCTGTAGTGTCTTGGTGCTTCTCCTCGGACTTCAAACTGGGCTTCACGTTTGCTAAAAATAAGTACATATTTTGCCAGACAAGACACAAACAAGTTAATATTAAAGTGACAAAAAACACTGAGATGAGAAGTTACCCACATTGAGACTAACTTGGGATGGCAGCAGTTAGCCTCTTCCCATAAAGGTTAACCTTTTACTAGATGTGTAATCAGGTTAATCTCCCTTAATTAAAATATTGGGTATATAAAATATGTTTATCCTGATTCCTTCTGTAAGTATCTTTTTTTCGAAGTGACATCAAAACCCCTTCCTCTGATCTACCACTTATCATCAGGTGGATAATAAGTCTAGAAATGTATCAGGTTGTAGTGAAGTCAAAGTTTATCATAACCCCATACAAGTCTTACTCCTCACCTCCCCCCATCTTAATGTTCATTATCTTTGTTGGAGTTGTTCGTGAGAAAATGGTGAAACATAGTAATCTAGTGGGGGAATTTACAAAATATCAGTATATGAGAGTAAACAGAAGGGGAATACATGTACATGTAATTATCTTACATTTCATTATAATGTTGAATACTTCGCACATCTTAAGCAAGGTCACACAAAAATCCGAGCAGACATGCTTTCCTTAATTAATTAGCTATGTATGATTTAATGAGTCTTTTAAATGTGCTGTTTGACCAGTCATGTTTGACATCATTCTTGGTTTTAGAAAGCAAAAAAAAGAAATTATTTCAGTAAATGTGTCATTTTTTCTTACATTAATTTGTGCGCTTCTTTTCCTTTAATTTATATAATATTTTTTATAAACTTCATATTTTCATATTTTTCTGTACATTTCTTTTTTATATTGCACATATCGTTAAATGATAGTGTCTGCTGGTTTGCTAACCTTCATTATAAGAGCAACTATGACTGCATAATAACTGAATGGGGGTATCTGATACTAAGAACTGAAATACAGTGGTAATATTCATGTAGTTTACCAGTCAAAGTTCGACAAAATTTAATACTTTGCTAATTTGGCAAAAATTTCCCCATATCTGAGAAAGAAAACGCAGTTAATGCCTCGGAATAGTCAGCAAAAGGACTGATTTGGGTGTTTAACTGCTTGATGGGCTGCTCCAACCTTTGTCTTCATTTAAGTTAATCTAAAAATATTCTATCACACATTTATCTTGCAAAATTCTTCAGTTCTTGACCGGCCGCAATAGCTCAGGTGGTAGAGTGTCGGTTTGCGAATCAGGAGGTAGAGGGTTCAAACCCCGGCCTGGTCAAATCAAAGGCTTTCAAGTTAGAAGTGGTGGCTTCCCTCCTAACACTTGGGGCTAAGGGGACAGCATTACACCTGACTTGTCGGTTTCAGTATAATGGACCGGCTGGGTCTAGTCCCTGGGCACCTCATAAGTGCCCCTGAGCTATAATGATAAAAATGTTGCTGCACAGTTTAGGCAAAAATGCCAGCAATTCAAATCCCAATCCCATCTTCAGTTCTTTGTTTTAAGCATCAATTGCCATTTGAATTTTGCATGGAATTAGAAATTTTCCTTGTACATCATTTATCTATATTTATGTTCCAGATGAGTTACTTCCTCTGATTCACCAAGTGTGGCCTGCATTCAATCTGTGTTTCTTTGATGAAGAGAAACTAATCACCATCAAGGTATAATATGAGATCTATAAAATATGACGCTATTCTATTTCTCAACTTTGATTGTTAAAGTCATAATTATAGACAACTTTAAAACTACTGTTTATTCAGCAAACTTCACAGTATAACTCTTTACTCATTTGGTATATCAGTAAATCCAAATTGTTATAACTAGCATGATTTTCTTATGCCTTTTTTAACATTATTGTCTAAGGTGTACATTGTGTTCTTTTGCCTTCACTTGGATATTTATATATTGACACATATTACACATTGATGGAGTGGAACAATTCTAAGATTAGTTCACATAAATTAGTCTTCAAACAGGGATTCAGTCATGAACGAGGAGTCACATTTCCCACCACTTGTCTTGCTCTTGAAATACCAATTTTTGGGTTGTTCTTTTTTACTTAAGAAAACTGTTTTATTAAAAAAAAACACAAGTGTTTCAACTGAAATCTGTAATTATGCAGTTTGGAAGATTTCTTGTCTTGATGAAGAAAAACAGACTTATAACTTCAATAGCCATTAAATCCTAACAATGTTTTCTATATCTGTACTTAGGCATTAGAAGTTTTGCATGTTGTGACGAAATCCTCTGGAGATTTTGTGAGGCATCGTATAACTAAGGACGTTCTACCAAGACTGTCATCCTTCCTGAACAGTCAAGCTGAAATCAGGTATGCATGCATAATACAGTAAAACCTCGCTAAGAGGACCACCTTTTTTTTTTTTTTTTGAAGTGTCCTACTTAGTGAGTGGTCCTCTTAGTGTGTTCGTACCGGCCGCAATAGCTCAGGTGGTAGAGCGTCGGCTTGTGGTTTGGGAAGTCGCAAATTCGAACCCCGACCGGGTCAAACCAAAGACTATAAAGTTTATAGTAGTGGCTTCCTTCCTTACGGTCAAGGCTAAGGAAACAGCATTACGCCTGACTCAGTGGTGTCAGTATAATGGACCGGCTGGGTTCAGTCCCTGGGCACCTCATAAGTGCCCCTGTGATATAATGATAGAAATGTCACTGCACAGTATCGGCAAAAATGTTTGGCAAAATCCCTCTTAGTGAGTTCATTTAATATTATATCTATTATAAGCTTTAATATTATATTGTATTTATAGCGTACTTGTTGTGTTATTGTTAATTTGTTTCATCACTCTATAGAAGGTTTTATTTTATAGTTTGTAGTATTAGAGTAATTTTTCACATGAATATAATTAAACATAAATTAAGTAAACTTGCAATACCTGTATTTGTTATCTTATTTAAAATTTGTGAAGTAAAAATTTAAAACAGAATAAACTGTTTTTCCTAATGTGATAGCACATACATTCAGTAGCTCATTTAATATACCAAACAATGTTTACTGCCTGCTTCGGGAAGTCTACCTTGATACTTAGAAGAAATGAGGTCATTTAACCCAGATCTTTTTTGTACCCCTTAACATATACAACTTATGATCCGACATCAGTTTGTCAACATCATACAAATCGCTGCCATTATTGACTTAATTGGTTACTTAATTGAATCTGCAATGTTGTAATTGGAAGTCAAAATGTGCAAACAATCATGAATCGGCTTGTTGTAATTAGAAGTCAAAATGTGCAAACAATCATGAATCGGCTTGTTGTAATTAGAAGTCAAAATGTGCAAACAATCATGAAGCGGCTTGTTGTAATTAGAAGTCAAAATGTGCAGACAATATTGTTAACTTGAGTGGTGTTGGCAGGTGTGATCAACTGAATAATGATACTTGAGTAACTAGACCACACTGGTTTCAAGTAGCTGAGATTAAGAAATGTGTGTTTGTTCTTAAATAACTGTCCCAGATAGCTGGATTCCCCACTTTCCAAGGTTGCGGGACATTAAAATTATGAAAAAATATAACGGTGCCCCGCTTATTGGGGTGGTCCTTTAGCAAGATTTGACTGTATGTATGTATGTATGTATGACCGTACGTTTTAAAGCCAAAATGATCTCACAGACACCTGCTTGTTTTTATTGGATTATGCCTCTTTTTAAATCCAAGGATATGTTAATGGAATGATTTTCTTGTTTGCTGGGTCCCTTATTGGTATCTGTGTGTGTTATTTTGTTGTAGCAAAAGACTTTAATGCCCCATCTTCTGCTCATATGGAATTTGCATACCTATTGACCAGGAAGTAAAACAGTGAAGTCACCTTGATATGCCATTGGCTTTTAAGTTGACTATAAACAATACCTTTACCAGTCTTTGTTTTTATGTACCTCATCTGTGAAACGATAATGTTAATATACCTAAAACTAAGTGACCCGGTGGACATATATAGGCAAATGGTTGGAGTTGTTATCCTTTGTCATTCACAACATTGGGTTCAAATGCTAGTGAGGTCGAAAACTTTCATTTGAAGAAAGATTTATAGCTGACCCAGTGTATGTCTGTGGTTTAAGCCATATTTGATACAGGTCTTTCCCCACCAATAAACAATTAAATATTGCCATTATGGCCATAACTATGCAGCTTATATGTCATGGCCAAAAATGGGAATGACAGGTATTAACCTGTATTTTCAGCCTCCATGCGGGATCTGCGTACCAGTTCACGGTGAATTACAAGCTCCAAATAGCCATCCTAAAACACATCAGCTCCATTGCTAAACTAGTAAGTCATGCTTATTTTCCAGATTTACAATTTAAACCACTTGCATTGGTAATATTTCATACAAATTCTTACTTATTTGCTAACAAGTACATTGAAAAGAAATAAGAAAAGTCAAAAAGTTAAATCAAATTGTGTCTGACTCTGGTCATACAGTTTCTAGATGCACTGTAAGTGATGTTTGTCATTTCACTTAAATTTTCTTTGACCTCTTTCACATGACCTTGAAGCCCTACTTCATTTGAACTTTGATATCTGTGTATTGATATTTGACCAATGTTATGATCCTCAGGTATAGTGCTATAATGACGTTCGACCTATATTTAATAATAATCTTCAATATGTCTTCCATTAATATATCTCCTTTTAAATTCTGCATGACTTTTTAGCTCTTTCTAATACTGCTTCGTTCATCGTCTGTCGTGCGGCGTCAACATTTTAGCTTGTGAACACGCTAGAGGCCACAGTTTTTATCCAATCTTTATCAGTCTTGGTCAAAATGTTTGTCTGCATGAAATCTGGGATGAGTTCCTAACTGGGTCACAGGGGGTCAAAAAGTAGGTCACTAGGTCAAATCTTAGAAAAGGCTTGTGAACACACAAGAGGCCACATTTATAGGCCAATCTTCATCAAACTTGGTCAGAATGTTTGTCTACATAAAATCTTGGATGAGTTCATTATTGGGTCATGTGGGGTCAAGAAAGAGGTCACTTGCTCAAAACTTGGATAAAAAAGCATGTGAACACACTAGAGGCCACATTCATAGACCAATCTTCACCAAACTTGATCAGATTGTTTGTCTGCATGAAATCTTGGATAAGTATATTATTGGGTCACGTGGGGTCAAAAAGTAGGTAACTAGGTAAAACTTTAGAAAAACCTTGTGAAAACACTTAGGGGCTAGATGATGGCCCCATCTTCACCAAACTTGGCCAGAATGTTTGTCAGTATGAAATCCTACATATGTTTTGAAGTGGGTCATGTGGATTCAGTAGCTTACTTGGTAAGATTATAGGAAATGTTATCAACCCAGTGGCCACACTAATGGTGTAATCTTCACCAAAGATTTCTTAAGTAAATAACTCTTAATTACTCGATGCCAGATATGAGACTTCTAAAAGCCTGTGTCCTCAGGTGAGCAGATAAGAGCCATCATGGCCCACTTATTTAACATTTATTTGACTATGATATTTGACTATACTTAATGATACTAAACATTCTTAAACTAATACAAAAGATTAAAGTTTGCAATAACATTTATCATATCCAATTGCATTTACCAAGTTAAGCAAAAAATAATTTTGCAGGAAAATTATAAATTACTTACCAAAAAAATTAAATAACAATTTATAATAGTTTTACTGTCCATGCTAACTACAAATGTGAAATTTCCAAAATTTATGAAAATATCTGAATAATGCATTAAGAGTTGCGACCATTAAATATATATATATATATATATATATATATATATATATATATATATATATATATATTTATATATATATATATATATATATATATATATATATATATATTTTTTTTTTTTTTTTTTTTTTTTTTTAAGATAATTATTTCTGCATTATCTCCATATTGAATTTTTACTTTATTGGTTCTGGCCTATATTTTATGACATTTGACCTCTATTTCATGACCAGTGGTATTGATTGACATTTGACATCTACTTGTAACATTTCACCTCTAAATCATAATGATATAACCTCTGTTTTCTATATGTGAGCTCTATTTCATGACCTGAGTTCTATTCCAGTGCTGTATGACAGGCAGTGACCTTGACCTACTCACCAGTTCCTGTGTTCAATATCTCAGTGCCAGGCAGCCTGCACCTCTTCAAAATGTACCTATCTTTTTGTTTAAACAGTCTGTCTCTCATTGTGTGTTGTTGTTTTATAATCAGTAGAGAATAAGTGTATTTATGGTAATTGTTGTTTTGTATTTCAGTAAGCATTGGTTTATTATTAGCTGGTGAACTGTTAAAATTGATCAAATATAAAAGATGTTAAAAAAATAATATTTTCTTTGTGTCGTTGAATAATGATGGAAATCTTTTCTCAGGGGATTAAAAGGATTTACCAAACTTCAGTTGTAGTTTGAATGTATTTAAGAAACCTGAAAGGTGTGTGAAGTAAACATGGCTGCTGATGCCCAAAGAAATTCTGGAACATTGCTTTAAAAAAAAACATGAAACTTTTTTGGGGTGCTACCCATGCTCAGACAGACATGAGTAAAGGACTGCAGTACAGAAGTAGTTACCCAGAACCTTGAAAACAGTATTTTGAACAGCTGATGATGATGATGATGATGAATGAGATGAGGATGAAAGTAGTTTGTTTGAACACTGTTGAAACATTGTAATCACTTACACTTTAAAACTTTTATGTGTATTTCAGACATGCTATGAGTGTGTGCGTGAGTTGGTTCACCTGGACCCTGACCTAATCTGGCTCAAGTTGTGTCAACTCTACTGTCCAAGGGCCTATCTACCTCCAGAACCTAGCTGCAAACTTATACCGGTATGTTCATTTGGGGGCACCCATGGCCGAATGGTTAGTCACTCAGCCCCTCACCACGTGGATTCGAGTCTCAGTTGGGGCAGGAACTTTCATGCAGGGGGGTTTTCCAGCTAACCTGCAATGCATTGTTGGTTCTACACAGACATAAGTCTGCTGTCTTCCTCCACAGTAATTAGCTGGATATTGCCAATATGACCATAATTGTGACGGTGCAATGTAACAAAAGAAAAAAAAAACAAAAAAAAAACAATCATTGCTTTTGTTAACAATTAAGGCATTTATAAGTACAAGCTACTGACAACATAGGCACTTGGTAGCATTTATAAACACTTTCTTCCCTTTCTCTTCACATCGTATTGACTTGTTAGTTATATTAGTGTTTGTACAATTGCTTACTTAAATGGTGTAAAATTGTGTCCTAAGCCAAAAGTTGGTGAAAGTAAGTTAATTCTGAACACAGTATTGAAGCCACCATATTTTTTGTCAATAACAGTAGCTAGTTCCTTGCTGCCACTTAGTAAACCACTGCAGCAACGAACCATGTACATGTACATATGTTAGTAGCCAATTTGGTTGTGTATTATATTTCAGGCTCTGAAACAGACCAGTTCTAGCAATCACTACACAACCAATGTTACCCTACTGATGTTAGAGACAGGATTGTTGTAACCCATTCATCACTCCAACATGAACAAGGATATAAACAATATCAACAATGAGGGGTTGAACACAGCTTTATTTCTTGATATTTTCACAGTAAAAGTGATTGCTTTTTCCCATATTTGATCAACTATGATTCAGTTTTATATAGAAGGTTGAATATAATTTTGGTAAAAATTATTTCATCCTGATACATTAAGACCCTAAATGACTTGGTAATTTTCCCCCAAAATGTATCTCATAATTTCATGACAAATAATAAAAAAAGACATAAATAGATTCAACAATAATATATAAAAAGAAGACCTTAGTGCCCACACAAATGTATTTTAAAGCTCTAAATAAACTGTTGACAATGTTGGCCCTGATATTTACTTCATTAATCTGGAACTTTAAAGCAGCTTACTCACAGTTCTGTGTTGGTGACACAGAACTACACAGCTTTGATATTTATTAAAATTATTGCATCATTATCAAGAAAAGATATTATTGTTGTTTATGACAGTTATAGGGGTATATTATAGTCTTAAATGTTTTGTCTGTCGGTTTGCTATCATTTTTAACATTTCCCAAAAGGAAAAGATAACCTTTATTTTCATAAAAAAATTCTTTATCTGACTAAATTATTAAAAATAAAAATGGTTAAACAAAAGTCGCAGTATTTAAACAAGAAGCCTTAAGTATGTTTTTGTGCACTGGTCCTACTAATCAAATATGTACATACAATGTATATAACCGTTGGAGCAGTTGAAAATATACTAGGTTGTTGAGTAAAACCAGTTAAAAATAGTTGAAACGCCTTGCAACACTTTTTATTTCTCCAACCATAATGACAACACAGTATTTTTTAAAGGTGGTATTCAACAGTTTGGACCATTTTTTCCCATTTAAGCTACCAAATGAGTTATTGTTACCTGATAAGATCCTGCTAAATGCTGTTGATTGCTGTGCTACATCCATGTGAACAATAAAGTACAACACCCCACTGTGTCTTCCAAAAATGTATTTCCTATCAGAGCCATGCTGCATAGTTAGCTATTTTAAAACTAGAACAAAAACATTTGACCACTTATGAGATAATGTTTTATGATTATCATGGTAATCAGTTCCTGAAATTATATCTACTTTTAGCGTGTAACTCCTCAGCCCCTCCCCACGAGGGTTCGAGTCCCGGTCGGGATCTTTCATGTGGGGAGGTTTTCCATCTAACCTGCGGCGTCGGTGGTTCTACCTAGGCATAAGTCTTGGGTCTTCCTCTACCAATTGGATGTCGCCAATATGACTATAATTGTGTTGGTGTGATGTTACAAAAAAAGAAAAAAAAATACTTTTAGCTGAAATCCCCATTGTGCCTCTGTAGATTTAGAGATAATGGTTATTTAAAGTGATACATTTCATGATTTGTACTGTCTTACAATTGAGGTAATGTAAAAAAGCCTTTACTTACTCTCAAATGTAAGTTATGCATCAATTATGCACAAATTCCCTAGAACAGGGTTAAGATGTTGTTACATGTATAAGTTAAAGCAAATTGTCTGAAAGCACCTTTAAGGTCAGCTTGTTTACATATAATCTAGTGATCAGAGGTAATATTTGATTTATTTGTGAAAAAAATAGCAATTTTGACCAACAGTGACTTAGACACATTAAAAAAATGTTTTCAAGGAATGCTTGTAATGACTCCTGTTTTTGAGGTATTTGATTTTTTTTTATTTAAATTAGATCAGTTCTTAAAATATTTAAAGAAACTAAATTAACTTTTATAAAATAATTTAATAGTTGTTGGATAAGTTAGCCTGATAAATGATTTTAATATTTTTTGTTGAAGTTATTTTTATTATTATTTTGTCCGTACATGGAAATCCAAGATGGCTGAAAACTGGCAATTTACTGAAAAAATGCCAAATTCTTTGTTACTCTATAAACAGATACACATAATAATCATAATCACATACTATGTATATGAAATTTTTTGTTCATTGTTATTGTCAGAATAAAGAATGATTGATTTATTGTTTGTATATATTTTTATGATTTTTTTTTCTATGTTTAAATAATCCTGAGAGGATTTTAGTTATAGATATTCTTGTTCTTCAGTTTCGTAGTTGATGTAGACATGTTATTTGAAAAACGTTAAATACATGCTTAGAACATATGTACTTGCTGCAACAGAGGTGTATTATAATTGTTTTGGCTTCATATTAAAGAATTTATTTTGAAAACTACAGTATCTTCTTGTCTGTTATTTCCTTTAAATGTTGTTTTTACAAGTGTTAAAGAATGGGGTATCACTGTGATTGCCGTGCATGGTAACTTATTAGACCTGAATGGGGCTTTGGATTTAACTATTACTTAGTTTAAACATATTTTGTTGCTATATACGTTTGATACAACCCATGTCAAATAACAAACAAGCCAAATATGGTGCAGAAAGGTTGAGAAACATAGATTTTTATATTAAGACTTAACCCTTACTGTAATAACGCAATACAAAACGTAAAAAATTGAATGATGATACAATAAATTAATCGTTAACAGTCGAGCTTATACCATCAAAATGGTCTGATCAGAGCTAGGTTTGCTCTATGATAATGTTAGTTTGTTAGCTTTACTGTCTTGCTTAACAGTCTTAAGATGACATGCTGTGACTTTAGTTAGCATTATAGCAGATTGATGCAATGTAAACATTATTTTATGGATGATAATAACTTGTTAACGAGTTGGCACATCCATTCAGATTGTTTATTGTCACCCTGACTGTATTTTATTTGCCATTTCAATACACTGTATGAGTGTATGTGATCGTATCTGTTTCCACAAAGTTATCTGCACTAAGTTTTGGTACAAGTTTTGGTCTTGTCTGGAAATTCATGTAAATGTTTCATTTAGCTGTTTCGTCTTTCAATTAAATAAAAATCCCTTATGGGTTTATAGCAAACCAAAAATCAGGGTATAAATCAATTGTGGCAGAAAGGGTATCAACTGTATATATAAAAAAAGTTGGATCTCTCCGGATCTTTATTTTTCTACCTTTACAGTCAGCACCTTTTATCATCATATTGGCTGTTCTGGTGTGCCAGAGGATTGAACCTGGTCACATTATCTTGACAACATTGAATTAGTCAAAATGCTAATCCATTTATCCTAAGCATCAGTGAAGGGAAGACAATACTTAAAAAAGAAATTAACTCTTAGTTTCTTGAACAGAAATAGCTTGAGTATTAATATATGTACAGAAATGCACTATTTAATTTAACCATCAGCAACCGAAATTAGTGCCGTAATAAGGTGCTTATCCGCACCATAAACTACAGAGGGAATCTGAAAATATAGACGCAGAGAAAAATAACTCAGTAAACGAGATAATTATGGTCGTGATCGTTTAGTTTATCGAAGTGGTTCGTTTATCTTAATAATAAGATTGTCAAATTATGTACCCATAATTAATTTTACCCAAAGTTTAAACATAAATACAGTTAAGACAGTAGTTCCGAAACAGCAGTAGTTCCGAAACAACCACTCGATTTCTGAATGTTTGCTCGCAAAGTACTCCAAATATTGGTTCTTTTCTATCGAATTCGGTATTTTTCACATTTTCCAAGTTTTTTCCGAAGATTTTAGACGAGTGTTGAAGGGCGAAAAAAACAACAACAGTCGATTGAAAATATCACCTGCGTAACAATTTAAGTCAACACCGTTTAACGAAACTGGGGTAAAAAACATTGTGATAAGAAAAAAAAACAGTCCTAAGGTAAGCAATCAAACTTATGCATCAAAATGAATTACCTATACCTATTCTTGGCTAACTTAATGCAAACTTTTGTTTTATGAATGTGAAAAGCAAAATATACCATGTTTTATATTTGTTTGTATGAGCAGCTATTCCGGAACAGCAGAGAGCAGATTGGGGTTACATCTCAGATGGGGGAAATCTCAAACATATTGAACGATTTTGTGAAAACTTCTTTTTTTTTTTCCAATAAATTCTGTTTTATACCACTCATTTACGACCCCCCCCCCCTTCCCCCCCCCCCCCCCCAAAAAAAAACAAAATAAAAAATTATTCATACACATATATTAAAGAGATTTCATTATCAAAATCTAGTGAAGTGATGTGCTTTGACATGTATATCTGCATGTTTTCCAAGCATAACATTTCACTTTTATTTGACCATTATCATAAAGACAATCATTAATTTATAAATAAAATAACATTTTTTTTTTCTCCAGGTGCATCAAGGAACTGAGCCAGGTGAAGGTACCAGTACATGTAGCCTGCCTGCTAGAGAGGCATCTGTGACTTTGTCAGATATTTTCATTTTGGTACAAAACTGTGTTGTAAAAGTTTACCATCACTTCAAAATAAAACCTCCCAGAACTGATCTTCCAACTAGGTTACCTGTAGATAGCGAATATAATAACATTCATGATGAAAGTGCATGTCTTGTCTGGATCCCAGAACTATCCACATTTCACCCTAGTTTACACTCATTGTGAACAGATGAACAACGTATTATTTTTCAGTCAGATATTGCAGTTCTCCCATTTGGCCATGTTCCAAGAGAACTGGCATTTTGTTTTAGGAAGGTGTTAGATGAAGGGGGAATAGTATATGCTGAAGTCTGTGGTGACCCAGTACCAAGTTCATACCCCTGGCCAGACCAACATGATATTGGTGGTGGGGTTCATCTGCCTTGTAATTACTTCATCAAGCCAGTAGCAAAGTATTTTGATCAAACACTTGCACAAGTTAACAAGACAGTTTCAGAAATGGAACCTGGATCAACTATTTCAATTAAATGTTTGTAAGTGACTATACATATTGTTGGGATACCATTTGTCCTATTGTACCTTCATTGCATATTACACATTTAATGAGAGTAGCAGTAAACTTGTTAATAACAACTGAAACATTTTTCATTATTTTTTTTTATAGATTGCACTTGTAATAATGATGTTAAATTCTAAGGCTGCCATTTCTGGGGAAAAAAGCACCTGTCGTCGGGGGATATACAGTCATTGGCAGGTTCTTGTTCTATTTGTAGTTACTCATTGCTTTGTTTTTGAAAATTTGTGAAGAAGTACCTACTCAATTCTTATATGTGTGTATTACTTCATATTTTTCATTTTTTGCATCATTGTTTTCTTGATTTACCTTGAAATCCACCAAAACTATGTGTTTTATTTTTTTTTCAACCCAAGTTTCAAATTGTTTATAAACATTAATATTCGTAATCATATTTTTGCATTGAATGACATACAAGAAAAAATGGTGTCTCTGTTTCAAATATTTCAAAAGTATCAGGTTCAGTTCATTGATAAGGTAGCAGAAATTTATTTTGAAAATTAGGTTGTAAAACTTTAAAGGTGGTATCCAACAATTTGGATATATTAAATACGCACACCAATATCTGACGGCTGCCTTGAAGTATATGGCCATACTTTTTGCATAAACGCATACTTTAGTCATTATAAAGACGATTTTGACTCTAACTTTATTTTTAGAATGTACTAATTGAGAAAAAAAAAAGTCTAAATATTCTGTCTTTCTTACTCTATAAAAAGTGTGAATAGATACCGACGTCAGAGAAGATTGTCCGGATGACTATATAAAAGTAAGTGGTCACATGGTTTTCCTAAGTTTAAAAATAACTCTATGCAGCGTGGCTCAGATAGGAAACACAAGCTTGCAATAATGAGTGGGAATTTATCCTTGACTGTTCACACAGATCTTTGACATTAATGAAGAGCAATTTTCAAGACCTTTTCAGGCTTATGACTTATTTGGTTATATTGAGGGGAAAAAACAAACTGTCGGATACCACCTTTAATACTTTTAAAATCAAGAAATATTTACTCTTTACTAGCTTTACTTCATAATATCATGCCCTCATAGATATTTATCGCCATAAAATCTGTATGGTGTATACTTCAGAGAAATAAGTTTTTATTATGAGCTACAACTATGGGCAGATAGATCAGACCTTGACCAGACTGTTGTCTAATTTAAGTCAGCACTGTCTTGGTAAAAACCTCCAAGACCCAGAGGGAATGTGATAAGAAAGCCATTAAATCCATAGATGCACACAGGTTTGTAATTTGACCAAAGTTATAAAACTCATTTGTCTTTCACAATTACTAGCATAACCTAACTAGTCTTTCAAAATATGAAGATTAACCTTATTATCGGTTCTGCTTATTTCGCAAAATTATTGTCATTAACTTATGATATTATTTGACATCAATCATTTTGTTGTGTTTTTGTTTGTTACTTACATTTTTTTTATTATTTTTATGCCTACATCTCAAGGTCAGTAAAGCTGTATGCAGAAATCTGTTTTGGTTGTTTTGTTATTCCACCCTTTAAAAATTAAATGTTTTTTTTTTGTGTGTGTTTGTCTTTCGTGCACGGCCAATTGCTGCGTGCTTAAGTAGAATAGTGACAGGTCATTTGACAATTAAACATAAGTTTGAGAAAGTCCCCAACTTCCGTTGTGTACTGCAGCGGGTGGAATATGCCGACATATAGACATGTTCCGGAACACATGCTCTTGTTTCGGAACTACTGCTTTTACTACAGGTAGAAAACATAGATTTAAACGGAGAAGATGGAAACCCATTCCAAATGTTTAATATGTGTTATGAAGAAGATACATTAGTGCTTTCAAACACATAAAGTTTTAATCAATCACCGAAAACAACAATGAATAAACAGCGATTGTTTCGTTAGTGTTTCGGAACTACTGCCTTAACTGTAATGATTTTACTTTTAGTAGATGTGCAGACGAAAGTTTGCGCTGTTTTCCTTTCATTGGCAACATTATCTACGTTTTGCACATTAACACGTTTTTTATGGCATCTTGAATGTAAACTTTTCTTTAAGTACCAATATATTTTTGTTGTTTATAGTGATTTAAACATTTGTAGAATTGCAAATGGATAATAGGGGACTTCAAAAGTTTGTACCACTCCACATTCGTACTACGTATATTTCGTACCGAGTTCGAAGAGTTCCATAGCGCTGGTTAAGTAGGTCTTGGTTCACATCTGTTAATGAGCCTAAGGAAATAAAGTGTTTTCTGCACACTTTCAAATCTGAAAAGTATTGTTAATGTGAATAAACAACACAGTCATTTTTGGGTCGGTTAACGACCCAGTGTTAACCGTTTTCCGACAGTCGTTTTTCAGTTACTGCAAACCTAATAAAGTAGTACTAAGGTTCAGCTGATAACTGATTTTTCGGTGTTAAATGGTGTTAATGCCGTGCAAACATATGAAACATATATTGAAAATATGAAATTAGAATTAGAATTTATTAGAAGAATGGAAACACGTGGAACTTCACACACTATATTGAGTCATGAACGCGCATGAATACCGACGAGAAGAAAAAAAAGTTCCATGTTCCTGATCGCAATTTTGCCTACGACAACATGGAAGAGACGAGAGACCCAATATTCTTCTAAAACAACAGAAAAGTGAGTATTTATTGAGAGACATTAATGTTTTATTATTTTCTGACACCCTGCTTACATTTAAGGGTATTTTGCAGGAGGTATTGCTCTTTGTAAATTGTATTCTTGAATTGAAAACCAGGGGTTGGTAGTCACCGTTGCGTAGTGTTTGCGGTAATCCATGTTTGCAATGCAGTGATTTAGCCGTAGATTGTTCATGAATCTGCATTAATTTGTTTTATATAGGTTTGTTTTTCCATTAGCTATTACATTACAGATTCGTTCTAATTATTTTCCAATCAAATTGTCCATGCATATGTGAGAAATGAACCTGACAAATTTTCCCGTCGCCGTCTATATATCATTTTATACGGTACTACAGTATACTGAATACCGAAAGACACTTGTTTACCGAAAGATACCGAAAGACACTTTGTTTTACCGAAAGACACTTAATAAAACGTAATAAAAGCATCTTTTGTTGTTTTCTTTAGTTAATAAGTTGAAATATTAGTATATGAACAAAATGCCAAAGATTCATTGCAATAGAAATAAGCTTTTGATAGTTATAAGACGTTGTTTACAAATGCCGTGAGAAGTACACAAACATGATAAATACCACATGACTTTGATTACCGAAATACACTGAATACTTTGAAATTAAAGCATAATTTGCTGTTTTATTTAGTTAATATGTTGAAATAATAGTATATTCAGTAGGACCCCGTTTTATATGATTCATGAACTTACTTGTTAATTTCTGCTAATATCAAATTGAGCTGGACCTAGATTCCAGTTTTAAGGTGTGATGTGCAAATAAACAATTTGTGATCTCATACATGTAAAAGCAATTTTGTTGTCCAAAGAGTCTGACATTTTCAGCTTTTATCTGTAAATTGGAAGTGTTGTCCAAGTGCATAAAGAACTGTTTTTTTTTCCTAGTGAAGTTTAAATGCTAATATAAGCAGTAGGCCTTAACTTAAGGTTGCAAAGAGTAATGGGTAGTACAAGGCCTTTTGGTAATGTCAGTATTCTGGCTGTTGGAGATTTATATCAGTTAAAACCTGTAATGGATTCCTGGGTATTTTCACAGGTGTTCAAGACTCCTCAGCTACAAAGCTTGGCAACAAATCTGTGGGTCGATCTATTTGAATTCTTTTAATTGAAAGTTGTTATGATACAGAAAGATGATCAAGCATTTGCAGAACTGTTAAACAGGTTGAGAGAAGGTCTGCATACTGAGGAAGTCTTGCATGTTTTGAGAAGTCGCCAAGTTAACTTGAGAGTTTAACTGAGAGCTGTGTTACCAAGGAGTTGCCACATCTTTTCTGTACAAGAGAGAATGCAAACAATCATAACCAGTCAGTAATTGCAGACATTGCACTATCAAATAAAGTTAGTATTGAGGCTATTGATGACATTTCTGGTGATCTGAGTAAAACAATGCGACAGATGGTGATTTCTAAAATACCAGATGATCCAAGCAAGACAATGGGTCTACAAAAATATCTTACACTTGGTATTGACTTGCCTGCTGAAATATGTTTGAATGTTGATACAAGTGATGGTCTAACTAATGGTGCATCATGCATAATTAAGAAGTTTGACTTAAGGGTTCCTTATTGTAGCATTGTTTGGGTTGAATTTCATGATGAATCAATAGGAAGAAAGTGGCGCCTTCAGTACAAGCATTTATATTGCCAGGATAAACCCTTGACCTGGACACCAATCCTTAAGACATGTAGAAAGTTCACATTTCATACAAAACCTACTTGATAGCTCGTCGTCAATTTCCTCTATATACCTGAGGTTGAAGCAGAAATGGACAGGTTGAGAAATGAAAAAGGCATAAATGATGATATACCCAGTCTGAAATCTTTTGATGCCTGCAAGCTGAAAGTCTGTTTTCATAATTGCAGGTCTTTAAGAAAACACTTCCATGATTTTTCACAAGAAAGTAATCTATTGTCAGCTGATGTTATTGGCTTAGCAGAGACTAGACTGCCAGATGAAGGAAGGGTTGGTTATGAAATTGATGGGTTTGAAATGTTCACTGTTTCTGAGCAAGCTTCACATGGCCTAGCAGTTTACTACAAAAGTACTTCAAATATTATGTTTCAAGGACTGTGTGTGACATAGAATATGTTCTTTTTAGCCTTTCAAAAGTTGTGATAGGTTATGTCTATTGCCCTCCTCAAAGAGCAACTGTTCAAAGACTGACCAGTTTCTTGTCTGCAATTTCAGCTGACATTGACAACTATATTGGCCATTTTGTGCCAAAAAAAACTCATTCTAATGGGTGATTTCAATTTTCATTACACAGAAAACAGCACATGTTCTCAAATTTTCAAGGACATCTTGGGTTTAAGACAGTTGGTTCAGTGTGCAACAACTGACTATGATTCTTGCATTGATCACATATACACAAACATTTCAGATGTCAAGGCTTCAGGAACTTTAGAATCCTACTACTCAGATCATAAACCATTGTTTCTGGCTATTCATTGGTAGTTTTTGTTAGCCTTACCATCAGATGGATATTTGCAAAAAAGGTGGCAAAACTGTTTATGTATATGAAAAATGTTTGCTTTGCTCTTTGAAACTCCAATTTACTCTGTCTTTACATTGCTGACAAATCTTGTGCTTGACCTTCACATAATTTGAATAAAATTAAGTGTAGCACTTTTGGTTTTTAAGGCTTCATCAGTTTGCACCATGATCCCTGATTTCAATGAAAGTTTCCTTTTCTAATACAGCACAAAACATGTTAAAGCTTGTCTCTTTGTTTGTAAACTAATTGTTTATCAGCGGCAGTGCTCACCTTGTCAGTCGACATTGTCGCCATTTGCAATAATTTTATGCTAGCGTCAATAAGTTTAACCCTTTCCCTTATATATATGTCTTTTTATGTGTCTGAGACCAGTGTAGATCCAGACCAGCTGGCACATCTGTACTATTTGATCTGGATCTGCAGTGGGTGCATTTTGGTCAGAAATAACCAAATTAATCAATATGCAAATAGTTTAGATCCTGATCAGACAGCACAGACGTGCCGGCTGATCTTGATCTAAAATGCACACCCTCGCAGTAATGGTGTATCTATGCAGGAAATGGTTAAGAATTGCTGATAAATTCATGAAGTCTGAATATTACATATTTGTTTCTCTTTTTTTTTAGGCAAGAGGTATTTCTGTTGAAATCGGATTTTTATCTTGATTTAGGAATCTTTTTCTTGAAATTGGGAAAAATGGTCCCTATTTGGCATTGGAAATAGGGCCAATGTCGGGCCCCATGAGATAGACTAAAATAGCCCTGCATTAATCAGGGCTCGGACGACATAGTCAGTCTCTGTTGATAATATCCAAAGCCATACAAATATGGCAGCAACGCCTAGCCAACAATGCCAGAGACTGACAAAAGTACATTTGTACATACCAACTATATCCCCATGAATTTCACCATTACATAAACTACGTTACAAAAATTTATATATTTGAAAACATATTGATTTACTACCCAGAAATAAATGGTGTCCATATAATAAATGTCTAACTTTTATTTCCAGATGTCGTCTATAACTGAGGCTTTCAGCTCTGCTAAGTCCTTGCCGTATGGTGGAAAGCCGCTGAAATTAACTGTTGTGGCTGTGAAGGAACCTGTTTCCTACAGAAACAATTCTGGTGAAAGTAGGCAATGTCTCCACTGCGCAGTCAGTGACAATGCTGTTGTAATAAAAGCTGTTGTGTATGACCCCATCAAGTTTAACAAGTTTAGAAGGGAAACTACACTGGTAATACGTTATGCAATAAAAAAGACTGAAGATGGCAAAATGGTGTTTGTTATAACAAAACCATCCAAGGTCTTCATTTCAACGCCACTGACGATAAATGAAGACAAGTTGTTGGAGGGCCACAGGCTACTGAACCCTCCACCAGCCCCGACAGTGAGCCTTAAGGAGGAATTATCTTCGCCGGTCAAGACAAAGTGCTCTGTCTCTGGAAAAGTTGTTTAGGTCAGTATTTGTTTAAGGCTTTCCTTTTCCAAGACAGTCCTTCAATATAATAATATCTGTGTTTTCTCCATCATCAGATATTAAGCCAGTTTTATAGTAACCACACTTGATGAGGTCTGTTGCCTACTTAAAAATCATTCTGCTTCATTCAATTTTTCAGTGTGTTGAAATCTCCATAATGTGATAAGTCAACAAATGTGAATGTGGTCTTTTATTGAAATTTTAATTCTAAATCCTATCAGTTTGAATTCCATTGCCTTAAATTGAAGGGGTTGTTAAAAGCTGGAAATTGGGCAGAAAAATGTATGGGTTATGGCAAGTTATCACTGTTTCCAATTACATCCATCAATAAGGTTTACAAAGAACAACAGTTGCTGGCAATTTACTGTTGCAGACATGCAACAACAAATGAAATGTCTGCTTATAATTATACCATTTGTCACTTGCTTACTTCTTACCGAGCCCTTTCCTCCATATACATGCCTGTATAAAAAGGGCAAACAGTGTAGAACCAGATCAGCCAACACATCTGGCTGACTGATCAGGCTCTGCTATTTTTTTATTTCTTAAGTTTTATTTCGTTTTTTTTCCTGACAACAATAGTGCAAAACCTAATTTGAGGTTTTGATAACTGGTCTGTCTTCACACTGATCGCACATGCGTAGCATGTGTATATATGCAGAGAAGGGCTAGTATCTGAAACATGTACACTCTTGGTTGCTTATTTTTTATTGGGCATTTCTTCTTGACAACTGGCTGCATGTCAAAGACACTAATGTACAAGTTTCAAGTACATAACAGGCCACCTGTTCCCTTCCATTAACAATAACATTCTCCACATATATGACTTAGCTGTAAAGAACGACAATATGGAGATGGATGGTCTAGACTAGTGTATCTTCAAAAACATTTTCAGAAAACTGAAGTCAATCTTAGAACTTCATCACTGTTAAGTATAGAGACCATGAAAGTTAATTCCTTGTTCACTTATTTCAGGAAGATGAAATGCATTTCGTCAGCGTCAAGGGGGGAAAACGTTCCCATTAAAACAGTTCATCTGACAGACGATACACTATGGAGAGAACTTGCCTCATCAGGAGACACCAGGCCCGAGATTACGTCTAGATCACAGACTTAATCCCATCCACATACAATTCGGTGATCAGTATGTCTGCCACTTTCAACTCCGCAGTAAAGGTAAGTTTACACCATAACAATACTATTGCCTTCCTTCACTGGTTTTCTGTCACCTCATTTCATAGTTGATCATCATTCATACTCTTATAATGGCAAAAGTTAACTTTTTCAACCAGTTAATAAGAAACTTTTCATTACAATAGTTATGAATCTTTTCACTAATATTTAATCCATTGCCTCATTCAATGTGAGCATTTGGTGTTTTTTTACATAAAAGTTTTTTTGATCTTGTGAAGAAAAGGCTAGCATTTTCTCTAAAAATGTATTACTCTGAATACCTTTATTATAATGAATGTTCATACTACATCAGTTTGTTTTATTTAATTCATTAACACACACACACACACACACACACATATATAAATATATATATAACCCCGGCCGAGTCCGACCAAAGACTATAAAGTTGGTAGTAGTGGCTTCCCTTCTAATGCTCAGGACTAGGAAACAGCATTACGACTGACTCGTCGGTGTCCGTATAATGGACCGGTTGGGTTCAGTCCCTGGGCACACTCATAAGTGCCCCTGTGCTATAATGATAGAAAAGTCGCTGCACAGTATCGGCAAAATGCCGACTAATCCAATCCAGTCCATATATATATATATATATATATATATATATATATATATATATATATATATACAGCTTTTTGATTTCAATCCAGACTTACTAAATGATAAAATAAAATGTCCCGCATTCAGGCTCATACAGCAAATCCAAGTAATAAGTGATAGTGCATACCATAAATGCCTTTCTCTTCTATATATGTACAGAAAACTGAAGCCCCACTTCTACGAGTGACGAAGACTGTTGTGGGCATATGCATTCAAGAAGGAACTGCAGAGCTCCTCTGCGAGACAGAGGAAGTATTGACTGTGTCTGCAGAGGTACTGCAGCAAGCCTTCCCTGATGTGAACAACTTGGAAACTATAACAGAAGATGGACCAAAAATACTTATTTTTGAAACCAAGGGATCTGATGTCCTTAGCATCTCACAAACACATCAGTTGTTATAGTATCTACCTTATTCGGGGCATGCTACATGAAAAGGAGTCATTGCTCATCATTTCCTATTTTTCACTTTTTACTATATTTGAAAAAACTTGCACTTTTCTAGTATTACTTCATAGCTTATTTTCACTAGATTATGTTCTACTTAAAACATGTCATAATTTGTAATGTCATCATGACATCATTTCCTGAAGGCACCTTTACCTGTAACATGCCCCATTTAAAGCATACTGTTTGTTACTTTTTCTGCAAAACATGCTATGCCATTATGTTCAAATGTCAAACAAACTCAGGACTGGGCGCTTGAAAATGACAACATATCATTCCTCAGTTATTGATGTAATTATAACTATTAGAAACAAGTTCTTAGGTTTTCTTGTCATGCCTGCACAAACCATTTTAAGTGTTTTTACTGTATTAGAATACTGCTTATAAATAAGTCATAATCAGTAACTGTATGGGATGATATTAACATGCCTTTTTGTGTGCATTTCCACAAATAAATACGCTTTTGTTTTTCCAGTAAATACATATAAAGTATTTTCAACAAGAATGCAATGAAACTGCCTTTTAGAGTAAATAATGTTATAATATTATATATTTCTATTTTGACCTTGATCTCCATAGATTGAAGACGTTACAAAAACCTGTTTTACATTAAGGCGTGTTCGGAGGCCTGCTTTAAGAAAATAACATCATTAATGAACATTGCATTGCCTTTTTGTTGTCCTTAAAAATAGTAACTTTGTGAATGTGCCAAAATCACTGAAACTCAACCTTTAGAAATGCTTGATGCATTTTAATTGCTAATTGTAAGTAGTTATGCAGTGTGAATGTGTGTGGTTGCTTGCATTTCTTTTCACTTAAACTTGCTATGTGTATACTATGTTAACATGACTGACAAGCTGCTACCAAATTTCCAAGACAAATTGTTTCTTATGGTTTACTCTTGTACTTGTCAGTATATTCACCTGTACTACCTTTTTTTCTAAATCTACTAAATGTTAACCTGTACGTCTTCCCTCTAGTCAACACTGTCTTGCAAATTCTGATTGTTTACCAGCCCCTTTTAAGCACTTTTGTATGCAACGTTTAAATTTATGTAACACAAACCGTGCATTCCAAGTATAAAGTATACAAGTATAAAGTATACCTTCTTTTACAACTGAACAATAGAAATATATGTCATCCTTGAACTCCTATACACTCTTCGCAACTTGTTAAAATACACATTCCAGAGCTCATCAGTGACATACAGTCAAACATTTATTCAGCAAACCCCCAAAAAAGTACAATAAGAGGCTGCTTTAGACAGTTAAAATAAGAACAAAATGTCAGTTCAGGACAAGTTTCAACTGGCTGTTTATGGTTCCTGAAGGCAAGTGGCTAACTGGGGAATGTCCATAGTTGTTCACATTTCTGTCTTGCACTGGTAAAAACACATCCTCTATTTCTGTTATGATTGAACAAAATTGTTCCTTTCCCCACTTAGAAAACATTCCAAACAGTTTGTTTAAAAAACTGTCAGGTTTCAAAACCATCAGTTGCAATCTTTCAGTACAGTTTATTGCTTCAGGATAAAAACAGTATCAATGAAGATTGCATTACTAAATGTTAACCTGTACTTCTCATCTAGTCAAGACTGTATTGCAAATCCCATTTGCTACTGTAATGCTGTGAAGCTAGTCATTGTATACTGAGCAGACAAGAACTCCACATTCCATTGATGGGGCAATTGTTAAACTTAATTTGAGGGATTAACTTATTTAGTTAAGGTAGTGTCAATAATAAAAAAAGATAACTGTAATAATCCTTTTTGTCCCTCTCAGCCATTCAATAAAACTTTGATCAAATCAAAACTGTTCATAACCACTATCAATTTCACATATAATATCATTGAGAAAAATATTGACCTAAAAATTTCTTGTCTGTTTAGTACCATTTCTGAACTAAAATTATGCATAATATATTACTTTTTACAACTTTTTTTATCTGATATATGTATTGTTTGTATGACTTCGTTACTAAGTTTTTAAATAAAAGTTTAATAAAAGTTAAATGAACTGTTGTCTTATCCTTTTCTGGAAAATGGTACTTCATTTCATAACATGTTTTAAAAAACATTGGCAAGTAATATTGTCTTCAACTCCGGTCTCAAGCTTATAATGTCTTCAGACATATTGCTTCTTGCTCAGTTACACAAGTTCATATCACTGCTTCTTCGGACTGCACTCAAATTGGCCCTGCGTCCTGAATGATCCCAATCCCGAGAACAAAGGTCAATGTCATATTAAGTTCCAAGCAGTTACTGGTCAAACGACATCACTGTCTCTGATACAACTAGATACATCTCAACCTCTTAATCTAACCTCCCTCTCAATTGTGTATGGTTAACCGACCCATCAGTACTTTCAGTCCTTTGATTGTAAACTTTTATCATTACAAAATTTGCCAAACATCTACATGATACTGTTCTTAGAAATTAATTTCCAACATGTACTGTTACACATCATTCGGGCTGGCAGCACTAAAAAAACTTACAGGCCCAGAAACAGATTTGACACATGATATTTGTCTAATGGTGTTTAAAGTAGTGGTTGTTTTTAAAGAAAACATGATTACCGATGTTTATGTAAATTTGCACAATAAAAAACTTACTTGCTTATTAGGCGAACAATTTCAGAAAATGTACATGCCCAATTTGAAAATGTGTTACCACATGTGATCAGGCATGTGCTAAGGTCAAAGTCTGTAACATACACATTATCAATGATTCAAGAAGAAAAAGTACATGCTACCATGTAAAGACGAAACATACTTATTGTAAAAATGTGCAGGATGCTATGGAAACTCCAATAAACACTCTTTTTTCTCTGCACTGCTTAGAGTGAAGATAATTTATCTTTCTTATTAAATCTCAGCTGTCAAATTTCAATTAACATTAAAATTAAATTTGTAAGAGTTGTGATTATTTTTACGTTAGACAAGAGATAGATAAAATAGTTGTATATAATTATATGTGTGTTATTGTTTTTTTTTAAATTTTATGTAATATATCTTAGAAGACTAAGGCCAGTATTCACCAACTATTTTTTAAGTAAGAATTGCTTAAGTCATGGATTTCAATTTACAATGTCTGCATTATGTATTTAGCTACATGTCTGTATTTTTGCATGACACTTTAACATTGGTACTTAAAGCTTAAACTCACATTGCAAGTTCATAAGTAAGCTTTGTTTTGTTTGTATGAAAATTGTGACTTGATCTTAAGTCAAGACTTAGACTTACAAATTTTTAGTGAAAATGGGCCTTATTTAAAAATCCGAGACTTAAGTCCTTAAATCTTCTATTCATGAATGCATATACATACAAACTTAAAATCTTTGATAGGCCAGGGATTTAACCTGCAGCTTCCTGATCTGTAAGAGTGTGCTCTGCCACTGAGCTATGCAGATGGTAAAAAGTAAAGGGAAAAGACAGATGTCTGGGTAGAACCATGGCGTACTCCAAGTCAGATCTAATGAAAAACCTCTCCACATTGCTTTTTCCCTTACATGAACTGGAATCCACATAGTGGAGAATAAACTTGTTTAAAAATGAGAACTTCCAGTCAGCTTATATTGACCTCTCACTTTAGTATTTTTCAGGTGGTCTCTTACTTTTGATGATGTCTTAAAATGAAAGGACATTGAAGAAGTTTGTATCCATTCACTTCATCATTAGGCTCTACAAATGGATTCCTTTATTTTATAAAGCAACAACAACTTATGTACCTTATTTATATAAAAGATATACATGTATTAATAAGTTACTGCAAAATTATATTGTAGATTCTTAAAGAAGAAGCAATGTGCAAGTCAAGTCTAACTCCAGGAAAAAAGAAATAATAAACCATCATAACACGTATCAGAATCTCAACAGAAATGCCCCTGGAGTGTTTTCCCCTGCTGCGTGATAACACGCGACTGATCCGCTACAAAGACTTCTTATACAAGGTGAAAGTCCGATATGATGCAAAATCATTCACTGGCACATCAGTCCAGTTCTCTGAGACTATTGCTCATGATGAGATAGAGCAGGTTTTCCGAGCTGTTGTCTACATCACTGAGAGAGACATACAATTAAAGCCTATCCAGTCACAGCATTTCATTATCACACCTCTGAAGATTCCATGGTCATTCACTCGAAAGCATCCATCGTTTCATTTCCTTCAACATGGCAAGCGGCTCTCAGTGGTTCCTTATGTTTTTGATCTGTTCGTGAAGCTGAGACAAGATGTGCAGTCACAGGCTGGGTCTACTGGCATGCAGGAACAGCAAGCCAACACGGCGTCAGGTAAAACTTGGATATCTGCAAAAAATGTCAGTGATATTTTGCCAAGATTGCGTACTGTTAATTGATTATTGAAGTAGACTATTAAACAAATTAAGTTTCATCAACATTTCTACCTGGCTTGTTTTGTACATAGAAACTTAAGCATTTTAGTCAATAGGTTTTTCTTGGGGGAAGAATTTTTAAATGTCTAAATGCATCTCATGCTGTGATCCATGCAGGTAAAGGCAAAATTTGTTGCCTCATTTCTGTACACAGCAAGCATATAGATTGTATGCTAACTATGTGTTTTCACTGTAATCCTTGACGTGTCTTGCTTGTTTTGAGTCATCTGTTATTGTGACCATCATATGCAAAGCATGCTTTAGCACATTTACTCGAATATGCCTTGATAATATTTTAACACAAATTTGACATTTAAGGAATTACTTAAGCTAAGATGTACATTATGTATTAGCATTAAGGACATAAAAAAGTCAATTTAGATAAAGCAAAAAATTAATATGTATTGGTATATGAACTGGCAATAAATGTAAATGTTACTTTTTTGCATAAATAAGGGTATATAGTTATATTTTTTTGTTGTCAAATTTGGAATGTAAGCAGTATAAGTTTTTCTACATCAGAGCTTTTTCTCTTTCTGTTTACTTCTTTAATTTTTTAATTTTCATTTGATTTTACAGAAAATGAAACTGATCACAAAATTGGTCAGACATTGACAGTACCTGTAGAAGGACAGGTAGTTGGAACTCCAAGGTTTGGAAGAACTGCAGATGGCCGATGGTGCAGGCTTGTTCCCCAGGGAGCTCAGATGAGGGTCCATAAAGGAAGCTGTCAAAAAGTTCATGACAGTAACAAACAGTCTACCAACAAAGAAAAATTGTCACCACAGGCTACTCGAAACAATCAGTCCATGAAGCGCAAACTGAATGAAGCAATGAACAGCTCAAAGACTGAGATTGATGAAAGGTCTAACTCAAAATTGCGAAAGTTGACAGGTGAAGAAAGCAGTAAACAGAGAAATAACAAAGAGTCTAGTGAGAAGCAACAGAATGCTGATAAAAAACAAAATATAAGTGTTGTAGATAAATCTCATTTGGATAGACATGTTAAAGTAAGGAATTACCAAATTAAATCCCCTAGTAGCTCATCAAGTGAATGTGATGAAAAAGGCACTGCAGAAAAAGCAAATCAGGCGAGGAGTGTACAAACAAGCAACTTTCAAACTTTGTCAAGTGATCGAGGTGAAAAAAGACAGAGTGGTCTGCGTCATTCACCAAGAAAACTTAAGAGAAATGACAGACAGTCAGGTAACAGGAGGAATCTGTCCCCTGCTCAGTTTCCACGGGAAAAAATATCGAGAAAAGCGAAGAATCAAATTATTTCTTACAAGATATCTGATACAAATGAATCTGAAAGTCAAGAATCTGATAGAAACCAAAATGAAGCTAAAGAAAAGAGTCATAAACAAATGTTAAGAAATAATAAAAAAGACAAATCACAAAAATCTGAGCAATCAGCCAACGATCATAACAAAAGGTTAAGTGATAGGGATAACAAGGACAGTGATAAGACATGGACTGAAAATAACAGTAATAGAGGTAGCAGTAGCAGCACTGCTCCTGATGAGGACACAAAGATTGAGGATGAAAGGGATAGTAGGAAGGTTTTAAGGCGGTCAGGGCGATTAGCAGATCAAGATTTTGACAGGGACCAAGAAGGATCTCGAGGGGTGCAAGATGATAGACATTTGCTTTATTCAGAAGGTTTGTTTTTATTATGTGTTTTTTTCTACTTCCATAAATTGCATAATGTTGAACTCACACATTTAAAGTTATGGGGATTTCCAGTTTGCTTGTTTTTGGTGGAAGAAGTCCTTAGACTAATTTCAGGGTAGAACTATACATAACGCAGGTCAGCTGAAAGTCTTAACAAGGAAGTTGTTGTCCAAACCAGAGTTAAACCCACTTAGCAAGAGCCTGAGTAGGAATCGTTGAATTCTGCATTCCACTGCCCCATTGTTTTTATTTTCTGTATTTGCATGTGTGTAAAAGATTTATGAGTTATCGTTCCTTGTTATGTTCTTCCAAACTTATTTAGACATATTGTATTAATTTATGGTTCTTAACTTGTGGCAATATGGATAGTGTATTAGACCTTGGTAAAGTTTTTTTACTAAGTGTGATACAAGAAAAAGCAAGAAAAAGTTGTGACTTCTTAAGACGTTTTTAAATATTCAGTTGTATTCTATTTCATACCTTTTATTTTTAAACAGATTAGTTTCTAAGCCAAGAATTACTTTAAAAAAAATCTTTTGTTCTTCTAATTTGTAAAAACCAGGCCATAATGCCTGTGGAACCCCCATGTTTAGGCAATCCAAATTATTAAAAAAAGAGTTACTTATTTGTATTAAAAACCAACAACATTTATTATAATTATATATTCTTACTTTAGAGAAGATTAATGTCCCAATTTTTCAAATAATTCAATATTAAGACTGTTTGCTCTCAAACCAGACAGTTCAATAGCAAAAATTTTCTTAGCTAACATGCATGTATTAACTTTATATTTTTAATGCCATTGTAATAGATGCTCCCTCCAGTCAAGAGAGTGGAAGAGAAGGTGGAAAGGGAAGTCGCAAACTGTACCGTATCAACCACAGTCCACTAGTTCGACTACCCCTTTATTCAGGTACTGGAGCTATACCATCCCTTTATCCTTAAACAGACAAATTAAAAGAAATGGGAGAACTGTTGTGTATTTAATCCAGCCTATAGTATAGTAATAAACTAGGCTCTTTCTAAGAAGTTGTAAATGGTTATGTTATTAAAAGGTAAGCCAGTTATCCCAAGATCACAGCCATAAATACTGTGTTATTCTCCCACAATACGCAAAGTTTACAACATTTCCTACACATTTCCTAGCCACTTGGCTGCCTATGTTGCAGATAAAGATTATTGGGAGCTGGCTTTTCCAGACCTACACTATTCATCTGTATAGAATTATCTAAGCCTGATCAAGTCAAGCTTTGCATGACTTCAACACAACAATGGTCATTGCCAAATAGAAAAGATTGTAGGGTTGCATAAAATATTTAAGTGACAAAAAAAGAAAAGAAATTAGAAATATTATCCAAGATCAATAAATGCTCCATTAAAGGAATTGGAATTTAGAATATGGTCTTATCTGTGATAACAGTGGGAGGTTAATGGGTCAGGGGAAAGGGGTGAGCGGGTTTTTCTTGCTGTAGTGGTATCAGGAAAGGGGAGGGGATTGGGGGGACTCTTAACGAAGACCATTTCAAATGCCTTAAACATATACAATCTTGTTGTAGAACGACCTTTGAAATTAACAATATCTGTTGAATATAATATGAATGTCATTATCAATGTAGAAAATAATATATAAAATCACTACTTTTGCTTTCACCAGTATTAAGAAATTTTCCTTAATTCTTCCAAGTAAAATGGAGTAACTATAAAAAGACACATTAGTGAAAGACTGAAAGATATCGAAGTCATGTTTTTAATATGCAGGTTATGCTCATTGGCCTACAATGGTGGGCCTTGGTAAAAAGTTTTCAAGTGGAAAACATTTTTTAACATTTTTGAAATGACTCTGATTTTTATGTCCACAAGCATGATCTTCTCTATCGTCACATGCCAGAATCTTAACTAATGTGAGAAGTGACATTTGCAAGGAACATGATGATATTTCATTCATCTTAAGGCAAGTTTTATTGATAGTATTGTAGGTATATTGGTAGTTTTTGAAAGAATAGAGTTAATTTTGGCAAAACATATCACTTTAAGGATTGGAAATTTTATATATTATTCCAGGTCAGCTGTCCAACTCCAGTCCTCAGGTCTCAACAGTTAGGCCACTGAAACGAGATGCACAACATCGACAGCATGGTGACTCCAGTACAACAGCACTCAGAGTGAACCTGACTGCCCTGGTAACAAATAAGTTTATAAAAAGTCTCTCAAGCTTGAATGTTTGACTTTATTTTTACTTGTAGTTAGCAGTAGTTTTGCTGGAGATGCAGTTATAACCATGTTTGTTTTGAAAAATAAGTTGGCATTCAGTTTTACATATTTCTATGGCTTCAAACAAAGCTTGAGGACATAAAATGATCATGTTGTATTTATTTTCTGCATCGAACAGCACAGCATCAAGAAGTAGTTTGTAGGAGGATTAATTGGTGTCATAGCTGCAATAATAATTTTTTGCTGTTCATAACATTTTCAAGATAAGTTATGGTGATATTTTTGAAAAATAAAATTATGTGCAAATGAAACATTCTAATAGTTCACATTATTTCAACAACGAAGCAGTTACATTTTTGAATGAATGGCTTTGATGAAGAAAAAGACCTAATATATAATAGTGGTGGAAGGTGTTGCAGACGAAAAATGTTATTATTACATGTTATTATTATTCTACAGCTTTCATAGCTGTGTGGTATTTTGAGGTATCTTAACTACCAAAAATAACTGAACATTCATTGTGTCATTAGTGACTGCTGGTGTTTATGAAACACTTATGCAGCCACAAAATCGGGTTAGGCCAGTATTTTCACCCTGTGGCATACCGGTATATTAAATTTATTGCAGTTTTGTACCTGCATGTTTTGTACCACTCCATGAAAGTGTAAAAATGCATTTTTTATTTTTATTTTTAATCTTTCAATTATAATGTAATTGTGAAAGCCAATTGATTATTGTTTTTTAATGGAATGTAAATGAATATAAAAGTAGAAGCAAGAATCTTCAATTCTATTTGTGATTTCAAAAAACAGTTGTACAGTAACTATAATGTGATAATGCTAGGGAACAAAAAGATATTGATCTAGAATAATTCAATTTATTCAATTTGCAAGATTTTTTAAAACTTTTTCTTCTCATTTTAAATACTAAAAAGTACATTTTTTTCTAGGACTTGGTTAAAAATACAAGAGAGATTATTATTATTTCCCTGCTGTCTGTCTTTTCTCTGTAAAACTCTACATTATCTGTAAAATATGACATCCTAAGTGTACAGATTAGGTTTTTTAAATCACATAGGTTGACTTCAGTATTCATAATATTGTCATGTTCAGCTTTCACCACAGTCTAAGTAGTTTATTTGTTAACTTATCAATGCAGTTAATTATATATATTATTATTAATTATTTCACGATTATTTTCCAGACTGATGACCACATGGAATCCGCAAGGCTTGCCGCTCTCAGATCAAGGGAGATAACCAGTAGTTCAGCACCAGATGTGGCTGGTCTTGATAGAATTACATCTCCTGCAGGCTCCACTCACAGACAAATTCTGTTGTCACAGAGAAGGGACAGGCATGTTGTAGAACAGGTGGGTGACATTTTAACAATTAACCTCTGAACCTGGTCTCGATATGGTTACAATTTTTAGAAGGGATATACACAATGTTAAACACAACAACAATTTTTCAGTATCAGAGTTTGGGTAATTTGTATATTAAACCAAGTTAGACAAAGCTCTAAAATTGCATCAAAAAGCATGTTGGAACTTATTGTTGATGTTTTTTTATGTTTGGATTTAAGTCAAACATTCTTATTTCGTTCCAATTAGCCTTTTTGTAAGCCTATCATACAGATCCTAGTCATGTAATGTAACTTCCATTACTAGCACACAAAATTAATGCTTTTTTAATTCAACATGTATGGTATTAAAAAAAAACACAATGTGCTAGCATTCCATTTGATACTCTAGGACATGATTTCTTAACAATACACTATATTTCAATCAGAACAATTTTCAAGTAAGATACCGATGTAATGGAAATACAGCTTTACAGTAATTTTAACTGATAATTAGTGATTTTTAATCACACATGAATAACTGATTAATTGATTTGGATTTAAACCAGTTAGTTTTGTGACGTGGTCATCCCACCTAACCTAACAAACAAACTTAACCTTAAAACCTTTTTCTGGTAATCTTGTTTTGGTGTAGAAATAATATTTTCACAAACTTTGGAAAATCACACATAACCATGATATTGGAATTATATGCAAATAAGACATTGGAATTATATGCAAATAACCTCCCCCTCACACACACACACACATCTCCCTCCCCTCCTCCCCCACCCCACTCACACACCTTCCCCCCTACCCCCTCTAACTGATTTTGAAAATATATAACAGTTTGTTTAGAATTCATTGTTTTTAGGTTAAGATTTACATGTTACTTTGTCCCAACTTAGAATTTTTCTTTTTTATTAAGAATTTGATGAACAATGATTCGAAGTAAAGCAATTGTAATAGACAATATACAGAATTTGAAAATTAATACAATTAATGTGTTGTATACTAAGATGTGTATGCCAAAGTTAAATAAAATATTCATCCTTTTTTGAATTTATCGATAATTTTTCTTCTAAAGTTGATATTTAAAGTGTCTCCTTTTAGAAATAGGAAAACTCCAAATATTATGTCATATCCTCTTTAGTAGAAGTGGTTTGCTATTGAGCATCTTTTGGAAACAAATTATAGCATAAGACAAACCAACAAAACATGTTACTTGATTGGTTTGACTCAACTATCCCAAATATATAATTAATTGTTTTCAAACTCGACATATTTTAGGCAGTTTTTCCCACTTTTTTTGCTGACTGTGCTTTATTCAATAAATCGCCAAGCTTTTGATAGCCAAATGATTTATTTCAAAATTACCCAAACAGTTCTGCAAAGTATTTTAGTTTATGCTGCAAAATATAAAATAATTTCACCACATGGTTTTGATTTTTTAGACTTTGAATATATCTGGTAATATATTTGAAGTCTTATTTAGCTCAAATCATACAATAAAAAAATTTTTATTCACAAAATAAAAATCTACACATTTTATTCTTCATCTGGTGTATTGATACAGAAAATAATGTCAAAGTGAAAAAATAGGAAGGAACAAAGTTGACCATGCGTGCCCATATCGGGATTACAACCATTACCCCCCACCAGTTTTCTCACCTCTGTAGTTTTTTAATATTTATATTCATGAGGTTGAATCCTTGTTAGAGATTTTAAAAGACAGTGGGTATTTTTAAAGTATGTCTAATAGATCAACATCTGTCAAGATAGTAGGGCTTTATGTACTGAATATCACAATATATTTATAAAGTTCTTTTAGGGAACCTTAGTTTGTAGTTAACAGTGGTTTGTTTGAGATTATGGATTATATTAAACATTTTCTTTCACATTTCACATTATAACTTTTGTTTTAATGTTTTAAATCTCCCTTTTAGGCTGAGAGAGCCGAGGAGGCCAAACTGCGACAATTGTATGAACCTGTGCGGCGATCTCCTCGCCTCATCCAGCAGGACTTGTCAGACAACATGTCAAATAATCCATCACATGACCAAGCCTTAAGGAACCATGGGCTGTCAGAAACATCACTTGAGGAAAATCATGGACCTACAAAGAGACACAGTTTTGGACTGATAGGGAGGTTGATGGATTCATTCATGGGAAAGAAATGATGCTGATGTAAATGAATGGATGATAGTTAAACAGAAGAGTTTTTCTCCTATAATTAATTACCATTTGAAAAATAAACTTCACAGCGACATATTTTTTGAGTAATTGGGATTCAGTGTTTGGGAAATATGATGTTCCTTAATCCAAATATTATACTAATGTAAATAGCTCTTTCATTAAAAGGTTAATTTTAGATCATTAGAGAAATTACTGAATGATTCACCAAATCAGGACCGGTTTTATTGTCAATTACTATTGTTGTGGTCAGTCTTTTGTGCCATTAACATCTTTTGATAGTTTGAGAAATATTTTCAATTTCCAATGTGCCAAGGATTGCATTTAATTTGTTCATAGATTAAGGAATTTTCCAAAATAAATACATTTTGAAATAGAGGAAAGGCTTATGGATTTATTGATCAAGAAAAAAAGTAGAATGATGTAGAAAGTGGCACTGCACTATTTGTGTTATTTGCTATTGATAATTGTCGATTGATTGATATTGATTTCATTGTGGTAACCTCTTATATTGTATATTCATTCAAGTTGAATGATAAATTAGAATAAAAACACAACTTTTCTGTTGCCATTCAGCCTTTGTCAAGCATGTGTTTTTGTATTATGTATTTAACTTGTCCCCTTTTGTGTAATAAACTGTTTTATTTCTAACAGCATCAGAAATGATCTTTATAACAGTATTAGAAGTAATATTATTTTTAACTATTTGCAATTGTTAATTTCTCATTTTATTGCTAAAATGTTTTAATTGGAACAGCTATTATAACAGTAACAAAACGTGTTTCAAAAAGAATTTGTAGTCAGATGCAGTGTTATCTCTAGAGCATGTTTCTTGCATTTTTGATGCAATATTCTTTATGCTGATGTAACAGAATTGATATGATGTAAATATAAACATAATCAATTATTCTACGGGAGGCCCTGGGTTCGATCCCGGGCCGCGACATACCAAAGTCAAGAAAAATTGTAGTGGCATAGCTCCCTTGCTAACGCTCAAGCAAATATAAGGGTAGTTCCATGACTGGTTGGCCCAGTGTCAGAATAATGTGACTGGGTGTGGTATCATGCTAGGTGTTCACCGCATGCTATTCACAGTGAAGGCAGCACTTTATCTGCTTCAAGTGGACACCGTCTCCAGATAACTGAGATACTGTTGGTGGGACGATAAACCCAATAAACAAACAAACAAAATAATCAATTATTCATCTGAATAAGGTAATTTAAACACAGTCTGTCTCAGCAAAGCTACTTGATATCGTTCTAATGTAGTGCCTCATCAGCCATTAAAACTATAGGCTCAAGATGCACCTGTTAGCATCTCATAAACAAGGAGAATAAAAATCTGCATAGCTTTAATTCACAACTTTTGTTTATCATTGTTATCCAGAACAACACAGCTGAACTATTATATTGCAAGTTAAAACTCATAATGTTAGTGGAGTTTAAAAAATTGAATGCCCTGAATAATTCTTTTTTAATTTTGCTATTTTGACATTTTTAATGATTGTTTTTCTGAAATGGAATTTCTTGCATGAATTTTTTTATTGGGTGCTATATTTTGGTGATGTCATGCTTTGACATTTGCTGTGCTATTAGAAAAGGTGTTTGATTTAAAAAGACTGTTGGTGACTGCTGAAAATGTAAATATTACTCGGACACATTTCTTAGTTCTGACATCAAAGAAAACAATCATGCCATCAGTGTTATTTCTCACAAAATAGAAAATGCCTAGAAAAATATAAATTTGACACAATGTTAAACAATTGACTAGGGGACAAGATTATTCTGTGATTTTTGTCCAATTTACAGATGAGGTAAATTTTGCAAATAGAGATTTCTAGCATGTTTGTTTTCTACAGTGTTTTATGTCAGACATTCTGCATATTTATTTGATACTTAAGTGTACCCAAACTGAAATATATCTGCAAGTGATGAATGCAATCATTGCCGATGTGGGTAAGAGCAATCACTTTTGATGTGGGTTAGAGCAATCGCTGCCTATGTGGGTTATAGCAATTGATGCAGATGTGGGTTAAAGCAATCACCTCCGATGTGGGTTAGAACAATCACTTCTGATGTGGGTTAGAGCAGTCACTGCCGTTGTGGGTTAGAGCAATCACTTACGATGTGGGTAAGAGCAATCGCTGCCGATGTGGGTTAGAGCAATCACTGCCTATGTGGGTTAGAGCAAAAACTGCCTATGTGGTTTAAAGCAATCACTGCCGATGTGGGTTAGCGCAATCGCAATTAATGTGGATTAGAGTAATCACTGCCCTTGTGGGTTAGAGAAATCACTTCTGATGTGGGTTAGAGCAATCACTGCCATTGTGGGTTAGAGCAATCACTTCCGATGTGGGTTAGCGCAATCTCTGCTGATGTGGGTTAGAGTAATCACTGCCGATGTGGGTTAGAGCAATCACTACCGATGTGGGTTAGAGCAATCGCTACCAGTGTGGGTAAGAGTAGTGACTGCCGAAGTGGGTTAGAGCAATCACTGCCGATGTGGGTTAGAGCAATCACTACCAGTGTGGGTTAGAGCAATCGCTACAAGTGTGGGTTAGAGTAGTGACTGCCGAAGTGGGTTAGAGCAATCGCTGCCGAAGTGGGTTAGAGCAATCGCTGCCGATGTGGGTTAGAGCAATCACTGCCGATGTGGGTTAGAGCAATCGCTACCAGTGTGGGTTAGAGTAGTGACTGCCGAAGTGGGTTAGAGCGATCGCTGCCGAAGTGGGTTAGAGCAATCACTGCCGATGGGGTTTAGAGCAATCACTACCAGTGTGGGTTTGAGCAGTCACTGCCGATGCATCTATGACATGGCTGAAAACTGTCTTAGCAAGGATACAATTTGTAATCCTTCTAAACTTGTTTCTTTGTACATTATTAATATTACTCATTATTGTAAACTGAAAGTGTCGGGTTTTTGTGCATGTTTGTACAATTCATTGAAATTATAATAATGGTACTGAGACAATTTGATAATTGAAAGACTTCTTTATGTGGTTTTAATAATTACTAGATTCAATTTTCAAGCAAATGCCCTATCCTTAAGCTGAATATAAAAAAGAAAGTGTTGAAAAAGGCTGACACACAACGGTACAAGAAATACAATGCGTTTTGCTGCTTAGTATACTAGTATATTTCTACTTGCATACAATGTTTGATATAATTTCATACAATGAAGAAAATCTACTTGTTAAGCAACTGATTTAGTTCTTGAACACTATATAACCCCTAAATTTTGTTATCTGACATGAACCATGCATAACTTAAACACGCTGAAATAGCGTCCTAAGATGTTAGGAGGGTTTGTTCTCATTTTGCCAAGTTCTGAATTATTTGAAAGGGGGCCTTTTTTGCTGTCATACCAAAATTGCCACCATTAAGAAATAGACCTGGCCTTTTGACTGGGTTTGGAGGTAAATAATTAAGAAATTATGCTATAATGAAAATTATAGATTTATGACTGATGGCTGAGAGTTAACTCATTGTACCCTAGAGCCAATTGTCCAGTTATCTCCTACAGGTATTTCTCCAGTTGTGCCCTACAGGTATAGGAGGCCTTATCAGGTCCTCCTTCCTAGGCATATCTAGTACTGAGGAGCAGTGAGAGATAGAAATTGGGGGTGGGTGTAGTAAAAATGCAATAAACTTGGCATAAATAGACATTATTTATTGAAATTTCTAACATAAATAGACAAATAAATTCTCTTTCCAACCATATAATTTATTATACTGAGAGACAAGAAGTAACAAATAAATGGTGAAATAAGAAAAGAAATAACTTACACAAAGTGAGTATTTATCCATTTTAAGTATCCATAAATGCACTGTATATTGAATTTAACTTATCCAACTGAATAACATTAATCCAACAACATATATACACTATCACAATTTTAAAATAATAAATATTAATGAATAAATATGAAGCATTATGAAATAAATTATGAACTGTATTATACACTAGCACATTATCTCTTTTCTCAAATGTTATGTTTATAACATATGTAAACTGGTTGGTATGATCCCTCTTAATTTCACAGTTACTAAATGGCAAAGTTTAGTGTTGTTGTTTTTTAATTTTCCCCTTGCTTTAATATTTTTATTTGCACTTTTATTTTCAATAGCACTAGTTCCTATTTGGTAAAAAAGTTCTTATTTCAACCCGTATCTCATTTAAATATGTCTGTGGTTTTATTTAAGTTATGTGTATTCTGGTAGAAACATTAGGAATATGTACACTATTTACATTAAATCACATCACTTCTCAAGTCCTCATGTGTCACTTCTTAACCAGGTCTCGGTGCCAGGGTTGAAAACAGTCCATGCAGAGATGTACACTGCACTGTCCACATGTGTTTACAACTTCCCTCCTTTTTTTACCCTTGCTACACTGTTTGCATCTCCCTCTCTTCTCTCCTCTCTGAGGGTAATGTCCAGAATTCACTGTTGCCAGGGAAGCCTTCTCATTTTCAGTGTAATCCCTGATCAGCAGCTTGGCCAGTGCTAACCTGAAGTCAAGCATGGTCCGCAGTTTTCCCTTTCCAGTCTTTGTTTTTAGTTGATGATTGGGCGACTCTTTCATCAGGATGAAGCCATTAGCAATAGCAACATCAAACAGAAACCAGAAAAGATAGAGCCACCACTTCTTGGACGTGCGGTAGGTGCTGTACTCTGTTCGCAGCTGGTCAGCCATGTCAACGCCATTCATGTGGTCGTTGTAGTGTACCACGATAGACGGGGCTCGCACCTCTTCTCTGATGCCATTCCTTTTCATCCTGTTCACTGTGCTGTCTAGTCTAGCAGGATTATCAGCTGTGGACAGGAAGTACACCAGCTTGTTGTCTTGCCACACACAGGCTGTGGTGTCCCCCTTACTTGCTGATGTGAAGTTGCCCCTTTCCTTCACAGTTTGCGGTCGCAGGTGATGAGCCAGATAACACTTCCTATTATGTCGAGCTGTGCCTCTGGCATATGTCCCATTATTTAGCAGCTTCTCAAAGAGGGATGGACTAGTGAAGTAGTTGTCCATATTAACTATATGGTGCCGACCCCAAAGACAGCGTGTCATGTCCTCCACCACCCTCCCAGCCAGTCCGAGCTCAGGTGCTGTACCATTGTCTCTCCCAGTATATACCTGGAACTGGTTGAGGTACCCGTTGGCTGGATCTGCTCGCATCCACACCTTTATGCCATATTTTGTGGGCTTGGCCGGAAGATACTGCCTGAATGCTAGACGTCCTCGAAATTTAACCATGCCCTCATCAACACTAACATCTCTGTGTGGGTTGTAGTTGTTGAGACAGCGTTGTAACAACTCATCCATGATAGGGCGCACGTGACATAGCCTGTCATGGCCTGGTTCACCTCGAGGTGGGTTTGAGGTCGTGTCGTTGACATGAAAGTATTGGCAGATCTTGCTGTACCGGTCCCTGGTCATGACGCGGCGAGCCCTCTGGTTGCCAATCAGCTGATCCCTCGACCAGTACATGAAAGTTTGTGGTAGCTGAAAAAATACAACAAAACAAATGCTGTTACTATTGACTGGCCATGCTTATACATGTATACAGATTATTAAATATATTGAAACTGTAAAAAACATGCTCAATGCCTCAATTAAAAATATTTTTTCTAAACCATTTTACTCAGATCTTTAATTCATTTTTTACTCTGATTTTTTAAATAATTAATATAAAACAACCAGATGAGAAAATTAAATATATTTTGTAAGTTATGAAAAACAAATATGTCAACAAGTCAGTATATGTATGTAACAGGCTTTAGTTTGTTTTTTTAATTTCCAAGAAAAAATGCTGAAAAATACTTACATGCAAAATACTCATGTAAACTCGCAGTCCAAGCCAAGCCCTTAACTCGTCGGGATTGACAGGTCTCCAGTTTGGGTCTGGTTTAGTTCTCATCTTACGGTCAGCATAACTGTTTGTTTGTTCAACAATGTTCAAAATCAATGAGGCAGGGAAAAACAGTTCAAAAAAGTCTAATTCATTTGTTTTTTCTTCTAAAACAACAGTTGCTCCTGGTTCAGGACCAGAAAATGGCTCTTTCTGAACATCTCCCCTAAAATTGAACTTCCAACTTTGTTCTTCACGCTCTTCATCGCTGTCTTCTACCTCCGAACTTCTGCTTTCTGTCTCACTTTCACTCGAGGAATCAATGCTGATATCACTTTCCTGTCCATCAATGTCCGTATCAAATGTCAACTCAAACACAGAGCGCCGATTTTCCATGTTTTTTATCGTCTTGTTGCGGCTGTAATTTTCGCGGAAATGAATTCAAATTAAAACATCCGGTTAGAGTTACTTCTCTTCTATCGATGTAACAACGTTTCTGATTGGCTAAAACATAACAATGTGTGAAAAAATCCTTCCAAACCAACCAATAGAGCGGAGCGCATTAACGCGTCATTCGGCAGGGGAAACAACTTTTTGCCGAGCGCAATAACGCGGCGCTCGTCACTAGAGACAGGTAAATAGCGACGCGTTATCGTGGCATTCGTTGTGGGGGAGACCTTTTTAGCGCCGCTTTAATGCGTCATTAGGGTACAATGAGTTAATATTAATAAATAAAATTTGCAGCAACTGAAAACAAATTATGCTCATTGGAATAGTACTTCTACATTGATTTTCGATTTAACACATATTCTGGTTGATTGCATAAATGTCTATAGGAAATTATGTGTGCAAATAAGCAGAATCAACTGTATTGTTATTGTATTTATCATTTAGGAACTATGGTAACTTGTTACTGTTTATAGATTGAGCTATCAAATACCTGTTGTGTAGAAGTAACTCACTGTAACAACTTTTAGTGCTAAATTTAAGTTTATTTTTGGTCCAGCTGTCATCCATTACCGAAGGAGAATATTAAGACAACAACAGTTTATCACAGCCAGCCATCGTATATACATGTACACATAGGATGCTTTAAGTGTTTTAAATAAAGTTTGCAAAATCTTAACAATGCTACTAATTTTTGTAAATGATTCATGAACATTGTATTTAAATAGAATCATTAAGTTGTTTGTATTGTTTTTTGTTACATCGCACAGACACAATTAAATTAATGTAAAAAAAAATAAGATAATTTTAATAATTATTGTGCGATTATGTTAAGTGTTAATAAATTGTTTATGTTTACATGGCTTTTCTTACTGCTTTTTCTGTCGACCTGTGGAATATGTGTATGGCATACTTGTTTTATTCACAAAAGTCTTAAGTAATGCAAGGATTGCTTTGTTTGTTTTTTATCAATTATCAGTTGTGAGTGTCTTTCCTAAAGAAATATGAATCAATTTTAGTTGTGCATGTATGACAAGTCATCTAGGCCTGGTGGCCAAGTGTGTACATCACACGTTCGACTTCCATGAGGTCTAGGTTTAATCCCAGCCAAAGCATACTTAATTCATATAAAATGGTCAGAGATTTAATAATGATCAAGTATAATAAAAAAAAAATGATTACAAGCTGCCAAGATAATTTTTATTAAAATTAGATTAAAAATCTTTTTCACACCTTGTCAGTTATAAGTTCCATAATTCCTGCTGGTGATCACTATAATGTACCAAAGGCCAGAGAATTGCAAAATGGAACAAGAACATTTGCAACACTTGGAGAAAAAGATCTGAAAATGCTTAAAGCTTTTTCATGATGTAAAACACTGCATATATTAGGATTTAAGATATTTCATTTAATTGTGTATGTTTGATTTGCAATAAAAAATACATTAACTTAAATTTTAATTACATAATTGTTCATTGGTAGAATAAACACAGCTTATTATTTCCAATCCTCAATACAGAGTTCTGACTGACTTTAAAGCTAGCCTATTCAATGTTATGCCCGACAGTTTGCCTATATCAAATGCATGTAATAACATCTTATTGTTCTTGGGGAATTGGGACATAATTTCTGCATACACTCATACTTTGGTAAAAGTAAAGGCTGTTTACAACACAGATCGCAAAAAAATTGCTCTAAATATTCATTCTTTCCAAATCTATAAATAAGCATGATGGCAATTTTAGCTAAAAATAGATACTAATGTCAGCCAATTACAGAGATGATGTAGCCAAACCTCAAAAGTTTTGTCACATGATTTTCTTAGGTTTAAAATAGCTTTCTGTGCAGCGTGGCTTGGAAAAATATTTTTGTAATGATGAGTGTTTTGTTATGCTTTACCTTTTTCATGGATGTAGGGCACATATAAAGAGCTTTTTGCAAAATCCTTTCAGGTAATATTAATGTATTTGGTTGTTTGAGAGAGAACAAAATGTGGTCCAGACAGTTGGATACCACCTTTAAGGTTTGTTCAAGGGCCTATTAGAGGTTGAGTCAATCAATATCATGCAGGTGCCAGGTGGTTCCTACAATATTTGACCTGATTAAAGTTTGACCAATCAGACACTTGAGAACTCAACATTTTATTACTTTGAATCCAGAACTTAGAACAACTTAAATTTCAGAGCACATCTATTAAAAGTTTAACAAAGCTACATTATACTTGTAAAAAGAAAACTTTCATATCTTGGTTATATGGAAAAAAACAACACTAACCCAATCCTATGTAATATAATACTTTATTAAACTTGTTTCACCCATTTACAATGTAGAAACATAACTTGTAAACATATATACAAAGTTTAACATGTATAAAATATAAGGCAAGAAGTTATAAGTTGTACTGTCAACAACAGAGTATGTTTTTTTTTAATAATAAACAATTTAAGCACGATATGACTCGTATTTCTATTACTATTACTGACTACTACTGATCACACACAAACAAGTAGATTTTACTTTAAAATGCTAGAAAAATAGCTTTTGTTGGATTGATTGTTTCCCTTTTATTTGATAAAGGTAAAAAATAGACTTTATTTGAATGCAGTTTTGTTTTTCATTTTATTCAAGAACAAACAAAAAAAAGTCACATAAATCATGTTATCTGTACATTAAGGTTCAAAGTTATAAAATTTATTCCATAACAATAACAGATTTGAAAAAAGAGAATTTAAAAAAAAATGCATTTAATTTATATTTTCCCATCATTAAGACAAATTAGTTGTACAAACAAATCAATATGCTATACCTTCTATAACTTAAGCAACTGAATTACCTTTTTTCTTCAAAACTTAATGAGCAGTTAACATATAAAACTGCAGTCTTTTTCTAAGAAGACAGACAGATAAATGAGCATATACACCAACATTCAACAGAAGTATTATAAGAAAGTAATAATTAACAAGCACTTCAAGACACCTATCATTGAATGGTTCTTTCAACAACAATGAATGGCAGCAGCCTCAGTCCGTGGTTATGTGTCCGCTGCTCATGCTCCCATCTTGCATGTCTCATGCTGCCATTTTTTATTTTATTAATTAGTAATGAGTTTGATAGATTTGATTTTATATCATTTATTTTTCCAAAATAATTATCTTTACATTTTGGGTACTGTTTAAACTGATGACAAACTGATAGGTAGAAACTATATAATATTGTAAGAACTTATAGATGGTCTTATAGATGAATAAGGCTTGTAGAAGACTTTTTTTAAATTTCACACAAACAATAGCAAACTAATTACACAATGAAAATATTATCATTTTAACAGATAAAGTTCCAAAATAAGGCATGGTTATATATGATATGTATTTTTCTCCACACAAAAACAATACAAAACTGACTATATTTTGACTACTGTAACTGTGTTTACAATACTTAAACAGAGCAAGTTTTCAAATAAAACAGAATTAGAACCTGATTTAGTAATCAATACATACATACCTTTACAGCAAATATAGCAAGTATTTATGGCTATATATCTAACTGATAAATTACTTTAACAAAAAGGTTTAAAAAGTCATTGTACCTTTATATACAGCATAACACTAAGCCGTACAGTGAGAAAAACATAAACATATCTCGGCAAAGATAAAATCACTTCAAACTTGTAAAACAATAACAGCTTTAATTAAATGTAAGAATAAATAATATTATTAGGTCCCGTTCCTATGTCCACAGTTTGATTAATCCACAAAAAATTCATTCATTGAAATGTTAGGATTCTTTCTATTACCTTGTATTTGCAAGTACAACTACATTTTCCCAATGTTTTTAAGAGCTAGAAATTAAACAAACTCCCAAGAGCTTGATCAACATGAATCCGTATTTAAGACAAAAGTACATGTATTTCCCCTTCATATATATATATATATACAGGGGACCTTTAAATAATTCTGATTAACTATTGTAAATCAGGGTTCCAATTGTACAGAAATATGAAAGCCTTTAAAAACCTGCCATACCTGGTGTGAACTCCTGGCATGATACCACACACAGTCACATTATCCTGACACAGGGCCATACAGTCATGGAACTATCCTTATATATGTTTCAGCGTTAGCAAGGGAGCTATACCACTACCATTTTTAACGACTTAGTCACGGCCTGGGAACGAAACCGGGGCTTCCCGTACCTGGAGTTCTGCCGATTGCACTACATGATTCGGTCCCCATTTCCAGTGAGCTGATGTACATGTGTTTACATAATGTCTTATACATGTAGAAAGATTTAACTCTAAAATAAAATAATGTTAATCCCCTTTTATGAAAAAGGAAAATTAACTTGTTGATTTTATATGATATGTAAATATAATTATTACCAATAAAACATAATTTTTAATCAGAATAATTAGCAAAAACTCTCGAAAAATGATGATTAAGGCCAATTTAGTTATACCCCTCCCCACCCACCCCCCCCCCCCCTCACACACACTCGAGCTAACAACTATAATACCATAGTAAAACAACCATACATGAATAATTTTCTAGTTATAAAAAAAAGTTAAAAAATGCTCCAGCATTTAAACAAAACATGCTTTGTCAAAACAAACAAAAAAAGAATTTGTGAGCATTAAAAACATTATGTAAGTAAACAAGTTAAAATCCTTTTATCATCTTTTGTTTAGTGAATAAACAAAAGATGAAAAAAGGATTTTAACTATATATATATCTGTAATTAACAGAAATTGTGTGTAAAATAACTTTGAATAAAACACCTAAGTACCTGAGGTACAAAGGTTCAAGTGGACTGGAATGTTAAATTGTAAACTTTCCTGACTAGTTAATACATGCTGTAAATATGATGGAATTTTGCACTTACAAGTAATTAATTACACATAATACAGAGGAAAAAAAAACAGCCCCAAAAAGGTGCAATCAATTTCAAATGTTCACAAAGGCTTATGGACCAAAAAACAATGAATAATTGGCCCAATACTAACTGGTATTCAAAGAAATAAAATGTCCACAAGTTAAACAACAATAATAATTAAAAACAACACATTGAGCAAAACACTTAGCTTAGTTTGCAAGAACATTCTAAAAACTATCACTAAAATTCAACCTACAATGTAGCTAAATACAAACAGAAAATAAACACAAAATCTTTCAAACACATGGTAACTGTTATATTCAAACAGAACTGACTGCTAAAAATATAGCTGTAAATGCACCCTATCTGAGAACTGAATGTATACTTTCTTTTTTGACAATCTCTTGCTTTAAAACATTTTATACATATTGTTATATGCTACGGCTTAAAAAAATGAATCTAATTCTGTGGTTGCTTTTTTTTCTCTTATTCTTAACCCAACCCAATATTGTGGTAACTTAATCAATGTGTTACAACAAGGTAAGTCTGAACTAATAATAATTTGAGACAGTAGTGAATAATCTCCCCTTAGTACTCCCTAAATGCAAGCAGGTCCATTTTAGACGTCATATTTTTTACGCTTTTATACTTTCGAGTGTATGTTTACTTTTAAGCTCTCCTTGTGATATTCCAATTAAGTCATTAACATTCATTTTCATATTGAGTTTATGTAACATATATCGGTAAGAACTCTGAAAGATTTAGAAGATATATTAATCACTGACATAAAACTAAAAGGTAAGAAATTTCATTGTAATAACAACATCTCAATACAAACTGGTGACCAAGTCCAAGGATTCCAACTAAATGAACCTACTTATCATTTGGATTAATTGTGGTATTATCTGAAAAGGAAGACAGTTTTCAAATCACTAATGTTCCCTACTATACATGTTTAAAGTTGAGAGGAAAATGCAAGATTTTGCACGTCTTTTAAAAAAAATTGTTTACATAAAAATATGATAAATCGTTCTCAGAGATATGAACCCCAAACACTCACACTGGGTGAACCAATAAAGTGTTTAGGTGTCTAAAAATCTCAAATCTGTGAGACCAAATATCAAAAGAAAAAGGATTCAAATTAAACTGGTGCTTGATGTACAATTCATGTATACATTTTAACAGGTGGAGTACCTGTTATTAAAATTCTGACCTGTGCACAAGAAATATAGCTTATTTATACCAATGACTTATTTTCAACACCAAATTAAATTGGTTTGTAAGCAGTTTTAAGTGAACACATGAGGATTTGACTTTTGGCAAGATAACTGTTCTTGAAAGTATGACAGGTGATATAATCACTTGTGACTGAAATTACACCAAACACTTTAAAAATGCATCCTGACATTATAAAACAATGAGCTAATTCTGAGTCAGTGTTCAAAGTATCTGATTGGTCAGATGAAGCTGTTACTCCAACCAATCAGATGCCTTAGAATAGTCTTGGGATCGTTATTCAAGTTGTTGTTTGTTAACTTGGGCTCTTATTTTAGTTACTTAACATAACAAGCAAAAAACATAACAACCCAGTACTTGAACATGATATTCCATGATACACCAAGGCATTTTTCTCTAACTGAACAAGTATACATGTTTTTGTTTATTATCATATAAAAATATTTTTTTCATTACAAGAAACAATAAATATGCAGTTATGACCATATTTATGTAGTTATATTTAATTCATTATTTCTCTTGAAAAATCCAAACAAATAGCATAACATCAGTATCCAAGACATGACCACACCCAAATGAATAATGTTTATTCATTTTTTTAAGTAACAAAAAAAAACACACTTTTTTTCTCAACCTCATAAGCCAAGACATGATCATATCACCAAAGTTATGATTTCTTCTGCAGCTCCATTTGCCATGGCGCCAGCTGGGGACCATCCTTCTCCACATGAGTTGGCATCACACTGACTTTGGGTGTTTTCCTCACCACCTTGGGTGCCTGTTCCTTCTGCGCCTTTATTTTCTCTTCTGCCTCTCTACAAACAGCAGGTAAAGTAGTGTTATCGCAGTAGCTATTTCTGTTAGTTTTGTTTCATTGTCACACAGAGCACTTTCATATGCTATTATTGGAATTTGTAAATCTCTTCCTCAAGTCAAGGTCTAAAATATCTTTTTCCATCTGATACGTTCTCGTAGTACAAAACATAATGCTGAAGTTTCATCAAAATTAATGCAAAAATGTAGGAGAAGAAGTGCAGACAAAATGTGCCCAAGTAAAGACAGACAGTCTCATAGATGGATAGACAGATAGTCTGATTCTAGCATGCAAAAATGTAGAAGAAGTGCAGACAAAATGTGCCCAAGTAAAGACAGACAGTCTCATAGAGATAGACCGATTCCAGCACCTCCCCATCAACTTCAAAATTGGGCTTTAACAGTGCAAAGCTATTTCACTATAATTCACAACTACACCTCAATATTAATCGTCCATGCAAATATGGAGAAACACTGATGAATAACTTGAGTTATCTGCACAAGAAACAGTTAATCGACAAACAGATGACATGCACAATAACATAATTTGACTCTTAACTGAATATATGCACTCATACCTAGCTTCGGCTTCTTTCTTTTCAACTAAGGCACGCTTCCATGGAGGCATGTTCTTAAATCGGGACTCCCTCTCTTCTATCTGAAATGTTATGGAAATGTGAAAACATAGTTTTCCGCAGGTTAATTTCCACAAAGATAATTGAAAGTTTGCTTTGAAAAAATTATCGATGTCTCAACAAATTGTTTACTCCTCAAGACAATATATACATCTCAAGGATTAAATGGTAGGTTATTAAGGAAACTTCCTTTTTTATTAATGGAGAAAGACCCCAGACAAATATCTCATTTGTCTACACTCTATGTAACTGCTTAATTAAGCTGAAAGGGGAGGTAACTAACCTGTTGTTTTTCCATAGCTTCCTTCATTTCCTTCTCTGCAATATGTCTGGCTTGTAACTGCACCTTCCAGGCAGGCAGACTGTCTCGGTTTGGCACTTTATCAACAAAGTTCTTCGGGTCCCATTCTCCTTTTAGCTCCAGCTTCATATCCTGTGCAAATATAAGGTTTATAAATACTTAGTTATCATTATAGATAGTTGGGATGTAATATGTTATTTGTAACATCTCACAGAGGGTTATACCTCAGAATAACAATCCAAGAAAGGGAAGGTCCACTATGTTATTAGTCAGGAAGCTCCCAAAATCATCTTTCCGACATGTTTTAGGTAAAGTGCTGCCTTCATTTAAGACATTTTCCTGATACCATTGACACTAGTTGGGAACTATTCCAATCTATCTTAAAAGATAATTAAAAATACTTGTGTTAAAGATGTTATTTATACTGACATACAGTCAAACTTATACTAAGGGTCAGGTGTTAAGAGCCGTCACCATGCTGTAAGTTTAGGTCCTGCCAAGTTATTTGTTCTTTTATTATAATCTAATCAGCTTGATTAAGCAAATCCTTTTTTATTGTGTGGGAAAAGCCATATAAATACAACAACGTGTCCAAAGACTATATTTATTAATAAGATAAGAAACAAGGCTGTTTACTAGTGGGGTTCTACCATCAGAGTGATGCTAAGGTACCTGTGAGGGTAAATAGTCTATAAATAGATTGGGTCTGGGCCCCTTTCTAATTGGTAGTGAGGTATCATGCATAGGCATAGGATATGCATAGGATATTGGAACAATTTGACTCCTAATTTAGCAACCAATCAGCTTGTGTTAGTCATCAGCTGCATTAATTCCCTACTCCCCACCCACGTTATCATCATCACAACTTAAGATAGAGTCCTACTGATAACTCATTTGGAAATTGAAGTAAAATAAGTGTCTCAGTCAATATCTATTCAGGATATATGGTAGTGATTAAATTATATTATATTAAAATGATGCTTAAAATGGAATATGGCTGTATGTATGTATGAATATACGTACACTTTTTGGCTATTTTTTTAACAACAATTTGACAAAGATTTTGGAACACTCAATAATAAGTTGATGTGAATAATTGAAAATGGTATGCTTTGTACTGTAAGTGACCAAATTACTAATAATAATGAAGCAATATTTGAATATTTAGTGAGATATTCTGAAATCACATGTTGACATTCCAAAAGCAGTTATTGTAGTAGTAAATATCTGTTAGAATCGTACTTTGAAGTAGATCTACTATATAAGTAATATTTATTTGTAAACAAGCATGCTCACTGTATTATACAAACAATCAACAATATGATATTTTGTCTTAAGTGTCTAACTTGTCTTAAGCAGCCAATTTTAGGCTTTTCCTTGGGTGCAATACAATTTGACTGTAGTTGACCTATTTTAACGGTTATTTAAGATAGTGTACCCGTACAGTTTGCCTTAGTTTTACTTAATTCTGGAACAAATCTATTGGAATACCACATATTTTGAAATTATAACTTAACTAAAAAAACTTGATTTGAAATAACAGATTACCTTAGATTCAACAGGTTTTGTTGAGACAGATTTCCTATGGCCTGCCGTGAACACCATGGTTGGTGTGACAGAAGGGCGTGAGGCATCCATATCTACAGATGAACGTCGTAGTGGGGCAGCCTTTGTGGCCCTCTTTAACTCCTCTAGAAAGTCTGTGTTGCCCTGTTAGAGAAAGCTTATAACAATAATGTTTAACAATAATAGGGAGAGAGTTTTATCAATAAAAAAAAACGTTTTAGAACAAAGACAAATTTAAAAAATACTGATGCTCTGTTAACACTGAATGTTATCCAATTTGTTGTTTGGAGAGAATCAGTGTGACGATAAATGTTTTGATTCCTAAATCAATTCTGAAATTTGTTTATTCTCACTCCTGCTATAGTTCATACAGTTTCTATTTTACCTAGATTAAGTGCAAACAAGCAGAATCACAAATAAAAAGAATATGTTTTTTGGACTGGTGTTAAGTAGGTCATCTGTTCAGTATGTGCTTCACACTTGAATTTATGGGACCAAGTATAGGTTTATGGTCACAAACTCTTATCCTAGCCCAATTCTGGCATCAACAACCCCTTAGTAAACATCATGAATAAGTAACTTTTACATTAGGCCAAATCTGGTGCAAATATTACCTTGTTATTAATATCAGTTATTCTAAGCAAAAGCTTATTTTTTGCTTAATTCTGTTTGCTTAATTCTGTTTCAACAATCCCTAAGTATAACCATCCCAAAGTAAAACACAATCTCTAAGTATAGTTAGTATAGTTTTCTTGGATAAACTTGGTGTAGACAAGCCCCAAGTTTGTTTTTTGTTACATTGCACCGACACAATAATGGTCATACAGGCTTAGCCTAGCTTATTATTGGTGGAAGAAGACCCCACACTTTTATCTGGATAGAACCACCAGCACACCGTAGGTTAGCTGGGAGTTTTCACCCTGACTGGGACTAGAATCCACGCAGTGAGGGGAGGCTGAGGAGTTTCAAGTCACCAACACTAACCACTTGACTACAGGCACCCCACAAGCCCTTAGTATTGAAAATATGACAATAAAAGTTTAAAAATCTGACCTGTTTATTTACTGGGGTTTGCACGGGTGCAGGAACCAGAGAGTTACGACGGTTCTGCATCATCTCTGCCGTGAAGTTGAGCACCGGCCTGTAGTGACAAATGGAGAAATTATAAACCATAGTCTGCTTCATTATTTTGTTGCTTGTTTTGTCTTGAAGTACATTGCAGCACCACAATTATGGTCATTACAGCAGCTATCATTGTGAAGTCAGACTCTAGACAATATCTGGGTAGAACCACTGTGGGCATGCGTTGACAGGCCAACAAGTTGGAGAAGTCAATGACTTTATCCCAAGGGGGACTCTATTTTGTCACTTCCCCTCCAAAAAAGTTAATTGATTCAGACTTTAAGGATAGGTGCCATTGACTGATTTTACACTTCTGCAATGATGAGTTTATCTTTTGGGGTTTTAAAATAATACTAAATACATGTATATATGAATCAGAAAAAAATAGTAACTATATGACAATTCAAGGTAGTTGCAAATCAAGTTGACAAAATATATAAATATATAAAAATAGCAACTAAAAATCACTAACATAAATTTACTGGGTTATATTTACATGGTATAAATAAGCCCAGGTTATCTTAATTCTATGACATAAATGTAGCAAAGTATAAAATACAAGAAACATTTACAGATATATTAAGACTTCAGAATTCATATCACTAACTTTTCCAATCCCAAAATACTGTATATGTACACATAATTTAAATGATAATGCGTACCTGGTGTCTTAACAGAGAACATATATTTCACATACCTGTGAAAATATACTAATGAATATATTTTTGTTTATCTCGTTGAAGATACAATATCACCAAAATGATAACTGTTTCACATGAAGACAGCAGTAAATTTTACATATCTGGATATATCATTATTTTAAACGTAAATAAGATTATGTGAAACAATTCTTTCACAAATATATTTAAAGATAGCAGTAAGCAGTGAAAGCAATTGTTTTGCTCTATATTTTTTTACTAATTTCTTGTAGTTTAATGTAGAAATTTATGACAGCTGTGAGAGGCTATTTTTTTTTTGTGTAAATAGGTTCTTAAATTTATATAGATATATTACATATGTAGGAAGCTAAAGGGTTATGCAGGTACACATATAAACAGGTAGTGGAAGATAATGTGAAGGTTACACTAGATCAATAAACAGAGAAATCTGATGCTTTTTGTTCTGAAAAAAAATTACTCTACACAATTATCAGCAAGGTCCAGCTAGGTATTGGTCAAGTCAGACTGCATCAGACCAAAGCCTCAGTCGATCAAACAGTACAGGTCAGTTAAAAGGTCTTAACTCACACAAGTTTTTGCCCTTCTGTATTAACCAGATGTTGCTGTTTTTTAACAAATTCTTTTAATTAAATATATAATCATTTTTATATTGGATCCAAAAAAGCCCCTCAAATCTGACCAATCAGATTTCTGATAAACCTATACACACAATAGACTGTCTGATGACAAGAAATTGAAATTTCACAGAAAACACCTGTAGTGCTGGCTTAAGCATTTTACATTGTAGCAGTACTTGTACACTTAAAAGAATGTTTGTTGCAAATGGGGAGGGGGGCTTAGAAATATTAACAGGTCTCTCAGCAAGTACTCCTCAGTGTCTGCCGCTAGATTTCAGCAAGTTCGGTTTATCATCTGATTTAAGTTTCACACTTTTGTGTTGTAGGAGTTTTTCTCAAAGGCCACAATTGCAACATCCAGCAAAGCTCAAGACAAGAGCAGGTACTTCTTACAAAAAAATCATTTATCACAAAACCTAAAATCTTAATACCTGTACTTACGTGAATTGTCTAATTGTGACAATTTTAAACAATTTTAAACATCTTGATCTCAGTCAAATTTTAAATATTACTTAAGCACCTTTGTCAAAGTTGACAAAACTTGCATTCGATATATGATTTAAGAAGGTGGATCACAGTCAACTTTGCATTTGATGTACATGTATAACTTAAGCGAATTGGTCACTGTTGGTCAATTTGCATTAAATATGGGTATATAAGCATTGATGTCTACTCCTATTAAACTCTTATCTGGATCTCTGAGTAAGCTCTAACTACTAACCTAGCAGGTAGGGAAGTGGTTTTCTTTCGAATATCTGCCATAGATTCTCCATTTACTGATGTTTTGCCTTCACCATTAAGCTTGGGAGCAAAAGGATAGGCGATGGGAGGCATTGGAGGAGGAGGTGGAACAGGAGGAGGTGGTGGTGGTGGTTGAAAGCCTTTAAAATTTCCATCATTTTTTGCAGCAAACTGTTCTGCAGTTTCTATAGAAACAGCAACAGCAACAGCATCTCCACCTTCTCCTTTCATTAACCCCTCAACATCTTTGTCAAGTGAAGAATAATTCCCCATGGTGGTATTTTGTTGTTGAGAAGGTGGTGCTTCTGGTATGTCAGAACTAGATCTAGACCAGGTACCTGTGGATGGCAGTGGGTAGGGTGAAAGATTTTGGGAACCATCTTGATTGTTCTGAGCTGCAAGGTACACAGGTTTGGGAACCAGTGGAGTTTTTGCCTGCGAAATTTGAGGAGAACCAGGTGGATTGTTTTTCAAATTGTTTAGTGCATCTACAGTTTCAAAGGAATCTTTTCCAATCTGGTTTTCATTCTCCGAACCATGTGCCATTTTATCATTATAAGGGTCTGCAGGTGGTGCAATATATGGGTGTTTATCTACACTTGGTGCAGTGCCTTTTTCCATGTGTCCGTTCATCACATACTTGTTCTTATTTACAGAACCATTATCTTGTAATGGTACTTCTGCCTCCCTTTCATCACCATAAACCAAAGGTCCTTTGCGTTCAAGGTTTTCTGAGAAACTAAGCCTGTTGTTGTTTTCTGTGTCTTCTTTCACTTTCTCATCTTTTGTGACATCATTCCCACTGACTGCTGACAGATAGGCTTCTAGCCTCCAACGCTCATCTTCTTCTGACTCCATGATTGAACGGGATCTGATTTCACTCACATCTGAGCGAAATGTTACATTCCTACTTTCTCTCGTACTTGATAACTTTGAAAATATGTTACCAGCAGGTTTGCCTTCTACTTTTGTCTCTCTTTTGTATAAAGAAGTTGATCTTGGACTTTTTAACTGCGGTTCAGGATTTTTTATGGTAACTGAACTACTTCTTTGTTTGAGCGAATTTATTGGTAAATGATGAAGTAACTTTCGGCCATTTGCCACAGGGGATTCTGGATATTTATATTCTTGCGGGGACAAGGAGCTGCTTGATGAGGATCCAGATGCACGTGAGCTTGCTGAGCCACAAATCTCGGAGAAGTCACGAGACCCAGATCGAGGAATGCCAACAAGAAGCTCAGAGGAGTCAGCACGAGCAAGGATTGAATCAGTCTCGTCTTTACTTCCTCTATCTCCTGAAATATAAACATGCTAACAAATAATATTTTACACCCATGGTTATTACATTTGTAGGTACAGTAAAATGCCGCCTAACAACCATGCCACTAAGCGACCAAGTCTCTATTAAACTATGAATCTTCATAAGTATTAACTATTTGGCTTCTTTATTCCAAGAGAAACTGACCGCAATAACTGGCATGTTACTAATCCATCATAATGACCAGCTTTACTAGTACATATTGAGTATTTCTTATATCAACAGTGTCCTCAATTTTTACCACTTTGACCAAAACAATAAGTCATCCATGAATTTGATTCGCATTCAAGCGCTCATATGAGGTCATTGTCAATTAGACACTTATTGACCGGTTTAGTGAAGCATCCATGTGCTTTACGATTCAAATCAGTTTTAATTAACACAATTGCAATTAACACATCAAAAGTGTGATCATACATTTAAATCTTCACTAAAATGATATATATTTCATTCAATCATTGTGTCTGTGACTTGTACATTTACACAATTTATTCATTACATTAACGATCATCATAAGTAACTTTCATTGCATCAATGGTTTATATGAGTTAAAAAACTGTTAAACTGTTAAATGACATAGCATAATTTTATTAAAAACATTTTGAAAAGAAGTGCAGTTTTTTTTTGTATTTTTTGTATTTTGTTATTTCCCCCGCTTCCAATGGTCAGAGATGTATGAGGCACTTTGACACATAAACAAAGTCAGTTACATGTGCTCACTCAAACTCACTATTAAGACCAACTCCCTATTAAGACCACTTTGAGTCATAACAGAAGGTGGTTGTAATAGAGGGACTTTACTGTATTAACAATCCACAAACATCCTTTCAGTAATCCAGAGATGGTAAATCAGTGTATTTGCATTTAGAATTTTTTATTAATATTATGTTATTTTCAATGTGATTGAATGTTATTAATACTAAAATATTTTTAAAAGTTATACAAGTAACACATACAGAGATGAAAATTGGGGGTGGGGTGCTTTAACATATGACAAATGTTCTGTCCTACATCATCATCACCACTCTGATGGCAAGGCATATTATGTTGTTTTTTTTCAAACATTGTACAAATACAGTTATGGTGTATATGTTATCTAGCTATTTCCAGTGGAAGAAGACCCCTGACCGCTGTCACACCTCTGGTCAACTGGAAGACCTTCACACATCAAAGTTTTAGCCCTGTCCGGGACATGAACCCATCACGTGAGCAGCTAAAGGCTTTCAAGTCTGTGAATCTACAGACTACGGGTACAGCAACAGGTGCCTCTCTTGGCATTTTATTAACACAAAAAATGTAAAACCAGTGGCTGATTTGTACTTTTTTATCAATGGTTGTGACATCCATTTAACTAATATTACGTCTAAAAATGGTGTCTTTACTGTGGCAGCATGCCATAAAGAAGCCATTTACACAACTAATAAGTTATAGAATGTTATCAGTTATACCATGCATAATAAAGCATTCATCTCACTTTGTCTATGTACTGATCAGATTTTACTTTTTTAACAGAAAGGAATGAAAATAAAATAAATAATGTATATATATTTTAAAAAAAAAATGAAAAAGTAATACTAACCAATAATTTTATAAGAAATCCCCTTCATCTTTGAATGACTAACAATTCCACACACTGAGTAAGATTCAATTGATGACATAGATATAAGCATCACAAAATTAATTTTTTTTACCACATAGTACAAAACCAACATGGTTGTGTCCATATTTCGTTCCAAATCCTTCTATAATTTCTTTACTTTCTATTTTGTATTCTTTTATAATTCCTAACTTTATACCACACTACATCTGGTAAACTATCCTAAAAAGATGAAGAAAAAAAATCAATAAGCATCAACCATAAATTTTAAAACAGGTGGGAAAATGAATAGACATCCCCAAAAGTAGCCAAATATTTTACCAATATCTTTGTTTATTACAAACATTTTTTTCATTATTTTTTATTTGCATTAAAAATGAAATCCACAGAGAAGAAAAACAGTGGGCATTGTTGGTAATTGAACCTTTTCCCCTCTGCCCTCACAGTCCTTTAGCACCCCCAGGATAGATACAATGACTGTCAGTTTACAGAAGCACATAGATATCTGATGATATTGATAACTATTAAATCATGTCTTAAGTTTGTTACTGTGTATTTTTTTTAATTACTATTTCCTCTAACTTGGTAGTTACTACTTCCTCTAACTAAGGTTCCACATTATAAAAATTGAAAGCAACATGATTTATGTAGTCTTGCTTTGGGGCATGTATGTACATGTACCTGGCGTCTGCGCTGAAGAGATTTCGGAATTTTGTGATTAGGCTGTTGTTGTAGTTATCAGGTCACTTGGAACTATTCAGTTGTATTCAGACAAGTCTGTTTTGTAAAAATAGCCGAGATATTGTGATTGTTTATAAGGTGTTACAGATTCGTACTACTTCAACTCTATAACTCAGATATAGCATACTGATTGGCAACTTCAAACGTCAGGAGTTAAGCAGGTTTTATTCTCCCCTGTTAGCAGTGTTGTACCAGGGTTTTATTACTCTTAAGTCAATATTTCTTTAATGAGTTTCATAAAATAATAGTTACATTTTTAAACTGAATGTTTGATACTTTAAGACAATATGCATTTCAATTGGTATGGCATTTATTAAGTTCATGTGAAGACCAATTGTTTGAACACATTTTCAGTTCAATGTAAATCAAAATACAACTCAGATGTCTGTCTTTGTCAAATGATGTACTGTTTTGTTTCAAACATAAGACACTCTGATGCTTGGTGTTTATGCTTTTCTTGTAATTGCTAAAATAAAGAATAATTATGATGGTTCAATGGGCAAATCATCTTTTAAAAACATGACAATTTTATTCAATCAGAAAAGTCACAAATTAAGTTGATTGTATGGTGTAGCAACAGTAACTAGGGAAATGTAACATGTGGGGTGTAGCAACAGTAACTAGGGACTGTAACATGTTGGGTGTAGCAACAATAACTAGGGACTGTAACATGTGGGGTGTAGCAACAGTAACTAGGGACTGTAACATATGGGGTGTAGCAACAGTAACTAGGGACTGTAACACGTGGGGTGTAGCAACAGTAACTAGGGACTGTAACATGTGGGGTGTAGCAAAGGTAACTAGGAACTGTTACATGTGGGGTGTAGCAACAGTAACTAGGGACTGTAAAATGGTACCTAAATGAACTGTCCAGATCAGCTGATTTCGACCAATCATAACATAGCTATAGCCCTAGCTATAACACAGCATAGCTTTGAAGCATAGCAACAGTTACTAAGAAAAGGAGCATGGTATATAATGAAACCATTTGAAAACAAACTAATTTTAACCAATCACAATACTGCAAACAAAGTTGATTGAAAGTCATAGTAACTGCATCATCATGGTGTTAAGACAAGTTTGTGGTTGTCGAACACACAAGATAACTGAGTCTCCAGATATTGATAATTGTTATAGATTGAAAGTGATTTACCCTTTTCAATTGCACATACATAAATGCCAAGGCTGCTATAATGTCATGATTTTAAAGTTAATTCAATAAATGGATTGCAGCATTGCTTTGTAAATTCTCTATCATCCACCCTTCAAATAACAACAACAGGAGGAAATGCTGAACAGTGAACATAATATTTTAGAGCTTGATAGTATGATGTAAGCTTGATAGCACTAGTAGTAAATCTGCTGCCATTTTTATGTTGTTTTTATTTGTTATATTACTCTACTCAATTGATGTCATACTGACATTGTCTAGCTAATAATTGGCGGGGGAAGACACCAGAGCTTTGTCTGAACAAAACCACTGGTGCATATCAGGTTATCTGGTTCCTGCCATGACTGGAACTCCAACCCATGCGGTGAGCTATGAGGTGTTTTAAGGCAATCTCTTTAATTAACATACATGCACTAAAGTTTACTGTGTCAAAGCAGGACCCTATATGTCACGACATCCAACCTTGATACTTTTTGCAAGCCAAACTTTATCCTGAGCAGCTGGCAACACCAAAACTGACATTGATGACTGGCATAGTTTTTCATATTCATGGAATAAAAAAAACACTTTGTGTTACCTTTTGTATAAAAACCATGTGCTGATTGTTGTGGAACAGGACTTCGTGAATGTTTGGTCACAGTATTCACTGGTTTGTCCTTATGGAAACCAACTCCATTGGTTGTCGTTGGAAACAATTCTAGGTAGTCAGAGTTGAGTTCAGCCTTAGGTGGGTCAATTGGGGCTTGTTGAACAATCTTCAGTGGTGGGGGGCGGGGACTTTGGACCGCCAATAGGTAGTCTAAATCTGGGTCATCAAAATGCTGTTAAAAGGTAAAGAATAGTAAGATTAATTCTATACTTTTAATTGGAGCTCCAGGAATGGGTAACAAACCAAAGTTGTTTATGTAACATTATACACAATTTTGTCAAATATATAAGATTTTAAATCATAATAGAAGATCTATCAAAAAGTCTTTTATATCATAAGAGCTCATTTGAACTTCTAGCTATTCTCTTAAAGTATTTCATCAACATAATGTTTAGTAAAACATATATAAATATCTCTGAGTAAGATACAAACTGATGAGGGTGTACCATCTAAGATGTCAAATCAATAATCTTTTAGCAGTGTGGTAAAATAAAGTATTAAATTTGCAAGAAACGAAGGGATAGAATTAAAACAGTGGCATAGCCAAGGGTTATATTCCTGTTCAAGGGTTGGCAGTATGCATTATCACCCTTACAGCCATAAGTTGTTCATTTTTCCACTAATCTGTCAAAAGAATTAAAGTAATTTAGTTCCTCAGTTTTCTATGAATTACAGTTTTCTATAAATTAATGAAGATTAGGGCTACAAACTTCAAAATATTCTCTGTCAAGGTGATATTCAATCTTAACAACCTGTAGATTTATGGCAATTATAAGTAGAGGTTTATATTGAGGTATTATATCTATAAAAGTTTTAGGTAAATCAATAGTAGGCCGAATTGGATTTAACTTGATTTGTTTATATATTTCTGAAAATCTTCATAGCATTTTAATGATTAATCTTATTTTTTTTTTATATTTGAAGTAAGAACTTTATGCAAGTAAAAGCTCATATACCTCATGATACAGCTAAAATACATGACGAGGTTGTTAAAAAGTTTGTCTACACAACGTTTATAACTTCTGAAGTATTGGCACTAGATTACCGATTTTCGTATACGTGAAAGACAAAAATAATATGATTTGCAAGACTTGTTAGCACATTCTTAAATAATGGTAATAATAGCATCACGCATACACACCAACCCTTAACATGTATGAATAAATAACCTCATATGTATCAAATTATCTGAACAATAATACAATGGCTAAAAATATCATCATGACGATGAAGAACATAGCAATGCTGCATTATCACATAACATACCAGGGTGTGATTTGTGATAAGGGACTGTGATAATTAATGTTACATGGAGAAAAACTTGGAGAAAGACCTTTGATTTGCAGTCGTTGATGGGTGGTATAAACTATTTAAAGATGGTATCCAACAGTTTGGACCTATTTTTCTTTTCTCTCACGCACCTAAATAAATTAATGTTACCTAAAAAGATCATAAGAAATGCTGTTTGTTGGTGCCCTACATACATGAGAAAAAAGTTGTGTAACACCCTACCAGTCACTGGCTGTCAATACAAAATCGTTTTTTCTATCCAAGCCATTCTGCGCTACAAGCTATTTTTAAACTAAGAAAATCATGTGACCACTTACTTTTGAGATCAGTTTACATGATGATCCTTGTAATCAGCTTCATTTTGCTGAAAGCTGTGCTTATTTACAGATGTGGAAATAATGGACATTAAAAGTAATATATTATACCCTCACATAATGTTGCTTCTACAATTATCATTGCTCACTCAACGGTCCATTATTATCGATGTAGATCACTAAAGAACCGCTATTCTGCACACCCGGTCACTATTACCAGTCCATAAACTTTTTATGGACCGGGTCTCTTGACTTCCACAATTAGTCAGAAGTATGCACCGCATGAATTGTAAAATATGTAATAAAAAGTGTTTACAAACAATAAAGTTTTTTTTTCAATATATGGAAACTTGTCAATACAATTATGAAAAGATGTTCTGTATTATATAAGAAATAGTTCACAGGCACTTAAGACCCAATGGCATTAAATGGACTGGCTAGTCAGCCAAGAGTGATATGGACTGAAGCACAATCTCTTGGCCAGTCCATATAATGCCATAGGGCCCTCAGTGGTGTGAACTAGCTATTTCTGAAATATTTTACAATTTGTACTGTCTTAGAATTGAGGTAATGTTGTAAACAACTTTTATGCACAAATGCCCAAGGACTGGGGCAAGATGTTGATAAATGTATAAGATATATTGGCAAACTATCAGATATCAACTTTAAGGACTTTTGTTTTGATGGAATTGATTAATAAGCTAAATGAAACGCTTAATAAAGACTTTCAAATATCTGTATAAGAGAATGCCAAAATGTGTGGTAATGTTAACCTATGGCTCACAAAATAATAACAGAACAGCTGACATTTACATTGATACAGCATGCACCATACAGCCATGATCTAACACTAATGGACTGTAATATTCCCAACAGTGAAAGCTGAACTGTGTGGTATCTATTTTGTAATCTTTAATGTACTTTGCTTCAATAATCACAGTGTTATAAGTTTGTGAGACAAGAAGCTGTTTAAAAATTACCAAACTGGGGTGAAACTACATATGAAATACATAAAAACACAGGGATGATATTTATAAAAAGAATGACCCCAATATCGTTGATGGCAATTGACTTTGAATGATGACACTAAAGTGTGCCTTGTAAAAGTTATATGGTTTGTTCATTTTGTGCATGTTTATAAAATTTTGCCTATGAATACAGAATTGACTGACACAACTGTGTTTAACTTTTTTGTTATCATGTGTGACAAGAGCATTGAGATATGAACACTTCAATGATTCATAATAAGTGCATATCACACCCATGTATGCCATTTTTTTCTTAGACATAAAAAACACGACAATACCTCTAAGAAACTGTAAATGATTAATTCAGCTGCTGATATTGTACCTATTTATTACTAGGGGATTAGAAGGGCATGCTTCCCCTACAAACGAATTGATTTCTGGCATGCAAAAGAAGTTCTTTCTTAGACAAATGTCTCATTTAGAATCCTCAAAAAAAACAAATGTATGCAGCTTTGTTAATATATAGCATTAAGATCCATTTTGAAAATATGCACACATTCCTTCATATCATCTTGTTGATATTTACATTTTCCCATTTTTTTTAAAAATCTTAAGGTAAAAATGGGATAAAATGTGGAAGTAAGCAAATGTGGCAAGGCCTGTCAAAGAAACCTTCAACTTTTTGGCCTTAATGCATTGAACATAGTACATTACCTATACATCGCTGCAGGACTAACTAAGCAGATGGACACCAAGCTTACTGGAGACGTTACACCTGTACAAATCAGTCATCGATTGAGTTGCCATAAACTATAGCTATTTATGGTCAACATTTGCATACAGCCAGTGTTTTTTGACATCTATCACTGTCTTGTACAGTAAATTGACTGTGAGGTCATTGTCAGATAGCTATGAGATCACAATGAGATCACTACCTTTTCTGCATAGTAAAAAAAATTAATCCAACAAATAAACACCCTCAAAGGCCCAAAAAGGATAAAAGGCTATTAAAGGCAAAATAAAAACAACAACAGGTTAACCTTCATCATGTCACATTTTTAACAACCAATTGTATAGTTTTTTTTGCTTTCAACTTTTAAGCTATTAGATAACAAGATTTACTCTTGAATACATCGCAGCAAACAGTGCAGATCCTAATCAGATGACTCCCAGCAGAATCTCGCTGATCTGAATAAACACCATTTGCCTAAGCCTTACTGATTTGTGCTTACCAGGCTCAGAGTTGCACAGACATTTCCTGCAAAAATATAACTCAAAATATACAATTTTTTTTTCATAAACAGCTTTATTTCAAGGTACATATTTTTAATAGTCAATTGGAAAACAAGTTCTACCAATTGATATTGATGCATCCTGAGTGCCTGCTTCCTGGGTAGAACCAGGTAGTAACTACATAGAGCAATCTGCAGTAAACAGTCTTAACATCTCGGGGTTCTTGTGGGGTTTAAATAAGGACCCTCTTATCCATAGTTCAATATATCAACCACTAAATCATTGATGCTCTCTATTTTATGATAAATCTTTTTCATAACAACAGAAATGCTTTAATATTTGATATCAAAATGCAAGATTTTTGGTATCATTATGATATATATTTTACATGAAAATTTTGTACATTTGATATAAGAAGCAAAAAATAAAACATTTTGTTGTGTCACATTATATAAAATATTGAGCATATTTCATTTTGATATCAGTATATTCTTTTCTTAAAGTGATATGATATATAGAGGATACCAGGTTAGTGTTGATATAGATAAATGTTATCATCCGAGGCTAAGAACATCAGAAAGCACGAGGCTATGCAGAGTGCATTCTGATTTTCGGGCCGAGCATGATTACATTTATCTATATCAACACTAACCTGGTATTCTTTTTATCCCACCATCAATAGTTTTTTTAAATAGAATAAAAAGGGAAACATTTAAATTTACTGCTTTTGCTCCTCCTTTACATGATCTGACATACCAATGCAATACACGAAATTCATGCGCGTGCATAGAGTAATTCAGCTATAAGAAATAGTTCTATTTTACTATTAAAAATAAGACAATAAACCTGTTATTTCTTTTATTTTATTTGCGCTATACATAAGGTTGTAAGTTTATTGATTATGACAATTAAAAATAATGTTTGGAAAATAACATCAACAAAAATCACACCCTCGTGTAAAGTTATACATGTAGTGTGTAATGTCAAGGCCGTGTAACATTAAAAGTGCTATGCAGATGGCATTAAGAAACGCGAATTACATTCGAGGTTTGTGTGTGTTTCTGGGTGTAAAAAAAGTTTGCTCATGGATTTTAATTGTGGATGAAATTGAAATTATGAACATTGAATATAGCGCCATAAAATTGCAAAGATAGTTGTGATTTTGACAGGGTGACTTGCAAAATTTGGAGAAATGTTGGGAATGGAGGTGGTGCATTGGTGTTCATATTTACGTATAGAAACTGTGATTTATTGGGACATTTGTCCAGATCTGTGCACTCAGCTGTATTTGGTTCAACTAAAGATCGAGCTTTATCTTAACCATTTGAATGTTCATCATGTAACAACATTTGATCATCAGGGTCTGTCTCAGATTAGGCAGCTGATTGCTGCTTTCACAGATTTAAAATCAATTTCCTTCTTAAAAAATGTTAGAACTAAAGCCAAATTTTGCCTCGAAATCCTCGTAGCTCATCTCTACGACACTGCTTTGGTTTTCACACGATTCTTCATCAAATTTTTTCAATTCACACCAAATAACAACAGGGACTCAAATACTATGACATTTTGACAGTTGTTTTTATTGTTGCAGACTACAAATTTGTATTTTTTTTATTAATTTTATAACTTTTCCTAAACAGTTTTAATTATATGCCTGTATTATGTTTTGTTTTCAGTTTGTTTGTTTGCTTTTTTTTTGCTTTTTTTTTTAAATTGTAAAGCTTTTATATACTTTTTTTTTGCTTTCAAATTTTCTAATATCATTGTTAAATACAAATTTCGGAAGAGCGCGTTCAACTGTCTGGTTAGCTCAGTCAGAAAAGTTACTGCTACTTAAATTTCTAATGCTGCAGGACAGAGATCGGGACCTTGCTCAACCCAATTTTTTTTAATACCCTCGTGTGCTCTATGTAACTAATTTTTATATTATGGACATTTTTTGGGTGATCACAAGAATAATTTCGCGTTAAATGAGTTTTGTTCACGTAAACAATCCTGATCGTTTCTTCAAAAAAAGTAGTCCGGCTTATAACAGGTGCGCAAATATCGGTTGATAAAGCTCATCTTTATCACACTGGTTATATCAACCGATATTTACAGAGATGGTGGGATAAAAAGATTTACAGCATAGGAAAAAAACTTCAGCAACATAAAAAAACAACACTTTTATCCAAAATACAACATATTTTGGATATAAAATACTTTTGTATCTTCAAAAACATGACATTCAATGTTTTACAGTTCTGTTATAAATAAAAAAAAAAAAAGACAAGTTATCATTAATAAAATTAGAACATTTCTTATCATACATATTTTCAGATAAATAAAATGTCTTGCCAGGTAAAAAAAAAATCATTCAACTGATTATTCTTACTGTAGCAAGCAGTAACTGGAAAAAAATGTTGGTGAGTAGAAATAAGAAATAAATTAAGGCTAAAATGGTGTATTTTTTATTCTAGAAACATTAAAAAGTGTGCTTCGAGTAATTATTTTAAATTTGTAAAGAATAATTTTAGATAAAAAAAATATGTTAAACTTTACCTTCAAATTCTCAACAAAAAAAAAGTATAGAAATCTTAGAATCACAAAACAATCCCCATTAGTCCAACTGAACTTCCAGACCCTCTTGTTGACTGCAAACAGTTATAAGCATAGTATTATCTTTGGACACATGGGGTGGGTGGGGGGTTGGCAAAAATGGAGATTTTGGACAGACAGAAAAAAAACAACACATATATGTGACAGGACAGTAATCTTGGGAGGTATTGATTGCTTGATTATGACAGTTGTCAATAGCTAGATGTCTTCTGTCAGTGACGTGAGAAAAAATGACCAGGGGCAGATCCAGAGTAGTGCTGGTTTTGTTTATTTTTAAGGATTTTGTGGAAGTCAAATTGCACTAAGTTTTATTAGCTGAAGTAGCAAGGAGAACCATATCAAAAATAAATGAATAAGCAGAAGATCTAGAAACAGATTGTATTACCAAAATATAAAGGGGTTTTTGCAGCCCAACCCCTCTCATCCCCATTTAAATACTATCAATTAATACATACATATTCAAAATATATGAATGAGCAATCTAATTGCAGTAACAGGCAAAGTCAATATTTTCTTGGGAACTTGCATGATTAATTGTATACAGCTAAAGGGCAGTCTTCACCACTGATCAATATCTCACATTTCAAAAAATTAAATAAATTTACACCGGTACAACCAGAAATTTCAGGTGAAATCAAAATTAAAATCAATTAAAAATCAATACATATAGTATCAAATCCTTATAAACTAAGTATTTACCAATAATTATATATTGCAAAGTAAGTAAGTTTCATGGTTGTAACATCCTACTAATAATCATTTATCATCTGAAAATAATGTCCACTTGAAACAGATATATGTATAATATTGCCTTCACCCAGATACCACCTAATATACCCTCTTGTTTTCACATCTAAGCCTATCTGTTCTCACTTTGTATTATTCCACATCCTGACTTAAACTGACAAATACTGTTATTGGACACTGATGTTGATGATAATTATATAGATGATGGTAATGTTATTGATATTAAGGCTTGTGACAACACCCCTTAACTTATAATAGAAATAACTTCAGTAAGGTCTATAATAAAAATAAAGCAAACATTTATATTAATCCTATCTATACTTGCTAGAAAAAATTGCACAACTACCTCCACTAACTATTCTTTTATGTTCTGCCTCAATGCCCCCCCCCCCGGGCCCATTTCCTTGTGTCCCTTAGGACAGATCTACAGATCCGCCCCTGGACTAAACCCACCAACCCCTTCCTCAAGCCCATATCCAGTTAGTATTTTATTGGTCAGTCACACCCTGTGACTTGGGCTGAAGGTGATACATCATCAACCACTGTCAAATGACCTTGTACAACTAGACTTATACAGCTGTCAATAATAACATAGCTAATATCCTTCTGTATGTGGGAGCAAAAACAATAACCAACTTCACTGACTTTAGATGAGTTTTTTACCATGTTTAGTCACTGATACATACATTTATACAGATGTACATGAGTACACAAAGGGAAATAAACACGGCTTGAGCCATCTTTATGGTAAGTGTAAGGAGGTCTTAAGTTTAGTAAGAATAGATAATTAGCCTTCCAAGATGACCTTTTTCATTGAATTGTACAAATATGTACAAATGTTTATAAAGATTGCAACTGAAGTATTTAATGTTCTCACAAGTCTTTGTCCCTCCTGCCTACTCTACCAAACAGTATGTACATGTACTGACCTTAACACAACTTTACCCTTTTGACACTCAGAAAACACTTTTACAAAGTCATTATTACACACAGGACAGATTTTTAGTACTTAAAAGAAAGTTTGGAGAAAATATTTAAAGTATGAAGTTTTTTTCTTTGTTTAGTCCTTGATACAAACAACTGTATACATGTTTATGTGGGAAAAATGAACTTTTAGCCTTGTAACTGAACTAACCATATAGAAGGGTTTTTTATACCTTATATATCAAAGTGATGTATGTATTTATATACTTGGACCTCTGTATTTAGGGAAACTTTTTAGCATGTATGTGTAATGAAGTCTTTATAATGTAGAAATAAATAATAAACAGATTAATATTAACACATATTTATGATCAATAATTGTGTCAGTGCAATATATAAAACAACAACAACATGAGTCATGTAGACATATATCTAAACATTAACTACCAGACCTGGTAGCACAATCAGTAGGGCATGGGCTCCAGGTACGGAAGGCCACAGACCTGAGAATTTGTTTTTCTTTTCAGAATCCATAACATGTGCACTGAGGCACCAGGTGTGTAATTTTTTAAAAATCCCTACTTTTTCCCACTAGTTTATTTCTTCAATTGCATCTCTTGTCCTTTATAAATTCTCCTACTTGGCGGCCCCCATGGAAGAGTGGTAAAATCACATCCAATAATACGTCTGGCTGCTGCTCAGCCTTTCAAAATGTGGGTAAAAGTCCCAGTTGAAGTGATGGATTGAATTTGGAAAGGTCTACCTGCCTACCTTCGGTGCACCACTGGGTATACTCAGACATTTGTCTGGAGTTTTATTCAATCAAAGAAGCTGGTTATTGCTATATTGACTGTGTTTCCAATGAAAATCTATGAATAAAACAAATCTTCTTTCTTGCCAAAACATTTAAAGTGTCAAAAACTAGATCTATAGAAAAAATCAACATGCTTTTTGTATCCGCTTTGTCTTTGCTGTAATCAGTCCTGCATGTTCAGATTATATCAGTTTACGGCAGATAACAGCGATGTCCAACTGTGCATATCATGCAAATAGACGTCTTTCATAACCTCATCTGTTTGTTTATTAGGTTTATCGTCTCACCAACAGTATTTCAGTTATCTGGAGACGGTTCATCTGTTTGTTTACTGGGTTTAACTTTATGCAATCTATTTTTTTTTTTTTCATTTTTTAGTCATATAGTGAAGTTGTGTTTATTTAAAACTGATAATTTATGGTGCTGACATCACTGTGATACCAACAATGAACACATGATGTGATAAACAGGATATCATACTCAATCATATGATGAAAGTGTGCCCCCTTTTCTTTGAACTTAAATTATAACAGAAAAGGGGCTGCTTTCACTTTCCTAGCAAACATGAGAGCCAATCTGATTGCAGCATGTTGTCTTATAAAAAAGTGCAGTGGAATCCCTGGCAACCTAACAACAAACCACAACTTTTTCTGCATGATACTTGTAGTTATGTTGTGTTGAAGGGTGTTAAGTATGAAACAGCGTCTAACTTCTGCTTTCTGGGCAAGATGATCCATAACGGGGTAGGTGCCAATGCGGCTGTAAATACCCAGATACAAAGAAGTTGGAAAAAATTTAAAGCTTGCATCGTTTCTTCAATAAAGGTTTTCATAACCGATAATAAAAGGTCATGTCTATGACACATATGCGTGTAGCTGTCTATTGTATGGCACTGTGAAGGTGGATCTGGTCCCAAATTTATCTCTCAATAGAAGATGTTATGGATGGGAAAGCTTGGAAAGCAGCAATGAGAGAAAAGTTCTACCCATTAAATGGAAAACAGATTATAAATGGATGATGATGATGATGATGAGAAGGATGAGGATGATGAGGATGATGGAGGTGGTGGTCATGTCATCCAGTCAAATTATTCTGACACTAAACTGACAAATTATGGAATATTTCTAATAATACCCGTAAAAAAGATTAGAAATTGAGATTTGTTTTAACTGGGTCTTCTCTATTTGTCTAACACAAATACATGCTTATATCAGTTTCTTTTGGTGTGATTGTTTTAGGAGTGTTGAGAATTTGTTATACATTTTTTGTAATACAATGAAAGGTTTGTCAACTAAAAACTGATCATTTATGGTGGGGTATTCACTTAACTTTCATGCTATGAACACATAAGAGCAAATCATACCTTTTCACAAAATCCTGACATAGTGACACTCAGTTTTAGAATCTTACTATATGCTTGGTGTTGGCATCACTAAAGGAGCATGACATTAACTTATGACATGAAACCACACCCAGTCACATAATCCTGACACAGGACCACCTAGTTCTATTAATACCGTATTATATACTAATGGTGCTGACATCACTATTAGAGTATGGCATTAACTCATGATATAAAACCACACCTAGTCACATAATCCTGACACAGGACCACCTAGTTCTACTAATACAGTATTATATACTAATGGTGCTGATATCACTATTAGAGTATGGCATTAACTTATGACATGAAACCACACCCAATCACATAATCCCGACATAGGACCACCAAGTTCTATTAATACTGTATTACATACTAATAGTGCTGACATCACTATTAGAGTATGGCATTAACTCATGACATGAAACCACACCCAATCACATAATCCTGACATAGGACCACCAAGTTCTATTAATACCGTATTACATACTAATAGTGCTGACATCACTATTAGAGTATGGCATTAACTCATGACATGAAACCACACCCAATCACATAATCCTTACAGATCAAGGAAGATATATCAGTACCAGTAGAGCAATGCCTTGACCTTTCCCATTCCATATATTGGTACATCTGGCATTGTTTGCATAAAATGGCCAAAATGTTCTAAAAGGTTAAAGTTTAATACAAAACAATGATAAGTAAACACTGAGATTACCAAATTAATGTCAAATTGATGCGAGTTTTTTTTCTGACACAAGTCAGGTGTTATGCTGTCCCCTTAGCTAAGCGTTAGGAGGGAAGCCATTGCTTCCAACTTTCAAGTCTTTGGATTGACCTGGCCGGGGTTTGAACCCACGACCTCCCGATCCGCAAGCCGATACTCGATCAATTGATCTATTGCGGCCATAATGGTCCTATATCGCTTACCTGAGTGCTGTAGAGAATTAGCTAAAATTAGTATGGAGTATCAGCAATGTTAAAACAGACAAAGAATAATAGCACATGTACACAAGCACATATGGAAAATCAGTTTCAAATTTTTTACTATATGGGCATATATGGAAAATGGCCATGCAGCTGATGGCCATGTTTTTGGATGGGGATCAAGATTCTTTTACCCATAATAATACAGGACCACCCCCAAAATATATATACGAAATATCAAAACTCTAACTCTAGCGGTTCTGACAGGAATTTTTTTTCATAGAGCCATATATGCCCCTGGCAGCCATGTTTTTTTACTGATCAAAATTCTTTGAACAACTTTTGTTCTCCCTGCCTGCTGAAGCTTCTGAGACAGTTAAGCTGACATAGGTCCAGCATTTCAGAGATGTTCCTTAAAACATTTTGTCGTATACAGAATGGTGAGCAATAACAACAGCTCACCCCGAGTAAATGCTGAAGTGAGCTAAAATGAAAAACACTCAATAAAAGAATAGATGACATTATTGCGTTTTTCTCCAATTTCCCATAGATTTTTTTCTCCCTTTATTTTTTTTATTTTATATATGTTAATTTTTATGCTGTGTAAAGTTCAAGACAAAGTGAGCTAAACTGAATTGGTGTAGGTACAAGTTCTCATTAAAAGAACAGTGTACATAAAGCTGCAAATTTTTCATTCTTCTCCTCTTGCCATTGTATCAACAGTCCTTTCATTCTTATGTATGTATTTTTGTTGACATGTTCAGTTATAGAGTTGTAAGTCTAACTTGGTGTTTGCACAATTTAAAAATGAAGTTGTTATAAACTGTAGCTATATTTTTAATACCTTTCTTTATTATGTTTGCACTGATCAAACATTTATGTGGGCATTTTTGGTAATCTGACTTTCCAAGTTTTGGAAGATTACCTGGTTTAGTGTATGAACTCATAAAAATATTATTTAGTATAACTGTGATATTAATTGGTGAAAATGAAGTCACATGTTTGGGCATTTTTGTTGATTTTGACACATTGGTGTAAGTGTTTATAAAAATGGACCAGACAATGAAGAAGAATGAGTAAACTTTTATCAATGCAAATGAAATGATTGTGTAATTACTACATCTAATGATGCAAAAGTTGTTCAAATGGGCAGTAACACTAACCAATATTCAAAGTTGCAATATCAGTAAAAATCCAGATAATTTTAACCAAAATTTGTAATGTAGGTATAAGACAAGAAATAAATGGTTAAGCACAATAAATACTTCTGGTGCAAATCAATCTGTGTGACATTAGTGTAGTCCAGAATAGTTTGACAAAATCTCAAGGTATAGATTTCAATTGTATGCTGTTTTAAATAAACTAAAAGTGTGGTGTACAAGTACAATTATAAATAAATTTAATTTATGTGTGAAAAATTTACTAGTTTTAATCTAAATACACTTTGTTTAGCAAAACAATCAAGTCAATATTCATTAGTTCAGTTATACACCTTTTGTACATTTTCAACAATCTATATCAGATGCAGAACCAGTGCTACAAAAGTATATATTTATACATGTAGTATGATAAACATTTTGTTCAATATACCAGCATTGGACTTAAATAATCAATCTGTTGTAACTTATAAATTAATGCATTCCAGACACTTCACACTCCAATACATCACCTGATGAAAAACAAAATTTTATTCCTAGTTCTTTCATACATTTATTTGGAATCATTCTTTTCCAAAATATAGAGAAACAACAGTGGTTTATAAATATCATAAGGCTAATAATGGTAATAAATCCAAGTATAAAATAATAACTAATTGCACACACATATGAAGTTAAAAATTCTTTACAATTAATGTTTCAAAGTATTTTACTGTATATCTTATTAAACTGAAATTAAAAAGACAGGATGAAATCCAGTATAGTACAAATGTTAACTGAATTGATTTTTAATTGTTAAAGCAGAAATTTGAAGCAACACATAAATTATGACTGCATGTTATTGAAGTAAAACAAACAAACAAAGGAGATTGTCAGATGAATGTTAACCCTTTACATGCTGGAAACACCAGTATGTTTTGTGTTAGCATAGTAAATTGTGTTTCCAGCAATTAAATGATTAAAGAGAAAGATAGTGAACACAGAAACTGTATGAAATATAATGAAAATTTATGAGATTAGAAATGAGAATCGATTGTTATTGAGATATAACTTTATATACAAGACACATGGATGCAAACAAATGTATAAAATGTACAGAAATTATAAACTTATGTGATTATAACAACAAAGACATATTTATTACTGTAGTTAAATCATTGTGTATAAAAATAATGAAGTTAACAACATGTGAAGTTGCAAAGAGAATGTGACATGAAACTGTGAACATACAAAATTAAAATGGTATGCAACTATACATTTGTGCATTAACGTAAGTGAATTATATTATTTTAAGAATTATCCAGTAATGAAACTTGACATAATACCAACAACATCAAACTAACAACAGTGTAAATCCACTCAAATGGTTAACTAAGGATAAAGTTCCATATTTTGGATCTACAGAAGGAGATCACTGACAGATACAACTTGTATAATTGTGTTGAGACAAATACCGTGAAAGCATTTTATTTCGTGGGGCAGAAATTTCGTTGTTTGAAGAGGACGGGCATATTCGTGGGTACTTGATTTCGTGGATTGCCCTACCCACGAAAATAAAAAAATACCTTCGATTTTTGACAGATGCGAAACTGAGGCCTAACACTGAAACAGGGTCAATTGCGAAACTACGGATTAGCGAGTGACTCTGCCTATTGTCTTACGTCATGCCTGGTGATATTGATCCACGGCAGCCGGCCAATGTTTTCACAGCCGAGTCTCATCAGACGACTTTTATGAGACCTGTCAATTAGCGTGTCATTTAAGGGATTATATTCATAAAGATGTTAGGGGCGCGGGTTCTTTTAAGGGTCTAATTTAACGAAGCCATTGACTGTCAATTAACGCCAATTAGCGTACTATGCAAACTGACACAAAACAGACCCTTGAGTAAACACCCTACACCTATAAAGTTTATAGTGCTCGTGTATATATTACAGTATAAAATTACTTAGCATAGATCGTTTTTATGATTAAATGGCTTGTTTTATCGTTCTATGTCAATACAATGTAAATAAAGTGTGGTGAAATCGTCTGTTTGTTTGAGCTTTATGTCCTGTTTAGTAAAAATATGTTGACATGATTTACAAGTAAATCTAGCATTCGAAAGTCTAGGGGATTTTATATCGTTGGTACTTAAATTCGTGGATTGACTTGCCCACGAATTCCACGAAATTAAATGCCCCACGAAATAAAATGCTTTCACAGTAGTCATTCTGCAATTGACAAATCAATACATTTTTCTTTTGATTAATTAGATTTTTTTTTATATCAAATATTGCAAAAAAATATTATACTTATTTGAAATTTATAAAACTTGATATATTTGAGTATGAAACTGACCCCAAGCTCAGAATATGTTTAGTCATTAAGCAAGACACATCTTGTATACTTTCTAGCATTCAAATGGCATATCCAAGACCTCTTTTTACCATGGATGCAATATATTTATACATACTAATTCATGCATATTTGCAAACAGTAAATATAGTTTATCCAACAATAGTGTTTCACATAAAAGACCACTAGTTGTTCCAATAGGTATGTGTTATTTCTTTACTTAAATTTCAACAAAATTCAATATATCTATCCTTCAGTAAGTTGTGTTTTTTTGCATATGAAACATACATATAATTTATAATCTTTAATAATATTTAGAGTTTTATTTCATATGTGTGAAAACTTCTGCCTTATAACTGATTTAAATATCTAGAGAAGTAAAACCCTTTTTACCAGCCCTGAGGTGGTTCGCTGGATTTTAACCTTATGATTTTATGAGCAATTGTACAAAGAGTAAGGTGGCCAAAAAAACAAAACAGGCTATGGTAATAATTTCTAAGTGGTCTTTTAGTGAAGCCCTACTGAACGTGCATAGTTATACTAACCATACTTCAATCATTATTTTAACATTGTCATATTTATTAATGTCCATTACGAAGATTTTCCTCAATTTTTAGCTTATTTTTCATAAGGTGACATTAATGATATTTCAAAATACCAAATAAGATTTAATAAAAATAGTAATAAAGAGATGTTGTAAGTGAATGTACTTCGAAGAATGTATGAACAAGCTCACAAATGTTAATTTTCCATTGACAAGGAGTACAAACCATTTTAAGATGTTATATAAATATCAGCATCTCAATCTAGCAAAGCATTAATTACTAAAGAAATATATACAAAACATGGAGAATATGATAAATACACAGTGTAGAGAATGATTAGCATTATGGCTTCATGACTGTATATACAAAGTATTTAGTCTTAACAATATTGTTGTTTTTATGAAATGTTTCTTCAACACCTGCAATTAAAATGTTGACATATTTTTGGTAATTGTCCAACATGGCTTTATAAGATGTTGCCATAAAGGTTGTTATTAAGTAGTGAATATAAGTTTTAGATGTTTTATAAGGTCTATTTACTTTCAGCCATAGTATAAGTGATAATGTTGCACCAGCAAACCAAGATCTACATTGTCTACAATACTGGCGATATCTAAAACATTTCTGGGGACTGGTTCAAGATATTGTTCTTTTTTATGATCATAGTTTAAGCATTTAAGTCTGTAACACAGTCCACCAAAGCCTGCAAATTAGCCAGTCACAATTGCTGTTTCATTCTACACTTGGAAGCAATTATGAATATGAAAGTTCCAAATGAGTGAATCAGAACAGCAGCCAGCAGCAGCAACAACTAAAACACTAACATCAGCAGCAAGAAAGATATCAGCAGAAAAGTTTACCTCAAAAGTCATCTCTCTATGAAAGCTGCAAAGGGGGGCATAACTAAACAGCATGAGAATCAGAAGCAAACAATATCATACAAGGCAAAAAAACAGTTCTTTAGCCCATTAAGTGCAAATGAAAAAAAATCACAATTGAAACATTCATAAAGTCAGGTTTTCAGTTCAAGAAAATTTCCAATTTAAATAATTGTTTCATTTAAAAAATATAATTAGGAAGAGCTACTGATAAGGGAGTAAGTCTGTTTTAAAAGAAAAAAAACAACATTTTGAAATACATCATAGAAACACAATTTGGCTCATGTAAGTGACAACTAGCTATTTTGGTGGAGAAAGACCCAGGACAACTGCCTGGGTGAAACCTGAAGTGAAATGCAGGTCAGCTAAATGGATGACTCCTCATAATAAGTTTATTCCATACCAGGACTAAAATGCACATATGGAGTTAGACAAGTAACAAGTCAGTGACTATAACACCTAGGCCAAGGCACTCCCTTAAGCAGCAGTCCATTTACAGTCAATTGTGACATATCAACATGAAACATTATCTTAGCATCAAAAAAAAAAATATTATCTGGAGATATGTGAAATATTTTAAATAATAATATTTTTTAAAATACTTTGAAAAGAATTCTCTAAACTTATTTATTTCCAGTTCAGAATCAACAACACTGACTATATGAAAAGCTTACAAAGCAACTGGCCAAGGATAAAACCAAGTATTAAAAGGTTCTTTTTCTTAATTTATATGTTGCAGATACTAATATTATATTACCATATTTATAAATAATATTATAAAACAAATACTTAAAGTAAAAATGACTTCACACTATTAAACAGTTTTTAAGTCCAACTTTTAAATTTAAAGCTACCAAAAGAGACTAAAAATAAAAGTTTATCTAATATATAGTTCAGCAATTAAGTTTTTTTTATTCAATAGCAAAGGCATTGTACAGATTTTATAAAAACAGATATTTGTTATGTGGAAGTATATCAAACTTATTATTAAAAGGGGAATACATAGATATCATAAATAAAATAACATAAATACATACAGTGTATATTAAAATGTGCTTTACATAATGGGTTGTGCACTATGTGTTAAAATGGATATGATAATATAGCTGCCATTCTTATTTAACTCATAAAAGAAAAACATTATAGACAAATGAATAATTAAACATTTAAATTAGTACCAGTATTAATAATAATTGATTTAATTATTAATTAGTAATGACTGCTTGTTTTGGGGGATTTTAGTCACATTGAATAACTAGCAAAGTAAAAACAATAGCAAGAAAAATTGGAGCAAGAAGACTATAGAATGTCTAACCACTGCCCTTAATATTTAACCATATCCTGTGTGTAAAACAGGATAAACTGAGTTGATGAAACTTTTACTAGTTTACTAGTATACAATGCAGTACATAAAGGAACATATCTGATGATGCTTAGATAGTAAGAAAGTATAAAATTGGGAAATAAAATCTAAAACAAGAGAAAACAGCTGCACTATATCTGACTAAAAACTGAGAAAAAAGAGGAAGAAATCTGTGCTGCACACAAGCAAAGTGCTGATAAGGCAAGACAAACATTAGAAAGACATTCAAATAAAAAATAAGATAAAATAATGCTAATGAGCCAATCTGAAAAAACGGTCTAAAAGTGATTTGAGAAAAAATTATGCTTAAAAGCCAAGCAGAACTGAGCTCTTCAATATAAAGAAGGAAAAGGTAGGTTATCAAACAGCAATAAAAAAAAATAGAATGACTATCAAAGGGGGTTTACAACACTAAGTTAGGAGAACAATGGAGTTACCTGACTTTGAGGTGAATAGTTCTTGATGTAAGTTGCAGCATTGCTATGGAAACACTTGACAGCCAGTTCTGCTGCAGTAAGACCGTTGTTGTCAGTGATGTCTGGGCTACAGCCATTGTTGAGGAGGACTCTGATACACTGAAAATAATGGGAAAATAATATAGTTTTTAAGTATATTTAGTTTTCTATTTGTTTCAATTGTGCTTCCGAAACACTGATAATTAGCAAGAAGCTTTTAGTCATACGGGTAACTGTCATAACTTTGGAAGGGAAGAACCAAAAATACACTTTCTTGGAAGAAGGCTGATACAAGTTCTGATAAAAGACCTATATTTCTGCAAATTCATATTCAATTTTCATTTAAAATATATTCCCTTGCAGGGTAAACATTGTGGTACAAAGTTTTTCAGGCAAAAAGAGCAGATTACATGATGGCATTGTGTGCAATTAGGTGAAGTTTGCGACCTTTCTTGAAAATAAGGGTAAAATTACAGAAGTAAAAATGCATTTTATTGCTGAATTGTTTGCAGCAGGAAAAAAATTGAGTTTTTGATCAGATTTAATTAAGCAGTGATGCTGATATGGGTACAGTATAAGGACTGCAAGTGAGACTGAGACATGGTGCTACTCGGGAAGATGAAAACAGCATTTTAAACAGCCACATGCTACCCCTTTATGCAACAAGGTTTATGACTGAGTACTAATACTGCCAGGTTTGGAATAGACCTACAGGAAATGTATTGCTTTATACAATCAAATATTTTATCCCTCTATGAATATTTAGCATATCTACCCTCCTAAATGTAAAATGTACTTTTGAAGTATCAAAGCTGAAAGTTAAAATCTAGGTTTTTGAACTCAACCTGGTCAGAAGTCAAGGGGCAGACCTAACAGATAATCTGTATGCATATATAACAAGATGTGAGTAACTTAGCCGATTGTAACAGAATCTATCATGGCTATCAACTGTCATCATAAAGTGTGTAGTTAACTCATAGCACACTACCAGTCATGTTAGTTCTTTAACAAGTTATATTAATTTCACCTTGAATTTACTGATTTATTCATTCAAAGGCATACTACATTTATATTATTTACAGATAATAAAGCATATTTCTTTATAGTTTCTTTACTCTATGACTCAATTAGAGACAATGTTAATGCTCAATTATAAATATAAAATTTATATTCTTATTCTATTCTTATTCAGAAAAGATTTGTGAATTTAACTCTGCAATTTCAAATATTTAAACTTCATAAAAAATCAACACTACACTGAAATTTATTTATTAAAAAGAATTAACAAAGACAGTTACAAAATGGGGATATATATATATATATATATATATATATATATATATATATATATATATATATATATATATATATATATATATATATATATATATATTATATATATATATATATATATATATATATATATATATATATATATCACTTCATCAATGACATATATGTGCATTTTACACACCATGGCACATTCTAAGTACATGACTTTGTACCTTGATAAAGCATATTCTTTACAATTGTTAAGATAACTTTAAACAGTCAAATGCTTGTCAGTAATGACTATTTATCATAATTTTGGAATCTTTACTGCAACATTTTTTGTTACAGTTTGGCTATGTCTGATCCAGCATTGAAAATTAAGTTTTTGGTAACCGAGACATGATTTCTGAAGTTTTCATTCGAGACCAGGCCCTTGACCTCTCTCATCTTAAAGCAAAGTCTATATCTTCTACATCAGACCAGACCAGCAGAGGAGGATACAACCTACTAAAATGGAGCCCGTAGACTTGGTCACACCTTGATGAGAAATAAAAGAATTGCTAAGAGAGGAGGATACATCCTACTAAAATGGAGCCCGTAGACTTGGTCACACCTTGATGAGAAATAAAAGAATTGCTAAGAGAGGAGGATACATCCTACTAAAATGGAGCCCGTAGACTTAGCCGCACCTTGATGAGAAATAAAAGAATTGGTAAGAGAGGAGGATATATTATACTAAAATGGAGCTCGTAGACTTGGCCGCACCTTGATGAGAAATAAAAGAATTGCTAAGAGAGAAGGATATATTATACTAAAATGGAGCCCGTTGACTTGGTCACACCTTGATGAGAAATAAAAGAATTGCTAAGAGAGGAGGATACATCCTACTAAAATGAAGCCCGTAGACTTGGCCGCACCTTGATGAGAAATAAAAGAATTGCTAAGAGAGGAGGATACATCCTACTAAAATGGAGCCCGTAGACTTGGCCGCACCTTGATAAGAAATAAAAGAATTGAGCCCCATACCAATTGTGATCCAAAAGAATAAATTGTTTAAAAGAAATTTACACGTAAATCCTGTTAGCAAAACGATAAAACATGTTTGTTTGTTTCCTTCTTTGTAAATAGACATGCCAATATACCAGGAAACAGAACATGGACCTGTATTGTATCCCTCTATATATGTAGAAATATGTCCACATTATTAATTATTTGCATACATTACAACTTGTAAAGGTCCTAGTACATATAGCTGTTTAGCTAGAGCAAACAATACATATCCTTATCAAGCAGCTGGGCTGTTAGGCTGATCCAGAGGCAGTTATCTCAAAAGGTCTAAGGACCATCAATCTATGATCAGACATGTAGATAATAATGCTTACTTTATACATGATTTCAGTGTGTTCATTTGAGGTAGGTATAAGGCTTCTTTCACTATGAATGACAAGTCATGTACACCTGGCAGCTTGCAATTCTTCAATATTTGTAATATTGTTATATATATATATATATATATATATATATATATATATATATATATATATATATATATATATATAGCTTTAAATTTAATTTTTTATTTTTCTTCCCAAAAAGTGAAATTAATGTGCCTAAAAAACTAATAATCTAAAGAAAACAAGATGATAAGATCAGCAATAACCATCCCATTTTAATTTGTAAATCATAAAACAAAATCAAGATCCTGTTTACACTTAACCACAAAATCCTATGGCTTACATTCAACCAAATTTCAAGTTTATTCTTAGCCTGCTGGGCAGATTGATCAAGCTTTGGCCAAAAGTTTAGACCCAGATCAGTCTAATCCGGGTCTATCATGAGCTGTTGCTCATGTAAGGGTACATGCATGTCTTTTTACCAGGTACCAATGCAATTAATTATTATAATTCGTTAATTATTTGTATGCTTTCAATAAATTAAGGAGATTTAGGACCAATTCTGAGTCAGCTGGGCAGAAACATACAATTGATCAGGCTTTGGCAAATATTGTAGATCCTGATAAGAGATCTCAGATCTGGATCTACAATTTTGACTACATTGTGTTTATTAGTACACCATGTTAAATATACATGAAGTTGTGAGCAGGAAACAGAATTTAGTATTTAATATTTGCTTTTTAATGTAGCATGATAGAGAAAACAATCAATTAAAAGACCACACACATATTCAAAATATGGCCAACAACACTGCAGATATGTTAATGAATGACATCACTCCTTGTATTACCTACAATCAAATAAACGCACAACAAACCAGAAACTTTGGGACCAAAGGTTGGGAGTGCTTGTGGTAGTTCGAGGGGAGGTGTGTGTCTTTATTTTGAAATGTTTGATATATATAAACCTTCAGGGTATTTTTCATGTCCCAACCCATTGTGAACACTTAACCCATGTACTGATAAGGTAGCCTGGTCAAATAGATATAAAATTGTAAAATCTGTTCCATTTATATGTATCTTTCAAAGGAAGAAATTGATAAATGTAAGTACTATACATTCATGTTTTCTTTCCTCTTCTCTCAATCCTAGGTTTCCTTTTATTAAATTTTTTTCTACTTTCAACATCTTGCAGAATATTTTTCTTTTTTTTTAACATTTCAAATTCTTCATCAATTTTCAAACTTTTTCTCTTTTTAATTACTCTTGTTCTTCTTGCATTTTTTTAGTCTTCCATTCTTAATTTCACTACTATCTTCTATAAGTTCTCTTTTGTATGTAACTTTTTGTCCCTCTTGTTTTGTTTATCCTTTTGCCTTCCTACATAATCTCCTTCATTGATTACCATTCTTGAAAATTATTTCTTTCAGCCTTGACATTCATCTTTCTCTTCTTCTGCTTTATTTACATATCATTTGCTTGTTTTTTTTGTAGCAAACATTTCTACCACAACTTTGTCATGTCCAAAAACAGTAAACAGTGTCTGTTTTATCTACTACATATTTTATTTTAACTTCGGTTCAAAAAAAGGAAAACTTGTTAAACTACAATCAATGACAAATAAAAATATTGCTCTGAACAACATGTTATACATGTATTTGAACATGCTGTTCTTCAAACAACACTAATCTATTACATGGCAGCTTTAACATGCATTATCTTGACACTCGGCTGACCCGTCCTTAAAACTTGCTTAATATCCCACTACAATTTTTAGGGCCTGATTGTCATTTACACCAGTTCCGAAGTCCCAGTCAGCAGTTTTAGCACTGGACCGACTGATCTTATATGCTGGCTAATCGGAATTAACAAAAAAGACCAAGAAAATGTAAAGAGAATATGATGCAAATGTTTTCTTCTTATTTATCCTTTCATCATGTAGACCTTTCTAGTTTACCTTAAATCTTACTTGTTGTATAGCAACATTACTTGTATGGGTATTTGTAAAAAATTACATCATTTTTATTTTTTTTTGCTACAAATGTTCTATTCTAAGGACCTGCTGAGGTTCTGCAGAACTTGATAGTATAACCAGTAACAGGTGCTGTTTGCCATCAGGAAGTTACCACATCAGAGGTCAAGTGCCTCTAGAACACACATGGATACCTCTGAAACCCGGTACAAAATTTTTTTTTAAAAGAGATGACCGTCTGTGAGATACAATTTGAGTGTGAATACTTTATTTTTTATTGTTTCTTTCATTACAATATACTCATAGTTTTTATCTTAATAATAAAGTTTGGGGAATGCAAGCATCTGAAATAAATAAATTTGGATTTTGTTTCACATAATCATGATAAAAAAAAAAGTGACTAATGTCAACATGATATTTGAAACAACAGTGGTTAATGCCAACATGATATTTGAAACAACAGTGGTTAATGCCAACATGATATTTGAAACAACAGCGGTTAATGCCAACATGATATTTGAAACAACAGTGGTTAATGTTCACATGATATTTGAAACAACAGTGGTAAATGTTCACACGATATTTAAAACAACAATGGATAAAAAAGAGCAGCATGAGGTACCAGTAAGCACTATGTGGAGTGTGACAGTCAACAAGTTAGTCTGAAATGAAGATTCATCAATGTGTCCGTCCTTTTGTACTTTATCCCATAAGTCTCAAACCAACTCAGGCTTTAAGTAGTCACTGAGATCATCTCAAAAAGGTAATTCCAATGTGTACCAACAATACTGTACTTACTCACTTATAAGACTAATCACTTATAAGACGATCCCCCTACTTCACCTGTGAAATTGCCGGTTTCTGCTTCGGCTCGCTTATAAGACAAGGCGAAAAAATGAACAGGAGCATCGACCAGTCATGCTGTCTCATCAAAATGGTTAATTGGTAAACAGTGACTGTAATTTTCACACGTTGCGGGATGTTTGTAGTCTCAGCTGCACTGCTATCCTGTAGCTCGTGGCGGCATTACATTAATTTCTTTGATCTACTTCACCAAGTCTGGTATGACAGTACACGATATATCGGGGAACAGTGCACTGTCCTTGTGTACATGCCACCAATCAATAATTTAATGGAGAAATGTAATCGGCAGCTGCTTATAAAAACACATCGTTCACTCCCTCACTGTCAAACTGCTCCGATCGATATCACCTTGACAACAGCTTATCTCAGAGTCAGTCACTTGACCTGTGTAATGAGGCAAGTCTACACAGAAACGCCAAGTAAATAACAGCTTGGTGTATTTCGCAGACTGAAGTTGAAAGTTTGTTTCAGTGTTTACTGACAGATAATAAGCTGTGTTTCATGCATAACTGCTAACAAGTTTATGTGGTAATTTTTTGCCCGAAAAAAAACATGAAAACCTTTTGCCAGGTTGCATGACCCCGCCTATAAGACGAGCCCCAAACTTTGAACATGAAATTTAAAGGAAAAATCCCCATCTTATAAGTGAGAAAATACGGTAACAGATTTTAGGAGAAATATAAGATAAGAATCAAGTACATAAAATACTTCCATTTGTATTTGGAATTCTCCTTGAGGGGCTTTACCATGTAAACAGTGCTTATATAAAGACTATAAACAAGTTGTAACCAAAAGAAACAAATTACCCTTAATTGGTGTCCATTATACCCTAGTGCTTAAATCCAAACTTTGCCAGAAGGATAAATGAAGAAAGACCAGTAATTGAGCAAATTACAGAAATTATCTTTATTGGTTGAAGATCTAAGGAAAATTGCTCGAAAAATATTGGAATAACACACAATGTAACTTTCCCTGCAGATATCAACTGACTGGAGAGTACTCATTATAATGCCAGTCAAATGCAAAAAGAATGACTTACAATCAGATAGTATGTTAATTTCATAGCAGAACTAGGTTTCTTTTTGTTGTTGGAAATGAACTGGACCATATTGCTGAATTATTCTACCAAGTAAGATTTGCACACTTTCTTCACATAAATAGCTGCAACCAACTTCAAATATCTCCATTCATTTCCCTTATATTCATAATGTAACAGTAGACTGCATCATCAACACAACTACACAAAATTATATCTATAATCATTGTTAATGCATTTGATCAATTTATGTAAAAATTCATCTCTGAACTGTCAGCTATGTGATTAAGCTGCTCTTTTTAATTGTAAGAAAAAAAACAACAGAAATTTCTTGTTTTAATATATAAGTTAACTGGCAAAACTACTTATTATGATAATTTTCTGATTGTAATGGTTTAAAAAAAAAAACATTACAATTATCTGGTAAAATCACTAATGCACCACAAGTCAGATACCCCAGGAGCATTATCATCACTATGAAGAAAGTCTGGGTAAAATCTACACTATATCATAGGTCAGCTAACATACCTTATAAAAAAGAGTCAGAGCTGTCTAGGAACCAAACCAACTTGGTGAGAAGATAGGGATTCATAAGCTTGACCATGGGCTACCTCTCACCCTTTCAATAAAAACTGTATAAGACTCTGGAATTTGATTTGATTACTTACAATTTGTGGTGATTCAAGTCTACAAGTCTTCACGAACTACCAAAGACTGAATCAGAATTCATTTCTAATTTAAATTTCTTCAAATGAGGTATGTGTTATACTTCAACCATTACACCCTGTCCCAAACTCACTTTTCATTGGCAAGTTTTTAATTGAGGTGTCATTTTTATTCTGATTTATCAGCCCAGTCTACTCTTGGTAAATGTCTATTGTTTCCCTATATACCAATGTGCATGGGTAAAAACAGAAAACACACCCACCCTATTAAATGCACATATAAATACACTGGGAAAATTCTTCCTTTCAAGATAGAGTGATAATGCCAAAAATGGTAAGAGATGGAGATGGAGAGAAAAGCCGTCATAAAGAACTGTTCAATCCAGAATGCTGGAGACTGGATGCCAAAAAGTTTTTACTTCCACCTCAAAAATGCTCAAACATTGTGTCATATTGTTATACATATTCTTTTAACAGATACTTCAAAAAGTGTGCCCCAGACTACTCTGGAAACTGTTCCGAGACTCTCAAGATGTCTGCTGAAACAAATAATGGCATTCCCCAGCAGGATAGTGCAGTTCCTAATCGCCCAGCCAACAAATGTTTCGTCAGACCACCTTACAGGTAACCCCTTTTTATGAGTTTCTGGCTTTCTAGTCTAGCCCTTAGCAAATTCTTATATTCTTATATCATCGTACAAATAGTGTTTTTATTAGGGATGCCAACGATTGACTGATTAATTGGTTAACCTTTTTTAAAATGGTTAACTGGTTACAATCTTCCAGTTAGGTTAACCTGCCAATGTACATGCTATATTTCCTTCGACTAGACTGAGTCCTACAAGTAGCTTTGTATCCAGATGACCTAATTAACTGCCCACCCTTATCCATCACCATGGTGATCCTAACACCTGTTGTCTACTTCTAGCTGGCTCCTATCTACCTCTTTGGTGTTTTGTTTTAAGTGACATTGCACGAGACTGAAGATCCATGATAGTTCCTCACAATTAACAATACGCCGAAATTTGATTGACAGGACAAGACGCCTAGCGTTAGCGCATCAGCGCGCTCCATTTGGTCACGTGATTCTTTTGTTTTTGGTCGCCATTTTCCTTGGACAAGCTGAGTGCATTTCGTTGACCAAGAAACAGAGGAATAATTCTGATTTTAGTAACAAAAAAGCGAGAAGAAAATGGTTAAAAGATGTCAGTGGGGTCTCTGTGATTCAGATAGTCGATATCCGGAACGTTTGACAGGCGGCATCGTTTTTATCCCATTTCCAAAGCCGAAATGTAACTTGGACAAATGTAAAAGATGGATAAAATCGTGTAATCGTAAACACCACCAGTTGAATGTTGAAAAAGTCGACGGAAATTACAACTTTTTATCGTCTAACGCATTCTCGTTTTAATATATATGTATATATTCCATCTTTGTTATGACCTACTGCAGTAACTTCTACTCAGATCAAAGAAATAGATCCCCTTTAACTTGAGTAACATCGGACGATTTCGTTGTGATATATGGTAACAAAAATAATAAACACATTATCAAAAGTTAACTGCATTTATAAATTGTGGATTTAATGTAATAATGAAAATTACCCGGATTTACACGAACAGTATGCGTCTGTAACGGAATCTAGGCCGATCGTCATGTGCACACTGTGTTACTTCTCACTCTTTCGTTGTGATCGGAAAACACTAGAATTAACATCAATTTCTTCCTTCGATCTAAAAGTCAACCTGACTGATTGAATGTAAGATTCATTTGCGTATCGTCTGGCTTGCATTCTTTGCCGAAGTGACGATTTTCTTAGCATAAAATGCTCACCAAAGTTCGCTGGTAGATCGCTTAAACAGGCAGCCATGTCTGTTGACAATGGTTCCTACGAGGATTAACATCCGATTAAAATATGGTGCAGAGTATACTTAAACATTACATTTAATAGCATTTCAAATCTGGTGTTAAATGCAATAATTATTGAAGTTTGCTCCACTTACCTTTTAACAAGGAAGATGCCGCATAGGTGCGAAATGTATTACTTTAATTTTTAAACCTCCCGCTTTTGTTATTATGGATATTCAACATTAGGTGTTAATTATATGTTTTGATCAAGACAAATAATAGCCACTTCAATTTTCAACACATTCTTTTCAACTGCACCTGTTTTATTCAATTTTCTTACTGACAAAACATAGAAAACATTTATCACTTTAATTGTGTTTATTTTCAAAGCAGTCATAATTATTTGACATATCTCGCTCACAAACGATAACACATTGGTCATGCTTTGTAATTTATGTTTTAATCTTCATATCTTACATTTAATATTTCATACAAGTAACGCACACAATATTTAGTACATACAATAATATTTTCATAGGAGATGATGTGAATTGTATTGACACATGTTTATTGTTATTTATGCCCCTATCAACAAATTGTTGATATATATTATGTAATATATGAATACATATATACATTGAAATCGTTTTTTGCGCTTCGTGGTGTCTTTGTATGTCTTTGTGGTTTCTTTGTTGTGTCTTTGCATGTCTCTGTGTGTCTTTGCATGACTTTTGCAGTGATTAGTAGGACCGTTGACAATAGAGCATTGACCCGATCGACGATAAGATGTCCAAGGTTATCAGATAGTGGGTCACGTGATTCGGTGGGCGGAGCAATCTACCCGCGAGCGTAATGTTAATAAACATTACCTCTGTCCTAGTTGATTGTGCTGTTATTGTTTTTCACGTGCTGGTGACAATTGGCTAATTGGACTCAGAACTTGGTAAAACACAATCTGCCAGGTGGCAGAATATTAGATGTTACCAGTTCATTCTACACAGATTAATCATTCTGTTAAGATGTAAATATTACTTATATACGAAACTGTACCATTTAAATTACATTTGCTGCAAATTTCCAGTTCAGACATATTTCAAAATCTGCATCATTTGGTCACTTCAGCAGGAAAATGCAATGTGTTTCTTAGGTAATTAATAAAACAAATCCAACTTGATGTGTTTTTGTCTGTGGAAATATATGCCAATGTATTTCTTTATTACCTATAGGCCTTCAAATATGCAACTGAAGTTTATATGTTAATGCAAAAGAATGTCACTAGTATCAATCAAAGTTAATTAATCAAAAGAGGAACTAAAAGTTTAACATTTATGTTACAAATGCAGCATATACTTAAGAATGTATTTTATACACAATTATCGATGATGGCACGATGGACGACTACAAAGCTATATCCAAAAATGGTGACATACACTTGCAAATGAAAGTCACATTTTGATAATTTATTAAAGTCAAAAGAAACAAAAAAAGAAATTTTCAACTGGTTATTCTAATTATGATTATATTATATATATATATATATATATATATATATATATATATATATATATATATATATATATAATTTAATCATAATTATTCTAACAGGTTAACTGGTTACAATTTTAGTAACTGTTAGCATCACTAATTTAACTACTATGTAAACAGTGAATTATTCACCCCCTATATGCTTTTTATGCAGCTACCATATTTCTTTTGCATCCCCCAAAAATAGCTTTAACATTTTCTATAAGTTTCTTCCTTTCAGTGATACAATTTTCGTTTAAGATAAGGACAGGCAACAGGCCACACAACTACCACTTGTTACAACCTTGATATGTGCCTGGGACTGAACACTGTCCCTGTTGTACCTGGAGCCAACACTATGCCTCTGTCCTACACAGGCTTGTCAACCTGTTCAGAAAAGTCCATTACCAAGCAATTAACCAATATCAAATAACAGTTACAGAGGGGCTTACCTTTAGATGGTTGGATTCAGCTGCATTGTGTAGGGGACTTCCCCCAAGGTTGTCAAGGGTAACCCTAGCCCCACCCACTTTCATCAACCAATCAATGACTTCCCAGTGACCTTGACTGGCGGCATAATGAAGGGGAGAAGCACCATCAAAGTCTCGCTCGTTGGGGTTATACTTTTCTTCTTCCACCTAGAATAGTAATTAAAATATATAAAATGTTACAGTTGCATAAATTAACAAGAAACTGTGTGACATATGGGAAGGTCTTCCAGCAGGTGCTTCTACTGGGACATTTGTCTAGAGAACTGAAAATAGCGGGACAGCACTTTAATAACTGTGATTGTTTGTAATTAGGGATGTCAAAGGATACTTAATTTGGTATCCGGTTATCAGTCGAACGATCCGAAGGGATATCCGGATATAAATCTTAATTCTGATGTTGCAGTCGGATGTGTTGGCGTTGGCGGTTAATTAGCATCTTGTTATACATACCATCATGCTTAAGCACATTTCTAAAACTGTGAAGCCAAATATACGATACTGCGTGTCACCACCTGTCACCACCTGTTGATAATCCATTTCACCTGTGTATGCGTGAATGCACACTGACACGACAGCAGAAAGATAACTTAGCAAAATGGCCAAAACATTTAATTAGATGTTTAAAATTTTACATTTTTAAGCGAATATCCGGATACCAAACTCGATTCGGATATCCGATGACATCCCTTTTTGTAATTTATCAAATTAAATAAACCTAAAATTCATTTGAAAGCTTCAATGTGGGGATCACTGTGAATAAAATGATACAATATATATTTTATAATGCATATGCTATATACTGATGCTGCTGGTGCTGCTGCTGAAAATCATAATAGATGATTATGATGATGTTCATGATAATGATATGATGATTGTTGTTGATGACGATGATGTTGATGAAAGTGGTGGTGGCAGTAGAGATGATGTAGATGGTGTTGTTGATGACAGTGATCATGATGATCATATAACAGGAAGCATATATCCCAGCCAAGATATAATAGACAATTCTTGCTTCAGGTGAGTTCATAAATAAAATCACACACATAAAATTATAGTCATTAATTTCAATTATTGATTACACAGGCAGATTTAAGCGAACATTATAGCTGTACTTAAGTTAAGGCAAAATTCAGTTTGGAGCTTAGTTTCTTAATGCAATATCTGCATCAGTTGCCACAGAAAACTTGAATCAATATCAATCTCACCTATACTATAAACAGTATAGAAAGTAGTATAAATTTTTTATCAGATATAATTTTCCCCTCATTGTTTAACTTTATCTTTACTGGCAGTTATTGTACAATGGTAAAAAATCATGGCGAGTTCTATTCTTTAATTTTTGTTTCAAACATTGTTCACTTGTACTATGTCTATGAATTTTAAATCACATATAAAGTTGGTCTTAACCAGCATAGTAATGACAGCATAAGTTCAACCATTCAGAAAATAGTGAATGCTACCAAAAACCATCAGCTTACACACAGCCTTGTGTAACTAGATTTGCAGCAAGTAATAAGTTGTGACATCATGAAAAATATGTGGATTTTGTCTATATGCAAAAATAATTTATAATATAATTTAGTTAAGAGCAAAAAAGAAAAGCCAAAATCTATAAAGAAATGTGTTCTCAACACTTACTAATGATACTAAAACCACAAAGACTAATGCACACAAAAAGTAAATTATCACACAAATTACATATCCATCATTATAATGACAGCTATCGCCATAATCATCATCATCCTTACTATTATCAGCACCATCACCTTTACTATCATCATCACCATTATCATCATTACCTAGTTAAAGTCTCTGACCTTGTTACTGGGTTGGACTTTTTAATAGCAGCCTTCCAAGATTGTTGGTCCATGGCATCTTCTGAGATGAAGCAAGACTAAGAACTTTCCATATTGTATTGTAGCCATTTCTTCTTTGATCTGCCATGTGGTTTAAGACTGAGTACAGTCCAATTATCTCAGATTTTCTGAACCGGTCTTTCATGAAAATGAATGATTTCCCACAAGGCACCACTTACCAAGAATCTGACACAGTTCAGATTCCCTGACTGGGCTGCTGCATGAACACAGGACATTCCATCATACGCCTTCATTTTGATGTTGCCTCGCCGTTTCTGCACAAGATATATCAGTATGTCTGTCTGTCCTTCTTGGGCCGCTAGATAGGTAGGGGTAGCTCCATTAGTAAGCTGGTAGTTCACAGATCTGTAATGGGAGATGAGAAGTGCAGAACAAGATATGCTCGACTTAATATTCCTGCTTTTGAAGTTGTTAAGACTTAATATTTATATTGTGAACTCATCTTTACCTAAAGAGTAACACTAGTATATAAAGCTGTGTTGCTTTTGTTGTTGTTTTTCCAAAAATAATTATCAACAACAGACACCAGATCAACTGTAGATTTATACAAGAAAGAATCTGCAATTAATGTATTTAATAATATGATTACCCAATAGAATTCTATGACTAAAGTGTGGTTTTCTATTTTTCACATTTCACTCCATTTTTACCAAGACCATCCAAATTTTCAGGGACATAACTTGGTGTTAAAAGTTCAAGTTATTATTAGAAAATCCAAAAATTGCAACATTATCATTCACCTATAAAAAAAGCTTTGCTAATACCTGACTAGGTATTGTCATCAATAAAGCATCGGCTCAAGGTACAGGAAGCGACAGCTTCAAACCTGGGTCGTGACATGCCAGTCGTAAAAAAAAAATGTGGCATAGGCAAATATGCAAAAGCAAATGTAAGCGTAGTGTAGCAACGACTCAGCCTACTGTCAGGATAATGAGATTGGGTGATATATGCCAGGTGTTAATGAAATGCCAGTCATGACGAAGGCAGCACCATCTCTACTTAAAGTTAACATCTTCATATAACTGAAAGATTGTTGGTGGGATGGCACACCCAACAAAAGAAAAGCTAACGGCTAATGCAAAGGTAGCTGTTACTATTGCAAGATACTCAGCAGCAAAAAGAGCTAATCTGTTTCTACACTTATTGACTATTTTGCATTTGTGCTTCGAAGATTAACAAAAATTATAGCTGGTACCAATGGTGGAGAAGTTTCCCTGAGCACTTACGATGGATCAAAGTCTAGTAGTAATTCAATACTTTCTCTGTCCCCACCTACAACAGCAAAATGCAGTGGTATACCGCCACTTGATGCACGTATTTCTGTGTTACATTGTCCTGTCTCTAACAGCCAATTAGTGATGGGGGTGTGGCCAAACCTAATGCAAAGAAATACAAAAAACAAAACAAAATATTAATAAACTCATATACATATGTGCATGTTTATCTACCTCAAGTGTAGCAACAATGGAATGATAGCCATCATGGGAAGGGTAGTGTTTGATTACCCCTCATCTTTATGGTCTACAAAGTTGAATTTTTAAGAAAGTGGTAAAACATCTGTTACTGGAGTTTTGCGTGAAGAATGCAGTTCATGGTAACTAGGAACTGTAATTAAACACATCAAGAATCTTTAATTATTGTTAAGAAATACTTAAGGAACTTTAGCATTTTAAATCATTATTAACCCAAATATTAATATTACTTATATAAATGTTCACAAACAGGTTAAATCTCAAGTTGACAAATAGCAACTTGTGTTATTGGCATTTTTTTTAACAACTGATTTTCAAATTACAAAAAAAACCCCACAACATTTACCACTGAACAATCAAAATGAAGTTAAATCAAATATCTGACCTGCATGCTAGATGCAAGACAGTTGAACCACAACCATCTTGATCATTGAAGTCACATGATGTGTTTGCCAGAAGCCATTTAAGAGAATCAAGTTGACCAGCTGCCGCAGCATCATGAGCTGCCGTAGCACCTGAAATGTGTTTGAATAAACAATCAATATTTGTACATATTTGACTGGTTAAGTTTTTGGACTCAGAAATATTAAGGTTGATACTCAGACAAAAACTTCATTTTAATAAAATATAATGACAAATGGGTCTCCAAATTTGCATAGAATTTGCATAGATTTACTGGCCAATGCAATACATTTCGCTAACTAATTCTATAATTTAGTTTCATCATTGATTACAAAAAGGCCTTTATGGCAGAAATTTTAATCTGTGTTCAGAAGTTGAGTTACTGCTTTTTGTATAAATGGTACATGCTTATAGAAAATTATAGTTATATATTAACAAACTGGGGCCTACGTGACTGATTGTTAAGTAATAAATGTGTCAGTTTAGCAAAAATTTCAAGTGTATTATAGGACCATTTTATGCATTATTTCTATTCCTTTTATAGTTCTATGGCTGACCTCTACTTTTAATTTAAAGGAAAATTATTTATTATTCAAATATTTTTTACCCCATTGAAAGGACTCGCCACCTTCCCCCAAAAGGGCTGACATGTTAATACAAAGTAAGTCTGATGTACTGATGGTTCAGGGTCAAGAAGGCCCAAAACCAAGACGGCCCGGTCCAAGACAGCCCACTTGGTGAGTCAAGACGGCCTAATGTGGTGGGTCAAGAAGGCCCACTTCGGTAAGTCAAGAAGGCCCAATAGCTTTTTAATAGGTAGATGTATACATAATTTGATATTATACTTTTTTTGTTGTTTTTAAAAAAAAACACTTCATAAGACACCGATTGCAATTAAGAATATAAATGATAAAATTACATCAATTTAGTTTTGAAAATAAATTAACCCTGTAATTGTCCGCTACTCAGTAATTGTTGTGTATTTCCAAGAAACTTTAGAGGAGTCGCCACAATAGAAAAATCGCAGGTTTTTTTTTTATAAATTGCAATTAAGAAAAATATGTGATAATAACACTTTACTTTTGAAGTTAAACTTTTCCTGTAAATGTCCGCTAATTACTTTGTCGATCTAGGAAAGTTTACACGAGTCGGAACAATCATCAATTTGTTAATCGAAAATGGTGTGACAAATAAAGGAAATATTCATTTTATAATTTATTATTAACAAATTCATTAATTTAACAATTATTGTTATAGAAAAAAGAGCGGGCCTTCTTGACTCACCAAAGTGGGCCTTCTTGACCCACCACATTGGGCCGTCTTGACTCACCAAGTGGGCCGTCTAGGACCGGACCGTCTTGGTTTTGGGCCTTCTTGACCCGATACCTGTACTGATGGCCATTCATTAGAAGTGGTCTCTATATAAATAGAGAGCCAATACTTTTAATCAAAATGAACATATTTTATTTTGAAACATACCAATGTCTGATCGTTTATTTCCATTAAATCCCAACTGGTTGACAAGGTAATTTAACATCTCTAAACAGCCGTGCCTGGCCGCATAATGAAGGCAATTAGATCCAAATTCATCGGTGACAGATTCATTCACCGCCTGCCTTCCAAATCGTTCCAAAGCAGACACGTTCCCTTCTTCAGCAGCTTCGAGAATATCCATGGAGACCATTTCAAATGTTCAGTTTTGAATTTGTATCGAATAACAATCAACTGCACTGAAGGTAATATGTTTATATAGAGAGAGGGAAGTTGTTTACACCCGTTGACACCATCTTTCGACCAAACCCTTGTTGGTTAGACCAAGTTTACGGACTGAAAATAGACCGAACAGTTACACAGGTATTGAAATCGAACATTGTAACTTAAATAAAATATAACACGTCAAAGTTGCAAAAAGCTTATAAAGGATAACCATGACGTAAATAATCGAATTCAATGGTAAATATACTCAGACACTTTAGTACATACACGAGTTAGTTCAACCAATGACTTTGCAATAATCGAATCATGTTCGCGTATATATTTGAATGTATTACACGGTTGACCTGAAGCATCATTTAAACTTTCACAAATGAATGTATTTGGTTCTTTCTTAAACTTACATACTCATAGATTTAAAAAAACACGCAGGTTGGTTCATTTGAACAAAAAAGAAAGAAAGAAAGAAGAACAAAATAAATACATTAAGTTTATTCAAACTTTGTACACCTGGTGTACCCTTTTCTCTAAAAATTGGTTTTCGCATAGATAATATATGGCCCATTTCACTTAAATAGTAAAGGGTTTCGCATGGTAACTTCAAGGGATTTTCATATGAATTGTGTAGAATGGTAAATTTTATTTTCTTGTAATTTCTTCATTTGTGGTCCGAAAATAAAAAGCTATACACCGCTGGAAAGATCTTGAAATTCATATTTTAGAATACAATATTTTTACAATAGATAAATGCACACAGAATTATACACAGAAATAAATAAAACTATTGGCTCATACAAAATGAGCAGTGTATCATTTTCGGTTGTATTTCTATTACCTTTTAAACTATCAAACTAAAGTTTTGATATTTTATATTATATATATATATATATATATATATATATATATATATATATATATATATATATATATATATATATATATATATATATATAATATATATATATATATATATATATATATATATATATATATATATATATATATATATATATATATATATATATATATATATATATATATAAAGGCTGTAAAATTTGATAAAAAATTCAGTGAAATAGACTAAGAATAAAAATACATTGGTAAGTTTATTACAGCCCATATTTTCCGATTTCGGCCTGCACTAGCTTCTGCCCACAAAGATGGCTGCCTTAAACTGTATTATTAGTGTCGATGACATCACATGGAAACTATCTATTAAACAAACAGTATTAAATAACGCCCTTAAGGAAGCATGCTTCTCCGCGGTTGTCATTTAACAGTTAAAGTTATACCACAATATTTGCTACTTCAAGCATTACATAGTTGACAAAGTTGATGTCTGCATTCATTTCAAAACATTTCTCCTTTCTAGCATTAATGCAGAGTCTAAGGAATAATATAGACCTACTGCATGTATTTAGCTTGAAAACATATATGTTCTTCCAATTCCTTTAATGTACAAGGCCTTGAAGGTGTGCGGCTATTTTGGTACGTGCCTTTCCGGTTTGCGACCTTTTTGGACCAGTAGGCCTACCATTGTGGTTACCTAGTAGTTACCACACTCTGGATCCTCAGGTCGATCCACTTATTTGGATTTTTTCAGTTTTGTGAATAAAAGTAATGATTTTGTTGACTATTTTTTTATTCATTTTATTATATTCTACCCTTTTTACGAAAATATAGATTATAGTGTAAGGTATTAAATAATCGAGAAATGCTGAAAATGATGTTCCGTAGGACCTAAATACAATGGTCTCAATGTGTTATATTTATTCTAGACCTAACCTGCACGTATTGTGTCTTCATATTTGTATGCATATTGGGCCCGTCTTACTAACCTTGCGTACGCAAGATTTCACCCTAAGTTTTGCGTACGTTCAAACTTACGTTCAATTGGTGTCTTACTAAACTTTTGTAACTTACGATCAGGCAGAAAATTGAACGTAACTTTACGCACGGTCTAGACCTTGCGTAAGTGTCATGGCGGAATTCATTCCAATTTTCAACGCGTCGATTGTAAATCACAGAAATGATCGAGTTTTCAGAGAAAGACCAGATATTTTGGCCATGTATCGAGATGTTGAAATAGTCTCTCGATACAGATTGAACAAAGCAACGATACAACATCTGATTGCGTTGGTAGATGCTGATTTAAGACCGAAAACCAACAGAAGCCACCCTGTGTCGACGGAGGTTCAGGTGCGTCCACACTTTATTAAATTTATTTATTAGTTTAAATGCGTTTAATTAAAACTTTTCGGTACTATACGGATATGTCCTGTACTTTTTGCACTTACCATAGGTTGCGGTTTTTACTGACAGGAAGTAGAATCTGTCAAAATGGCGAATGCTCATGGTGAACTTGAGGAACGCTTACATTTTAGTTTTCTGTCCACTTGGAATATGAAATAATTTCTGGAACAGGATTGAAGTGTTCAAGATAACAATGGTTTAATAAATTTAAGATTATGCTATGCTGAAGGAAATTTCTACTGGCCACCAAGCGTCTTCATGTCTGCCTTTTTTTTTAAAATTAAATGATCTAACCAAACGCAATTTGAAAGGGATTACAGTCAAAACGGCCTCAGGTCAAAACGGCCTCAAGTTAAAACGGCCTCATTTTGGTTAAAACGGCCTCACTTTCAAAAAAATATTGGTTAAAACGGCCTCACTTTTTTTTAATTTGTTTTATATTTTTTTATATATTTTAATGTCACTTTTTGATGTTCTATATTATAATATGTTATAATTTTATGTTTGTATATTATTATCATATGTTATTTCATTACTATTGTGTTAAGTGCTTTTACGAGGAAGTGTTGTAAAAAAAACAAGAATGGCATAAGTTGAATAGATTTACTTAATATAAAAAACATATGCATGTAACAAGTGTTGTAATTAAAACAATAATGGCATAAGTTGAATAGATTTTAATAAAAAACATAACTACAAACATGCATTTAACAGTTATAATTTTATGTTTGTATAATATTATCATATGTTATTTCATTACTATTATGTTAAGTGCTTTTACGAGGAAGTGTTGTAAAAAAAACAAGAATGGCATAAGTTGAATAGATTTACTTATTAAAAAAACATATGCATGTAACAAGTGTTGAATTAAAACAATAATGGCATAAGTTGAATAGATTTTAATAAAAAAAACATAACTACAAACATGCATTTAACAGTTATAATTTTATGTTTGTATAATATCATCATATGTTATTTCATTACTATTATGTTAAGTGCTTTTACGAGGAAGTGTTGTAAAAAAAACAAGAATGGCATAAGTTGAATAGATTTACTTATTAAAAAAAACATATGCATGTAACAAGTGTTGTAATTAAAACAATAATGGCATAAGTTGAATAGATTTTAATAAAAAAAACATAACTACAAACATGCATTTAACATGATATATTTAGATCTGTCGATTGTTGCCAGACAATATCCTCGGATCGTCTACTGGTCAGCTACGGAAGCAAATTTCTTTTCCAGTCGTGGTCTATATATCCCAGACAGCAATTTCAGTAGACCGGTGGATGACACTTCATCTTTGCGATAGCTGTAAAACAGCATTTTGTAGTTGTATTATTATTATATTATTAGTAGTATTATTTATTATTATTATTATTATTTTTAGATTTATTATTATTATTTATTTTTATAGTCGTCAAAAAGAATTAACCAAGTGAACGTTATATTGATTTAGAGAATAGTGCCAAAATAATACCTTTCCCAGGCCGCAAATATCCTAGATTGGGTCGTCCGCACTGCTTTCCTCTGGAGACGTCTCAAGCGCATTTCTCCCACAAGCTGTACATGCTCTCCAGCCTCCATCCCCTCTCTGTGCAACAGCTTCACTACAGCAAGACAACCGATAAATATAGCGGCAGATCTTGCTGTATCTCGAGTTGCAACTTCTTTAGCCTATGCAAGAAACGACATCAAATAATTATGTTTTACTATTTAAGTACTGCAAGACAACCGATAAATAAAATAATTGTCATTTTATCTTCAATTATAATAAAAAATATTTACTTACTTTAACCGAAACTTTGACCTTTAACTCCCGCGTTGGATCTGGTGGATGGATGTGCTCGATGTTGTTACTGGTGAAAACGCAGCCTCTCTGAACTACAACAGCTGAACATTCCAATCTCGTATTGCGCACTGTACACCTCCATGTAGTAGCACGTGGCCGTCGGTACTGAATACAGTAATACAAGTTATTAAGTGATTTGGCGTATAATGTATAAAGTAGGAGTTTATTTATAATTACCGTTCTGAAATAGTATCGTGCAGTTTTAATCATTTCTGACAGAACGTTTTACTGGCTATTTGGGATTTCCATTTACTACACATACTGTTCTGTTCAATATTACCTTCACGACATAGCTGTATCCATCTGATGCCACTAAAATGTCCTTTCCCTTCTGTGAACCGCGTGTAACCACCTCGTAAGTTGTTGGCTGGTCTAGTATGTGATGCTGAGGCGGCTGTTCATCTACCAACGATCTAATATAAAAAAGTATTCTGAACTATTTTGAAATAACAGCATTGCAAAATATTTAATGTATTGATATATTCATGCTGCAATAATAATAATAGAAGCATAGTTAACTCTTGAACCTGTCGGCCAATGTCACCTATCAATCTGTGAATGGATTACCAATGACGATTGGCTTCGCTAATTGGTTGGTTGGCGTTGTTAATTGGATACACTGTTTGCGATTTGTTTGACACGCAGGTACGATCTGTCAGGTAAAGTGTGCGAATGTTCAATTAAAGGTATTCAACATTCTTTTATGACTATGGAGATGAATACATGTATGTTAATATTTCGACAAAATAAACGAAGTCATGAGAAATTAAATCCAATTATCACCTTTCATGTACAATGATCGGATCACTGAAGGAACGGTCAACACGCATAGACTGCATATGTGGCTGAGATGAATCAAGAGATGACTCATGGTCGGCGTCAATAGTGTCAGCATCCACTATGTGGTCGGTGGCAGCAGGCACACTAACTTCTTGTTGATACTGAAATATAATTATATATATATAAACTAATAGTTCGTTATGGTCTGTATTTTTCATATTTCATTTCATTTGACATATACAGCAAAACCGTTTCAAAATAAAACTATTCAGATGCTTAATGCAGTTTTGCATATTTTTATCCGGAAATAAATAACCACCCTATTAATAAGACAACTTTTCCCAATCCCAAATGAGGAGTAAAAAGCCGTGTTTCATTGAACTCGATAGATCACTTACCGACCCAATTTCTTCGAGTGTTTCATCATATCGAGACGTAATTGTGGCAACCTCCGACAATCGGCCGACATCGACGTCATGAAAAAATGTTTCTAAAGACGTTGACGCTGACGTTGAGTTCAACTGAGCTTGTACCATGGGTTTGGTAGTAATTTTGTCGCACCCTTTACACAGAAATGGGATGTCTTCTCTCAGTTTAACTGCACGTCTATACTGTGCGCGAGTGATGCCTGAAATTTAAAGAAACATATGCATATTAGGAATTGCCACATTCAGAAGACACAGCCTGTCCGTACAGTAAAAAGAAGAGAAAACTTAATTAAATAACACCGCGAATAATGCAATAGTAGCTGTTTATACGTGTCATGATTTACCATTTTAATTAAGGTTTTAACTCCTGGCTAAAAATCATATCTAGTGCTTTTTTTGGATACACTGGCATATAACAGAGTAAAACGACCGTGCTCTTACCAAAAGAGTGCAAGAGATTACGTAAAAAGCGAAACAGTCTGAAATCGTATAATATGAACCATTATATTTATAATCTGTCTTACCGGTATTACATTTCCTGTGTTGCCACCTGTCACAAGAGTCACAGGAAACAGCTTCTTGTCGGTCCCCAACAAAAACATCACACTCAATACAATTGTCCATTGTAAAATAATACAAAAACAACGACCGGTGACATATAGTTTATACACACTATCTCTAAAACAGATGTTTAAAATTAATCCAATTCTCTAACTAAAAAACACAAATCACAAAATTCTCATAAAACACAATCCATATCGATTCCTGGTATAAGATATAACAAGCGTGAAATGAACGAAATTTCAAGTCAATATATACTTACTTTTTGTACTCAATATTCCTCACCTTTTTCTTGTGACAAACACGTTGCACTTGTTCATAAACAGACTTCCTTCTGATCTTCTTTTGATCATTTCGTTAATTAAAGACAAACTTCAATTATCACGTAAGTTATTTGATCCCATTAGTTTCATTGTTATTATCTCTACCAATTATCGCACACATAATCCTGTTTACATTTATTAATTAGCATTTTTGCCGAAGTTAGACTAGAAAACTGTTATTTTTCAATCACAACATTAAAGTCGCTGTTACCTTTCATTTGTGTTTACTTGCCGAAAAACAATATGCATTAATTTGTATTGGATTTTATTATCTATGATGAAAATAAAACATACATTAATTACTAAGTTTGCCTCGTCATGGAATAAATATTTTTTTTTATAGAATGAACAAAACATAAATTAAGCGAATTGACATGTACATATTTCCAATGAAGCATTATAAACGATCCCTTACTGCATCTAATTTAATTTTTCTCATATAATATATGAAATTAATTTCAAAATTAAGGCCGTTATGTTAAAAAATCGAGGCCGTTTTGACTAAAAGTGAGGCCGTTTTAACCAAAAAAAAATAAAATGAGGCCGTTTTGACCAAATAGTGAGGCCGTTTTGACCAAAATGAGGCCGTTTTAACTTGAGGCCGTTTTGACCTGAGGCCGTTTTAACCAACACCCATTTGAAAGCACCGAAAGCTTGAAGGACACGCCATTAGATTATATGTTTGAGCTCCTGCTTATTATTTTGTTTTTGTATTTTATTAATATACAATACCAGAATATAGTGGGTATTCATACATATAAAACGTCATTGATGATGGAGTTGGAACCTCATTATTGTTGGATTGTTACAGTGTTACATATACAAATTTTATTTCCAGTCGGTAAGTATTCAAAAAGTAACATATGGTATGATAGCCTTTGACAGACAATATGTAGGGTTTGTATTTACTTTTTTATTGCTATTACTATTGAGCAGATGTATCTCTTCAAATGATTTACTTCACAGGTACTCTCTGGCCTTCGATACCTTGGGAAGGGAGACTTTTTTTCCGAGGTTTCAGACCTTCATGGCATATCAAAGGCCACCTCTGCTCGGCTCTTCAACGCATTCATTGCTAGTATCAATAGACGAGTCAATACCATCAGGTTAGAATACCAAAGATTTGTGTTCAACAAATTTTCATACATTGTAATGTCTACTTGAAGTTATATATGATTTTTATTATTGTAACACTGAAACTTCATTAATATTTTAATAACATAATAAACAAACTAAACCAAAGATTGCAAAATTGAAACTCCTCGTCTTATATAAGGCAATGGAGATTTAAAGTGACTATTTCACATTTTACTGTAAACTTTTAATCAGCCCTTTTTCTTTTCTGACAATGAAAAAACAACAATGGAATATGTTACTGTTCTACTTTAAAAAAATCTTGTTTCAACTTTCTTTTGGCTCTATCTTAGTAAAAGCATGAGTCTGAAGTGTGAAAGGTGTTTATATGTTATCAATGCTTTATTATTTGCTTTATTATTTGCGATAAATTGGACCTTTAAATTGTTAAGGAGATTTAATTTCATGTGACGGGTCGTGGTGGGAGTAAAATTTAATTGAAAACCCAGTCTGTGCAAGGTTTAGATACTTTTAATTTTTTTTTATGCTGTACGAAGAAAAACCTGAGAATAATAATAAACACAATAATTAAATACTGCCACATTATCAATTGGCGGAGATATTAGAATTTAGAATTTAGCAATACAAATATTTGCGGTAACAAAACAGACATGAACCAGTTCAAACAATACAAGTAAAAAATATAAATACACCAATGCAATTGCAATATAAATACTACAATAACTTACCAAACAGAACTGGTCATTTATCAATTGTGTAGATACCACTGTTGTATAAGTTATACATAGAGCACTGCTATAAAGCAAGTTATACATTATTTTACTGAATTCTCTTTCAAGAATTATCAAAACGTTCAAGTGTACATAAGTTGAGTAAATGAGCTATTGTCGCAACGTGAGTGGCTGTAGCAATGTTTGATGGCAAGAATTGTGGTAAAAAAGAAAACTCCTAATAACATTTTAATATAACTGCTGGACATAAATCATAATTCCTTGTTAAAGATTTTCAATAAATAAAAATGTAACAATTCTGGACAAACATGTTTTTTGTATAATTTAACAGATTCCCAACAACAGAAGTTGAGAAAAAGCAAGCAATGTGCCAATTTTACAAGTTGGCTGGGATGCCTGGGGTGTTAGGTGCTATTGATGGAACATTAGTTCCAATCATAGCACCAAAGCATGAAAGCCAAGTATTCATATGCAGAAAACAGTTTTGTGCGATCAACGTACAGGCTGTTGTTGACAGCAGCATGAGGTAATGAAATGTCATAATAATTTTCTGTTTAGGGTTAATAGTTACCAATCACTGAATAAGCAATATGCTTACAGATAATTATTTTTGAAACATGTGAAAAAGTCAACATTATTATCGAACAGGATTGATTAAATTTACATTGTATATTTTAATGTAACATATTTGTATTGTAGCCCTTTCCATCATAGTGCATGTATAAGATTTAGAAAGTTCTTCCCATTTCAGTTATTTTTTTAAATACATTATTTTCAATCTGTTATCATAGATCCTAGTCAATTCATTTCACATATAAACACAGAAATGTATGATTTATAGAACAGTAATTGCATTAAAACCGAACAATGATCATAATTAACTTCCATCGGAAGATTTTGCAGGTACAGACTAAATAACTATGTTGCAGTATTCAAATTGCTTAATACACATGCATCCATACAATAACAGTAACAACACATAATGGTAGTGTACCATACACTAACATATGTACTGTAATTTAATTCAAACAGAAGCATTATGCACATGTCTACTTTCATCAGGTTTACTGATGTGGTTGCCAGGTGGCCAGGATCACAGCACGATGCTGCAATATGGAATTCCTGTGCACTGAAGGTAAGTATATTGCAAGCAAATGATGTACATGTTTGTTGAAAAAACACTTAAAATACATCATTAAATGAACATATACTCATATGCATCATATAATTTTTTTTTTAAATCACATCTTATGTCTTGTCTTTAAATTAATTAAGTCAAACATTGAACAGCATATATTACATGATAATAGAACATAATTTAACCTGCTTAATCATATAAGTGCAAACATTTCAAATTACAGTAACACAAAACTATAAATAAATCTTTAGCTTTCTCCTTCTCTCTATCTCTCTCTCTCTTTCTAACAATACATACATAAAATATACAGTTAGTAACATTTGATAAACTTTTCAAACTTAATAGATTAAATAATTAGCCTCGTAATTTAATTTATCCTTTATATTAAAACTCTACTTCACACAGTTTAGTGTTTAAGTTGTCAATTAATGCATATATATAAAGGTATGAAAATAATTTATAGTGAACATTTTTTTATTTAATGTGTCTTTTGTATAATTATTACCTGCATTAGCCATGCAGTACCGGTAATTGTAATTTAACATTGAACTTATTCACATGATACAACAAGCATTATGCAAGGTTCTGACAATTATTTATGTCTACTCTAGACACACATGGAAACTCAAACCAGTGGGTACATGTACTTGCTAGGAGATAGTGGCTACCCACTAAAGCCCTATCTTATGACACCTGTACTAAATGCCCAATCCCAGGCAGAAGAACGGTACAATGCCAAGCATGCTAAGACACGGGTAGTGGTGGAAAGGGCATTCGGGGTGTTGAAATCTAGATTTAGGTAACTATTTAAAAGTAATAAAATAACTTGTTCTCAACAACAAAAAAATGAAGTTATCTTTATAAAAAAATAAACTATATTCAATTATGGTGAGTACAGTAAGATTAAGATGACCAACAAGTGGATGTTATGAGAGGAATACTCTATACATATGTCTTAATAGAACCACTAGCTCACCAATGGAGATATGGATGTCCTTCAAAAACATTTGTCCTAAAAAGACTTATAAAAATGTTGGTTCAAACCATCCAGTTCATCAAACCATTGTATATCTCCAACAATATCAAACATGTAAATTCGTTACTTTTTTGCAATTTTGACAGTAAATTTATCCAAAAATTTATACTTCTTTCTTAATAATGATTTGATTCACAGAGGCATATCAAATGCTTTTGAGTTGGAAATCTGGAAATTAATGTTGTTTTTTTTTTCAGATGCCTACACAAGTCAGGTGGCTGTCTTCCCTTTAGCCCAGATAAGGCATGTCATGTAGTGACAGCCTGCATGAGACTACACAACTTGTGTATTGACCAAAACATTCCTATACCAGATAACTGTGAAATGGCCAATGAAATTTGCAATACTGACATTGTGGAAGAAAACAACAATAATCCAGGCCAAACAATAAGGAGATCATTAATAAATAGATTGCATTAAATTGAGATAGGGTAGGATAACATTTATTTTTAGTCTACAAGTTTTCAACAAGTAACATAAGCTTAAATGAGCCTTTTCACCCAACTTTCAATTGAAAAGCAGTTTCATTTCTACCAGTTTCTCATACTTCTCGATCGAGATTATGTGACATACGTTAAAGTGTTAACCTCCAGTCATGATGAATAAAAACCATTATGACTTGTAAAGGCGTAAATGCTCACAATTTTAATATGCGTAAAATGTTGGAGAACATTTGCTTAATTGAGGGAGTTTATTTAAGAAAATCACTATATTATTTGAAGTCACAATCTTTCCAAGTAATTTGCCAATAGATATCCAGTTTTTTACTATCACTATTACATTTTATTAATTAAAACATTTTGTACAAGGTTAAGCCACAACAAGGTATCTTAACAAATGGATTTGCACATATTATTGAACACATAACTTCAGAAATTCAGTAGTGCTTTGTTGTATTTGAAAAGTTAATCAATTAAAGCTATGAAAAGTCTAAAACATACAAGTATCTAAAGAAAACGATTTAGTAAATCATTTATTGCAGGTACTTAAAATCGCAGAACCATGTCTTGACGTTTCAAATTTGTATTTGTAATGTTTAAAGCTTAATCACTGGTGAAACAGAAAATACATTGTTCTCTTGTTCTGTCAAAATTTGTAATGAAATATTTAATTTCTTCAGTTCAAATAATTGTTTTTGGGCCAACAAGTTTGCTTCCTTTAAAATGTTATTTTTCTCCCTCAAAATTTCAAGATGTTCTTCTTCATACTTTACTTTCATGTCAATTTTCTTCTGCATTAATTTAATAACTTTTTCTGAGTAGTCTGTTGTTTCTGAAAGGAAATTATTATTACATCATTAGTAAATGCTGATGATTTGTAAACAGAACTATGTCATATCATGTTATATGAATTATGTGTTATCTTTATAGTCATTTATAAATATACAAGTTCATTTAATCTTTGTAAAGATTATTCTGCATTAACCATGTTTGTAAATATTAAGTTACTATGTAAATATATGTACTATATGTAACATATGTAATATGGACATCTTATACACAAGTTTTGTCAATGGATTTTGCTGTTACACTCTTGCATATTAAATATGTGATGGCATAATGAGGCATTAAATTGGTATATGAATCATATTAACTAATTCTAGTTGCACATATGCTTGCATGTAATGTTCAATACATGAAATGTAAAGCTTGACTGACATAGGTACAAAAATGATTGCAAAGCAACATCTGGTGAAATGCATCATATTCAATTGTCTATTTGTGTCTGCACCCTAGCCTGTACAAATATTTTCCAATAGGTACATCTGCCTTATAATATGCAGTTTGACAGTGATTCTACCTATTAACTTTGAAGGATGTGTCTTCACATATTCCAACTGGACTTAAATATAATGAATATAATTGTGTAAATATTTTTAAACACATAAGAAAACATTTAAAAATATATTTATTTATTATATTGAGAAAAAAACCCACAACAACTCCCATTATCATTGATCTAAAAACAGATCATACATATTTCACATATCTATGCTCATAAAAAGACTAAAAAAAACTAAGAATCTCCATTGAAATTTAAATAAAACAATCTTTCTCATTACCAGATTGACTTTGTCTCTTCCTGGGTGTTCTTTTGAATGCAGATTCTGTTCCAAAAACAAACAGCATATATATTATTGAATGGCAGCACTGTACACACTATTTTTTGAAAGATGTTTCTTTAAACAATATATAACAAATTGCAATTCAGCACTAGTCATTTTTATCTTTATAAGTGCATGAATGTCGTTAGAGAGACACAATGGAACAGCTTTACAATATTTTATCACCATTCTATGTTGGCTTAGAAGTATTTTGTTGTAAAATTTATATACATTTTCAT